>CM038216.1:222953305-223176143 GCA_021442155.1 Cymbidium sinense
GGAGATGTCCATCCTCAAATAGACAAGGGTCTTTAGACTCATAATGTTCACTGATGCTCTTGGATCGATGAGAACTCTAGCAAGTCTGAATTTTCCCATGTCCATTATAATGTAGAGGGGAACAGCTGTGCTCCATGTCCCCAGAAGTAGGTCTTTATCTATGAAAGTGATTCCCTTAGCTTCTCTAGAATAATGTGCCTCCTCTCTAATAGCGGTCAGCTGAGCTATGAATACTTTAGATTAAGGATAGCCTTGATTAATGATTTCATCATTTCTTTAGATAAGATAACAGCATCGTATATGCTTAGCTTAGATGACAACTTTCTTAGGTGAGAGAAGGCATTGTAGTCCACCTTGGGCTGATCCTACATAAGCATATCCAAGAGTGGAGCATCCAATGGAGGGGCTTCTCGATCCTCTGAACCAATGACTTGTTTCCCCTTATCTAGGGGTGCTTCCCTAGGAGGTAGAACCACTACATGTGGGTTGACTTGTGATCTCTTATGGCGTGTGGAAGATTCTACCACATGTTAGGCTCTCTGACTTCTCCTATGGGACCCTCAAAATCGACTGATTCCAAGTCTATCTCAAGAGGTGAACCATAGTATTTAGAGTGTGAAAGTCTAACATGGAATCAGAAAGAGGAAGATCAGAGTTGTTATAGTTATTGTTTAGAATTGAAGAGTTTTTATTTGGAGTAGATTTAGACAACCCATCAGAGGTGACATAAATATAATTCAAACTAGATTTATTCTTCAATTTCTTCAATTTTGAATGATGTGCATACTAGAAATTGAGTAAAGTAAGAGGCGTGAGAGATTTGATGCCCTCATCCACCGATACAAGTTGTCTACTAAAAGAAGAGCTAGCTGAGGTAAAGGTAGTCACTAATGTAGTAGCTACAACTATCGATTAGAGGCTAGACTCATTTGATGGTTGCACTACTTGGCTATCCCAGGCTGGTACAGACTACTGTTGTTGCTGAGCTCCCCCTTTCCCTGAGTTAGCTCTTATAACTTGCAAACCTTCCTTAATGTTGAAGGTTTGAGCTATCTTCGGCACCTGCAAGGAAAGTTTTTTTATTTTGGAGATAATTTTCTTAGAGATATGGGATAAAAAGATATCTCAACCTTCTTTGGTTTTGATAGGATCGCAAGTATCCCCAAGGATTATCATAATGGAACTAGATGGTTGTTCCACAAGGTATTCCTTCGGGATAGCTATAGCGCCGGTGTTGAAGCTGTGCTCAAGCCAATCCTTGAATGAAAAATAATCTTCCAAAACATGACATAGCATGCAGTGATATGGGCAAAAGTTAGGATCATTGCTTTTTACCACTTCCTCCGGTCTCCTAGGTTTGGGTAGCTTAAAATTAGGCTTCTTTATGAGATTCTTAAAGATCTTTCTGATTACCTCCCTCTTAAATGAATAAGGCATGTTAAGTTTATTCGAAAGAGTAGGTGGACCGTAGATACCTGGTAGCGGGTATGTGTACCACTGCTACTGATGATGTGGCAAAGGAGGTGGCAGTGTAGGCCATGGAGGTTACTGTGGTGGCTAGTAGGGCTACCTCGGTGGTGGTAAAGGAGGTGGACATGATGACTGCGAGCACGAGGTCTTTGATAATACTCTCTGGTCGACTGTTTCCCCTTATCTATTGCTATCACTACCTTGGCTTCTTCTCAAAAGCTTTTTGTGGCTTCTACTTTGTTGATTGGTCTGGAAAAGGTGACTATTTGACTTCTCCTTGTAAGTTAGCCGCCTTGTTAATTAGCTTCTCAAATGTTTTGATGGTGAAACCTTTGAGCATGATGGAAATCGGGCCATGGATATTCTTAAGCAGAATCTCGATGGCATGATGTTCAGATAGCTGTGGCTCACATTTCATTCTCAAATTATGTCATCTGAGAAAGTAATCAATGAGGGATTTACTAGGATTTTGTTGAGCCACAATGAGATCGCCTACAGTCACCCTTTGCTAAGCTCCAGCAAACCTCTTGATGAATAGTTGCTCCAACTCAGCAAAATTCTTCACTGAACTATTATGAAGTTTAACATACTAATCAAAGGAAATGCTTGCTAAGCTACTGACAAAGAGATAGAAGAGTAAAGCATCACTACCATTAGCATTACAATAACTGGCCCTGAAATGCACAATATGTTGCCTTGGTTTGCGTCGATCTTTGGGACATGTATAGAGATGGTGGGAAGAAGCGGTGTGGTGAGGCGATTCTCTTCAGATAGGAGCTCCTCTCTATGATGTAGTCCCTCAATAAGATACTATCGGTATTCGTGTAGCATGTTGATCTGGAAAGTCCACAAGTCTGAGGCTATTGACTCTCTATATCTCCTCAGTGACATGAATGAGCGATGCGGGCCTCTCTAGCCTCTCTACCTAAGGCTGTTGCCCACTATGGGGAATAACTAATCTCAAATCAAATTGAGCCCCAAACTTAGATCATCTATAGTCTCTGCCTACTTGGCATAAAACTGATCGATGGTCGCCGTACGACCTACTCCTCTCACTAATAAGTGCCTCAAACTGAATCACTGGCAGAGGTAAAAAAAAACCCTTCTAGCATCCTCTCTATCAGACCCAAAGAGAGGTTGAAACTAGTTTTCTACAACCAGCGAGGAAACCAACCTAGGCAGCTCCTTTACAATAGACTGAGTGGCTACCTCCAACTCCCTATAATTGCGAGTGTGATACTACTAGATCATGCAGTTCTTATTTCTTTGTTTGGTCCTTATAAGTCGAGCATAGTAGGAACTAGGCCCAACCTCAAAAGCAGGGGAGACAATCCTTGGAATCAAGGGAGCCTTCCCCTTTGAGGGAGGTGAGTGGTACTAGCCTACTAGGGCATGGGAACAACCAGAGCATACGATTTAATAATGCTCATGGAACATATAGCCTTCCTCTTCAATGAGGGAATCTTCGAGTCAGATGGCATGTCGACTTGGATGACCGGCTTCTATCCGATCACCATGCTCTTATTAACTATCATGAGGGGGGTTCCCTCATATGTAATCCTGGCCCCCTCGAAGCCCCGACCAAAGTGGATGCAATGGGCATAGTAAGATCATGGAAGGTTGGCCTAATCCAAGGCCGAATCCATCCCATGAGGAAACATGAACACATATTTCTACGCTTCCATTGCAATCAATTGAAATTGAAACTGAAACTCATTGAAAAGTAATGTTGAAAACAAACTTGAATCAGATCTCTATTTTGTTGATTTTTGAATTTAGATTTAGAATTTGAACCACACTCAACAACTTGGAAGTGTTAAGTGAGGCTCAAATGATTAATAAGAGATTTTGAGATTGATTGGAAAGAGGATTTTTGAATGGAGAATCCACTTTCAAAAAATTTGGGTATGTTGAAAATGGTTTCAAGAATTTTTTAAAGATATGCTTCCATTAGGTTCATGTTTGAATTTTGATTTTTGATTTTGAGGACCCTTTATTTAACAAATTTGAGTATGTTAAAGTAAAGGGTCAATTGATTTTATTTTTGATTTAAGAATTTTGGAATTTACTCAGCGAATTTGGGTATGCTAGGTGAGGTGTTTGAAAATAATTTCTTCTACTTCTTTGTTTGCTTCATTTTGTGAATCATTTGTGATTTTGAAAATGGAATCCTCATTTAGCAAATTTGGGTATGCTAAACGAAGAATCCAAAGTGTGTTTCTTTTGTTTTTGATTTTGAAAAATAGGATTCTTAGCAAATTTAAGTATGTTAAGAAAATCCTAATGTATTTTGTTTTTGTTGAAGATTTTTGAAAATAGGATTCTTAGCAAATTTAGGTATGCTAAGGAAATCATAATGTGTTTCTTTTGTTATGGATTTTATTTTGAAAATGGAGACTTCACTTTAGAAAATGTGGTATGCTAAAATGATGTTCCAATGTGTTTTGAATTTTGTGGAATGGAGATTTCACTTAGCAAATTTGAGTATGCTAAATGAATTTCCAAAAATGTGTTTCAAATTTTGTTTTGAAAATGGAGACTTCACTTTTAGCAAATGTGGTATGCTAAAATGAAGTTCCAATGTGTTTTTGAACTTTGTGAAATGGAGATTTCACTTAGAAAATTTGAGTATGCTAAATGAAATTCCAAAAATGTGTTTCAAATTTTGTTTTGAAAATGAAGACTTCAATTTATCAAATGTGGTATGCTAAAATGAAGTTCCGAAATGTGTTTCAAATTTTGTTTTGAAAATGGAGACTTCACTTTAGCAAATGTGGTATGCTAAAGTGAAGTTCCAAATGTGTTTGGAATTTTTTTTTGGAAATGGAGACTTCACTTTTAGCAAATGAAGTATGCTAAAATGAAGTTCCAAATGTGTTTTAAAATTTTTTTGTTTTGTTGATTTTGAAAAGAGATATTTCCATTTAACAATTTTGGGTATGTAAGATGGAAACCATTTATGTTTCATTTTTCAAAGATGTAGTTTCTTCTGTGATTTTTGCTTTTTTTTTTAAAGAAGAAATTCCAACCTAATCATATATGGAATATGTTAAGTGGGATTTCAAAATAGTGTCATTTTATTTGAAAATGAAATCTTCATTCAATAAATTTGGGTATATTGAATGGAGATGTTCATATGTTCTTTTTTGAAAGTTTATTGTTTTTCTTGATTTTGATTGGAAACGAAACCTCCATTCAATAAATGTGGGTATATTGAATGGAGAGGTTTCATATGTGCTTTTTGAAAATTGATTTTGATTTGAAATAAAACCTCCATTAAATTAATGTGGGTATATTGAATGGAGAGGTTTCATATGTGCTTTTTGAAAATTGATTTTGATTTTGATTGGAAATGAAACCACCATTCAATAAATGTGGGTATATTGAATGGAGAGGTTTCATATGTGCTTTTTGAAAAGGTGAAAATTCCAACTTAAGGCATGTGGAATGTGTTGAGGAGTGGAATTTCAATGTTGTGATTTTTCTTGAAGATGTTACACTCATCCAACACCTTTGGATGTATTAAATGAAAAGGCCCACCTTCAAATTTTGTGCTTTTTTTTTTCGAAAACATGATTGTTGATTTTTTTTTGAAATGTTCCTATATGTACCCATTATGAAAATTGTTAAATGTAGTGCAAATATTTTATCAAGTGTATTTTGAACAAGTGCTTTTGAAAAGAAAGACTTTTATGAAGGATTTATTTTGTCTTTATTTTTGGAATGAACCTTTCCATACCATAGAAATGGTAAGGAGGAAGTTTTTAATTATTTTCTTTTATTAAATTTTTATTTCACCCATTGGTGAATCCAATAGGAGTTTTAAGACCAACATGGGGTGAGGTCTTAAAATCTAAAGATGTTAGCTAGCTCAACTTAAGGATGAAATAAGCTAAGTGCCAACGAAAAAGAAAGATAGTCTTGGATTTATACAAAAGTATAAACCCACTATTGATGCAAGGAGATAATGATCATTTACCAAAGATGGAGAGAGGAACCATCCCTAGCATAGCCACCAGAAAAATCTATGCTAAAAGAATATTCATATTGCTGCCTTCATCTATCCCCTTTTAGAAAGAGGATAAATGAAAACAAAAATATAACACCTTGTTGGGACACCATGTAGATCCATAGATATTCTTATTAGGGTGATCGAGCACAGCATTAAGGAAAGGCACACTATCTCGAAAGATAGAAGTCACCACCCTACAATGGACTTAATCAGCTTAATAAGGACTCCTAAGGACTATGGGTCTTCAGAATGTACCAGAGATTCTTCCCCTACTTTACATAAAAAAGTAAAGTAATATTTATTTTAAACCGGGTTCATTAAGTTTCCTACAGGGGCAAGTCCTCATAGTTAATTGCATCCTAAGAAATAGGATTCCTTAGGAATACTCTTGATTAAGGTAAATGATCATTGTTTCTAAAGATTTCAAAGGTAGCATTCTTTAGGAATACTCTCGATTAAGGTAAATGATCATTATTTCCAAAGATTTCAAAGGTAGGACTATCAATCGATTGGTTTATTTTTATAAAGTCAAGTGGGATTGGTCAAGAGGAGGGAGTTCTTATCAAAGCCAAATGAAGATAAGTAGGGGATGCTTAGGATACTAGGAAGCTAGTAAGCATCCCAGACTATCCTATGGTTGGGCTTTACATTTTTAAAATTGAATTAATTTGTTTTAGTTGAATTTTTATTAAAAAGTTAGGGCTTATAATTCCATGATACAAAGTCATGGAAATGCCTAAGAGGTGATGATTTATGTTTGTAGCCCACAAAGGAAAGTAGCATTCTCTAAACCTAAATTTAGGGAGCTTTAGTAATGGCCAAATCATGACCTAAATCTAAGGCAAAAATGGGTATTTGGTTTACCTCCACAAGAGAGGATAAACCACCTGAATGTTGGACTTACAATTGCCTGGGAGTGGCCACCAACTAACTCCAATGATTTTAAAACATGTAGGCAAGTCAAATGCTTTTGCAAGATAGCTAAGATGTTGTTTATTTAGAAAGAGAATAAGTCTTTAAACACATTGCCTAAGAGACTAGATCATGTAGAGCATGACTTAATGACTTAAATCTAATATAAATTTTGTTACATTTTATTTTCATTTTGGACAATCAATTTTACACAGGCTTTAGGATTCATATGCCTAATGCATGAGAAATTAATTAGGGAAAAAATTATAAAGAGGTGTGTGTTTCTAGTATGGTTCTCAAAGGTCAAGCCAAGTTCTCTGGTGAAGGTGGAAGCCCTCCAATCAAGAGTGAAATAATATGTTTTTTATGCATGATGTGAGAAAGAAAATACAACATCCAACTAAGGGGTTGTTAATTCTTTTATCTTGTTTATAACTTAGACTTTAGGTGAGGTTATGAGTTATTTTTTTTTTTAGTTTAAATTGATTAGTTGGATTGAAAATTTATTTTTCTAAGAGCCTAATCATCATCCATACCATACATCAAAGCAGGAATAAATTAGGAAAAGATGCCATCTTAATGCACAAGCTAAACAAACATCAACCAATTTATAAAGATGGTACAAAAGAATAAGAGGTTATTTATGGTCGGGCTTCACTGCACAAACCCGAAAACCAATTGGGCAGGCGAGCTCTACCCTTATACAACCCGGATTATAAATGAATTAAATACAATCAAGAAGGAATTCATCATTATGGGGGTATTCATTCTTCATTTCTTCATTTCTTCTTTCTTATTTCTTCTTTCTTCTTTCTTTTTTTAGTTAGTTGAAATGTGGTTGATCCAAAGTCTTCACATGGTACATAAGGCGTAGCCTTATAACCAATGTTCATCCTAATACCCCATAACAATCATTTCAAAATCCTAATTACAAAATTACATGAAAATAGGAAAAAAGAAATCTAATTAAAAGCTACAAAATAGGGATTAGCTAAGCACACCAAACAATCCCAAGCATGTATATGTATAAGTTGGACTTAGCATCCCACACATGGGTAACCAAGTCCACTTGACCTATTTTGGATTATGCTTAGGGGTATAAGCACCTGCACAGCAAAAGCAGTTATATTTCTATTATAGGTCCCCTTAAGCACAATCCCTTACAGAAGATAATGGTTAGACTAAGATAGCCCTACAATTCAGTCTACACGCATACACCTTAACATCTAGACTAAAATAATACATCACAAAACTAAAGCAAATATTAAACTATGCACCGTCCTAACCTAAAGCTAGAAATGGTGACTTAGGCTAATGTGTGTGCTATTTAAGGTTTGTGTGGTATGCTTAGCTAGGCTTTAAGATTAAATTTTTCTAAGTATGAAAATGTTCAACTTAGAGGGTGGTTTCATTTAAGTGATTTACTTGATTTGGCTGATTTTTATGTTGTGATTTGATTAGGTTTGAATGAACCTATAATTAATTACTAAGTTGTAAAGAGAGAAAAAGAGAAGAGAACTTCTCTTTCCTCCCTACCTTAAGTAATTTCTAAGGTAAATTCATATTTAATTTTTGTTTAGTGAATGTTTTATTATGTTTTTTAATTAATCCTATGTTTAAATTTTCTTTAAACAAACCTATCCCAAAAGAAAGGCATTTTAATATTAAGTAAAGTGAAATACTATCACCAAACACACAACACTTCATTTCTTTCTCAACATGTGTAGCATGCATATGGATGAACTCTAAGCATATCTATACATGTGAATGGAAGTGTTTAGCACACCTTACTGGTCAATGCTAAGGGATGTTACTTAAGAAAATTTAGATCCTTCATGATGCATGATTTTGTTAAATAGAAAATGTGTGATTCTTTTATCCATTTTTCATTTGCACATTTACAAGTATAAAAGACATAAGTGAGTATGACACAATTGTTAGCATCAGAGGTGTAAGGTATAAGGCCTACTTGGGGCTACTTAAAGCCTCATAACCCTAGGGTTATCCAGACTAATATACCACTTTTCTTAAATACATGTGCATGTAAAAAAAATGCATGGAAAGAGAACCATGCAAAAAGTTTATGTTTATTTGATTTTGGTTTGATTGTTTAATTATATGTGTGATATGGAATTCCTTCTTAAGTCATGACATAGGAGTGTATTGGAATAGATTTGAGCAAGTGTTATGTCCTTTTTAAATGGACTATACACTTTGCAAACCTTATACAATTCTACGTTAAGAAATGGAGGGAGAATCACATAACACATTTTATACTATTGATATGCTAACTCAAAAATAATTATAAGTAGCATACCTTTCAGTTAGGATATTTGATTTATAAGTTTTGAAAATAATTTTGGATTTAATAGTGATAATAGCCATTCATATTCTTACTTTAGCCAAAACATGCAATTTGACATAAAAGAAATATTTCATTTTAAATTTGATTTTTAAAAGGCATGAATGTATGATTTTCATATGACATACACATTTAACATGCTAAGAAAGAAATAAAGTGATGAATGCATGTAAATTCATTCACCCTAATTAATTCCTAAAGACAATCCTATAGAATAATATTATTTAAAGAGGTATCAAAATTATTTCAAAGAGATTTTTATTATGTTTTGTGTTTGATTTGAATTTAGAAAATGTGAAAAGGTTTGCTAGTGTCTTAACACATTTCCCACATGTGTATGATGTTTTAGTTTATTTTTAGAACCATTAGATGATTTTTATATTTAGTTTAGGTTAAGGTGTGAATCAAGTGCATTAATTAATCCTTACCTGCACCACTTTAACACATTTAATCAAATAATTATGAGCCAATGTATGACATAAAACCACACAAGGAATTTAAATTTGCAATGCACCTACGAAAGAAATGGCCTAATGCAATTGGCTCATTATTAATGATTAATTAAGCTAAAAGGTTAAATTTAAGTACTTTCATAACCCTTCCCACACATGTGGGTTGGATTTTGATTTCATTAAGTTAGGTAATTGAACACCTATGAACCTACCCAAGATGAATTGGTTAAGTTTTAGAATGTTTTTAAAATTTTATCAAGTTAATTAAGTAGGTGATTAGTGGATTAGCCCTTAATGATGTTTAGATGAAGGAAGAAAGGGGGTATAATGAATTGCTTAAAGAAAATATCCCAAAATTATTCCATAAACCTCTTGTTCACATAAGCGAAGCTTCATTAACTTAACAAATGGATTAAACCATTATTCACATGTTTAATTAAGCTTAATTATATTAAGAGAGTGATTAATGATGCATTAATTGATTTCCCTAATTAACTCATCAATAAATCCAAAGAAAATTTGGGGAGGCAGAGGTCATCCCACTATATGCATTTGATAAATTTGAAATGAATTAATGAATTAATTAAGGAGTAATTAGAGTTATTAAGCTTTCACTGAAACCTTAATTAAGGGAAATGTATGATTCAAAATCCATTAGAAATAATTTTAATGAATTTCTTACTGAATTATCTTCATAATGCTGTTTTATTTTGTATTTTTTTTTTAAATTTTTTTACATTTAATTATGAATGTTTGAAGATTCAGTGATTAAGAAATTAATCAAAACTCCTAATTATATAACTAATCCTGTCGGCACCATGTGGACCACTAATGCAGCACACAATTTTCATGTGGTGTGATGGGATTCATCATTTAAGTTGTCACATCCTAATGCCACATCAGTGGCAGCACTATGTGCTTTCTCTCTAGATCATCCAATCAAAGATCAGACGGTTGAGATCGAGCCCACAATTTTTAAAGGGATTAATCACAGATCCTACATGGATTGATCAGGATCATCCATCCAAAATATGCAGATGGATGGTCCATGATCTTTCACTGAGCTCGCCTGTGGGAGAGGGCTTCCGTCCACTCTTTAGGATAAGGTCTGAGCTTAATTGGGATTGGATTGAGCTCAATCTTTACCCACACCATCTAAGAGTAAGCACAAGTAGATCTAACAGCCAATTTTACTTTAGGCAAAAACTCTCTTCACAATGGACTAGACACTCCCTATTTAGGCTCATTTTGAAGGCATACCTCACCGGAGGCTATCACTAGTGCTCTCAACTATCGAGGTAGCTTTGTCTAGTAGAGGTGAAGCCCTGTTAAATGTTTGAGGGGTTTAGGTTGAGTGGATCTTCCTATGGAACATGCTCCTCTTCAAATGTTCATAGCCTTAGTCTAGCTCCCACCTCCCTTGCCTTTGAATCTTAGAAGAAGCTTTGGATGAGTTTGATTAGGCCCTCAGAAGGTGTTTGAAGGAGGAATTAGATTGGAATTGGGTATTAGCTAAGTTAGAATTTCCCTTAGCCTCTCCTATTTTCAACTTGAAGAAACTGAGAAGAGGAGAATGGGAAATGCTTGGGAATTGTGTGAGGAAGCTTGGAGTGCATGCTCTAGGTCTCTCTGGCTCAATCGAGTGTGAGTGTCTTAGATTCAAGTGAGTATATCTCCCATTGAAGGATCGAACAATCGAGCAAGGCTTTTCCATTTTGATCAAATTCACCTCCTTCAATGGGTTGTTTTGGCTGTTAAGGGTTGCACATGGTTCATTTTTGGCAAAGGGGGAGGAGGGGGAAGTGGACAAGTGCCATGTGCTGATTTTGGGTGGAGGAGTTATTGCCACATGCTTGAAATGAAGGGAGTGGTCTATTTTGGGCTTGGGTTGGGTTTGGTTGACCCAAACCCATTTGGTTATGTGCACCATGATCACTAGTGTCCACTTGGTCCACTAAGAGGGTGTCAAGTAGCCATGAAGAGGATCTGACAAAATTCTAAGTGAATTTGGCCAAGAATTACCCTTTGAAATAAGGGTAAAATGGTCATTTTGCTTAGATTTCAATTTGAACATATTTGGTATGATTTAAATTTGGGTTAGGCCAAGTTTCAATGATTTTAGAGTTGATTTGATATGATTTGGCTCATGTTGACCCATTTAGGTCAAAATGGGTCAACTTGGGTGAAGTTGACCAATTGGTCAAATTGGGTCAAACCAAGAGTTGGGTCAAGTTCAAATGATCATATGAATTGATTTGGTATCTTTGTTTCCAATCAATTTGGTTTATATTTGGATTTGGTTCGTTTGATTTAATTTAAGTCAAATGGATTTGGTTCATTGGATTTGGATTTGGTTTATTTGACCCATTTGACATATTTGGGTTAGGTCATGGGTTGGCTTAGGTTTCATTCGTCATTTAAAATGTATTGGCATCTTTGTTTCCAATCAATTTTGGTTTAATTTGATTTTTGGCTAAATTTGACCTTTTAGGTCAAATTGGGTTCATGGTCAACTGAGCTATGTTGGGTCTAGTTGGCAAATTGAGACTTTGGTCAAGTTCAAAAAGTTATTTGGAATGAACATGACCCATTAGTTTCAATCAATTTGGCTTAAATCAAGTTTTGACCCATTTTGACTTTTTTTGGTCAAGTTGGATCAACTTGGGTCAAGTGGCCAATTGGGCTTGGTTAGGCTCAAATGATGATTTGGTCAAATTCAAACATTGATCATGAATGAGTTTTGATTAATGGCTTCAATCAATTTGGTATATGGTGGATTTTTCCTAGTTTAGGTTTCATTTTGGCTAAGTGTTGCTCACAATGTGAGGCTTAGGTGGGATTAATTCAATCCAATTTAGATAGGATTAGAATTTGGCTCAAAAAGGGTACTTTAGGTCACTTTGGGTTGAGTGAGCCTAAGTGGGTCAATTGAGTTGATCAAGGCTTGAATCAAGTTTGGTTGAACTCACATATGGACTTATGATTGAAATATTAATCCATTTGCAAAGTGATTTGGAGTCAAACAGGTTTTGATTCATTTGACAATTTCAAGTTTAAAGGGTGAACATGAGTTTGATTTGGGTTTGATTTTTGAATTCAGTCTTGGTTTGATGATTGAAGTTTGTGTTTCTATTTTGATTCATGATTGAAGGATTGATTGAATAATGAAGAAAAATCATGGGTTTGGCTTGATTTGAATTTGATTTGGCTAAGTTCAAGAATTTGACTTGAAAGGCTTAGGTTGAATTTAGGTTGAATTTGGATTTGAATTTTTGAATTGATTTTGGATATTTGAATTTATATTTCATTTATATTTGTGAGTATAAATCAGAATATAAATGGGTTATGAGAAAATTTCTTGAATTTGAATTGATTTGGATTTGATTTAGGCTAAGTACATAAGATAGAATGAAAGTGACTCAGGAAAGATTTTTGGAATTAGGTTTCAATCATAGGCTTCAACCATTTGGAATTGATTTGAGTTTAAAGAAAATCAATTAAGTTGGAATTGATTTGAGTTTGACTTGGAAGGAGGAAGTGAGGATTTGGTTCAAGCTATGGGATGGGCATGTTTTTCTAACACCTTTAAGGCATGACCTATTCATATGGCTAACTCTTCTAAGTCTCTAGGGCTAGGTTGAATGTCCACCTAATCACTAGATGTGTCTTAAGACTAAAGAAACTCTTAGTGTCTTAGGGTTTGGGTTATTTATTTATTTATTTTTCATTATTACTTTTAAATTAAGTAAACCAGCAGGCCTAGGTTTATTTAGCTTATTTAGTTTACCTTTTAGTTTAGATTTTTATTTTTATGTTTTAGTTGAGGTTTTTCTTTTATTTATGTTTAAGGATTTTTATTTATTTTATTTTTAAATTTTATTTAGTTTTGGTTTAGGTTTTTATGTTTTTAGGGTTTAGTTATTATTAGTTATTAGTTAATTAGTTATTAGTTATTAATTATTAGTTATTAGTTTATTAGTTCAGTTATTTTAATTATTAGTTTTTAATTTATTAGTTTATTGGTTATTATTTTGTTTTTTAGTTTACTTATTAGTTTTTACTTAGTTATTCGTTATTACTTTATTAGTTATTATTTAGTTTTAATTTAGTTATTAGTTTATTAGTATTAGTTTTTTATTAGTTAGTTATCAATTATTAGTTATATTAGTTTAATTATTTAGGTTTTTATTAGTTTTTACTTTAATTAGTTATTTGGTTTTTAGTTTAGTTATTATTAGTTATTATTTTAGTTATTTAATTATTTAATTATTTAGTTTTATTAGTTATTATTAGTTTTTATTTAGGTTTAGTTAGGTTTTTAGTTATTAGTTATTAATTTATGATTTTTAGTTTTTATTTATTAGTTTAGTTATTAGTTAGTTATTAGTTTTTAGTTTTATGTTATTGGTTAGTTAGTTAGTTAGTTATTATTATTAGTTATTAGTTATTAGTTTAGTTATTTAGTTTTATTAGGTTATTAGTTTATTAGTTTAGTTATTATTAGTTTTAGTTAGTTATTATTATTAGGTTTTTTATTATTAGTTTTTATTATTAGTTATTAGTTTTATTAGTTTATTAATTATTAGTTTTTAGTTTTTATTAGGTTAGTTAGTTAGCTATTAGTTATTATTTATATTTAATTAGTTATTAGGTAGTTTATTAGTTATTAGTTAGTTTTATTAGTTATTATTACATATTAGTTTAGTTAATTGTTTATTAGTTTTAGGTTTAGTTAGTTATTTTTTAGTTTATTAGGTTTATTATTAGTTAGTTTTAGTTATTAGTTTATTATTTTAGTTATTAATTTATTATAGTTATTTAGTTTTATTTTTTTAGTTATTAGTTTAGTTTTCTTTTTATGTTTATTTATTAGTTTTAGTTTATTAGTTAGTTAGTTATTTATTTAGTTTTATTAATTATTTATTTATTAGTTATTAATAGTTAGTTATTTTATTAGTTAATAGTTATTAGTTTAGTTATTTTTAGTTATTAGTTTATCAATTATTAGTTTTATTAGTTATTATTAGTTTATAGTTTTTATTTTATTATTGGTTTAATTATTAGTTATTATTTAATTATTAGGTTTAGTTTAGTTTTTCATTTATTAGTTTAGTTATTTAGTTTTTTAGTTAGTTAGTTTATTATTAGTTTAGTTAATTAGTTAGTTAGTTATTTTATTAATTTTATTAGGTTTTATTAGTTTAGTTTTAGTTATTAGTTTTTAGTTACCTTATTATTTAGTTATTAGTTATTAGCATTTTAGTTAGGCTTTATTATTAGTTTAATTATTATTTTTTAGTTTAGTTATTACTTATTAGTTTATTAGTTTTTATTTAGTTAGTTATTAGTTAGTTATTTAGTTATTTAGTTTATTATTAGTTATTAGTTTAGTTATTAGTTAGTTTATTTATTAGTTAGTTATTAGTTTTCGTTATTAAAGTTTTTAATTATTAGTTTATTTATTCTTTAGTTATTATTTATTATTAGTTTCATTATTAGTTAGTTATTTAGTTATTAAGTTTAGTTATTAGTTATTTTTATTAGTTATTAGTTTAATTATTAGTTTAGTTATTAGTTCATTTTAGTTATTAATTTATTAGCTTAGTTATTTTTAGTTAGTTATTTATTTATTAGTTAGTTATTAGTTATTAGTATTATTATTAGTTTAGTTAGTTTATAAGGTTTTGTTTTTAGTTTAGTTTTTAGTTTTAGTTAGTTTTATTAGTTATTATTTTAGTTAGTTAGTTTTATTATTTATTTATTAATTTATTTAGTTTATTAGTTAATTATTATTAGTTTATTTAGTTTATTATTATTAGTTATTATTAGTTATTAGTTATTAGTTTATTAGTTTATTATTAGTTTATTAGCTAGTTAGTTATTATTAGTTATTTGTTTAATTATTTTATTAGTTATTAAGTTAGTTTTATTAGTTATTAGTTTAGTTATTATTACTATTAATAGTTATTATTATTTTTTAGTTATTATTAGTTGAGTTTTTAGTTTTTTTAGTTTTAGTTATTATTAGTTAGTTAGTTTTTAGTATAGTTATTATCAGTTTTATTATTATTAGTTATTTAGTTAGTTTAGTTATTTAGCTATTTATTAGTTAGTTAGTTATTAGTTTAGTTTTATCATTACTAGTTAGTTATTAATTATTTATTAGTTTTATTATTATTCATTAGTTATTATTGGTTTTAGTTTTTAGTTTATTATAGTTATTTTTAGTAGTTATTGGTTATTAGTTTTATTATTAGTTTATTTATTATTAGTTATTAGTTATTATTTATTAGTTAGTTATTAATTATTAGTTAGTTAGTTATTATTATTATTTATTTAGTTATTATTAGTTTATTAGTTAGTTTTATTATTAGTTTAGTTAGTTATTAGTTATTAGGTTTTATTATTAGTTATTATTATTATTATTATTATTATTATTATTATTATTATTATTATTATTATTATTATTATTAGTTAGTTTAGTTAGTTATTAGTTATTAGTTTATTAGTTAGTTTTATTAGTTAGTTATTAGTTATTAGTTAGTTTATTAGTTTAGTTATTATTAGTTTTATTAGTTATTAATAGTTAGTTATATTTTAGTTTAGTTATTAGTTTCTTAGTTGATTTAGTTAAGAGAAGTCCAATGTCTAGGATGGAGGGGTTGAGAGCTCATTCTAAAAATGAGATCAATAAAACCTAAACAAAAATAAAATAAAAAAAATAAAATCAAAACCTAAACCTAAACCTAACCTAGAAAGAAAATAAAATCAAAAATAAAAACTAAACTAAAATAAAATAACTAAAAGCCTAAACTAAACTAAAAAATAAAAAATCTAAATAAAAAAACTAAACCTAAAAGAAAAATATAATAAACCTAAAATAAAATAAATAAAAAACTAAATAAAAATCTAACCCTAAAAAATAAACCTAAAAATAAATAAAAAATAAAACCTAAGCCCTAAACTAAAAAAAAACCTAAACCTAAAATAAAATTAAAATAAACCTAAACACTAAGATAAACTAAACTAAAATAAATAAAACCTAAACCTAAACCTAAACCAAAACTAAAAAATATAAAATAAACTAAAAATAAACTGAAACCTGAACTAAAAAATAATACCTAAAAATAAACCTAAAATAAAAACCTAAAACCTCAACCTATAAAAATAAAATAAAAACCTAAACCTACAACAACAACAACAACAACAACAACAACAACAATAACAACAACAACAACAAGCCTTAATCCCACTAGGTGGGGTCAGCTACATGAATCCTTCATCTCCATTGTGTCCTATTATGTGTCAAATTCTCCCTTAAATCAAGTATACTAAGATCATTTTTTATACATCTTAACCAACTCTTTTTAGGTCTACCTCTACCTTTCTTAACATAAGGCAAATCTAATGCATCTACTCTCCTAATCGAGTCATTGGATGGCCGACGCTTTATGTGGCCAAACCATCTAAGGCGACTCTCCCTAATCTTATCTACCACTAGAGCTACTCCAACTTTTTCCCAAATATACTCATTTTGCATTCTATCTCTAAGAATAAAGCCTCTCATCCACCTAAGCATCCTCATCTTAGTAACACTTAACCTAGTCTTATGCTTCTCTTTTATTGGCCAACATTCTGCACCATAAGTCATTGGAGGTCTTACCACCATCTTACAAAATTTTCCCTTAAGTTTAAGTGGAACTTTTCTATGTAAAACCTAAAAAATATATAAAACCTAAACATAAAAAATAAAATAAAAATAAAACTAAACTAAAAAATAAACCTAAACCTAAACCTCAAAAGTAAGCTAAAATAAATAAACCTAATATAAATAAACTAAACTAAATAAAAATAAAAATAGACTTAAATAAAAATAAAAAAGGAAATTAACTAAAATAAATAAAAAATAAACTAAATAAACCTAAGCCTACTAGTTTACTTAATTTAAAAAAATGTAAAAAGAAAAAACATAAATAAAAAAATAAAACCCTAAACCTACAACCCTAAACCCTAAACCCTAAACCTTAAAGCCTAAAACCCTAAACCATAAACACTAAACCCTAGACCCTAAACCCTAAAATCTATAACCCTAAACCCTAAACCCTAAACCCCAAACTCTAAACCCTAAACCCTAAACCACCACCCTAAAACTAAAACCTAAACCTAAACTAAATAAAACATAAAAATACAATAAATAAAAAACATAAACCAAAATAAAATAAAATTTTTAAAAATGTAAACTAAAACCTAAACTTAAATCTAAACGTAAAAAAAAAACTTAAATAAAGTAAATAAAAACCAAAACAAAGCTAAAAATTAAAATAAACCTAAAAATACAAAACCTAAATATAATAAAAATAAATGTAAAACAAAAATAAAATAAACCTAAAATAAAATAAAATAAAAACTAAATAAAAAAAAAATAAAAAAAATAAACATAAAAATAAATTAAAAAAAAAACCAAAACCCTAAACTAAAAACAAAACCTAAACTTAAAATAAAAATAAAAAAAAAAAACTAAACTTAAACTAAAATAAACTAAACTAAAATATATAAAACCTAAACCTAAACCTAAAATAAATTAAATGAAAACCCTAAACTAAATAAAATAAAAAAATTAAAAAAAAACTAAACCAAAATTAAAATATAAAACCTAAAAATAAACTTAAAATAAAAACTAAAAACCTAAACCTAAAAAAATTTAAAAAAAAAACCTAAACCTAAACCTAAAAATTAAAAAAACCTAAACCTGAAAAATAAAAGAAAAATAAAACTAAACTAAAAAATAAACATAAACCTAAACCTATACCTAAACCTAAAAAATAAACTAAAATAAAAATAAAAAATAAAATTAATAAACCTAAAATAAATAAAAGATCAACTAAATAAACCTAAACCTACTAGTTTACTTAATTTTTTAAAAAAATCCTGAAGCCCTAAACCCTACCCTGGGCCCTAAATCCTAAACCACTGACTAACCCTAAACCCTAATCACCTACAAAATCTACAACCCTAAACTATAAACCTTAAACCTAAACTCATTAACTGACCCTTTAGAAACCTAAACCCTAAACCCTAAACTGAGCCAACCCCACATCCCTAAGACCCTAAAACCTAAACCCTAAATCATAAACCCTAAACCCTAAATCCACAAAACTTACTAAACCTAAAAATAAAATAAATAAAAACCTAAATATAAATAAAGAAAATAAAATAAAATAAACTAAACTAAATCACCTCCTCAAAATAGATAAAATAAATAATAAAATAAACTAAAATAAATTAAAGAAACTTAAACTAAAATAAAATTAAAATAAACTGAATAGATAAAGATAAAACTAAACATAACAAAATTAAAATAAACTTAAAATAAAATAAAATAAGAACAAAATAAAAACCTAAACCTAAAATAAAACTAAAATAAAACCTAAAAGATAAAAAATAAAAAACCCTTCTACAAAAAACCTAAAAATAATAATAAAATAAACAAAATAAAATAAGCCAAAATCTAAACTAAAATAAACTAAATTAAAATAAATAAACCATAAACACCAAATCCTAAACTCTAACTTGACCGTCCCTAAATCCTATACTCTAAAAGCTAAAACCTAAACAACCAAATAAAATATAAAAAAAAATAAAACATAAACTAAAGCTAAACCTAAACCTAAAAAGAATAAATTATAAATATTTAAAATAAAATTCTTAATAAAATAAAACTAAACCTAAATAAAATAAAATAAATCTAAAATAAATAAAACTAAATAAATGCCCTAAATAAACCTAAATAAACTTAAAATAAACCTAAACTAAAACCTATACTTAAAATAAAATACCATCCTAAACCTAAATATATAACTAACAAATAAAACTTAAACTTAAAACTAAAATAAACTAAAACCTAACTTAAACCAAATAAAATAAAATAAACTAAAAATAAACCTAAACCTAAACTAAAAAATAAAACTTTAAAAAAACCAAAAACATAAACATAATAAAATAAAATAAAAACCAAAACCAAACCCTAGAAAATAAAATAAATATAAAACTAAACTAAAAAATAGACTTAAACCTAAACCTAAAAAATAAACTAAAATAAAAAACTTAAACTAAAATAAATAAATTACACTAAATAAAAATAAAAATAAACCTAAGTAGACTAAAAAATAAAATAAACTAAAATAAATAAAAATAAACTAAATAAACATAAACCTATGAGTTTACTTAATTTTTTTAAAAATAAAAGCCTAAAACAAAAAAAAATAAAAAATAAAAACCTAAACCTAAACCTAAAATTAAGAAATAAAACATAAACCTAAAAAATAAAATAAAAGTAAAACTAAATTAAAAAATAAGCATAATCCTAAACCTAAACCTAAAAAATAAACTAAAAATAAAAAACCCAAACTAAAATAAATAAATCTAAAATAAATTAACTAAATGAAATAAAAATAAAAATTAAACCTAAATAAAAAAATAAAATTAACTAAAATAAATAAAAAACTAAACTAAATAAACCCTAAACCCTATATCATAAATCATAAATCCTAAACCCTAAACCCTAAATATACAACCCTAAATCCTAAAAAATCATAAATCTTAAAGCCTAAACACTAAACCCTAAACCCTAAACCCTAAACCCTAAGATTTAAACCCTAAAACCTAAAGCCCTAAACATTAAACCCTAAACCTTAAACTAACCCAAAACCCTAAACCCCACCTACCACGAGAATGGGATGAACCTTTACGGAGAACATCATCAACTAGGCTTTTAGAGCTGGCGGTGAAGGTGGAGGTGGGAAGGCGAGAGGTGGTGGTTATAATAGTGGTGGTGGGGATTTGTTGCAGGTGGATGTCGATGGTGGTAAGTGGCGGTTATGGAGGTGAGAGGAGCGATGGAGATTACATCCATGGTGGTGCCGAGGTTTGATGGCAGATCTCGCTACTTGAGAGGCTGGAGTGCTTCTGATGGAAATAAGAGAAAGTGAAGAACAACCGATCCGATCTGTTGCTTATAGAACTTTGTCTTTATATAAGGTTTTTGATTAGCTTTATGGGTCCTCATTTTTTATCTATGTCATCACTTCTATCTTAGAAAACTTGAGGTGCTACTTGGTTGATAAAATTGAAAAGAAGAAATATTGAATCTTAATTTATTCTCTGTTAAAAAAACCCTTAAACCCTAAACCCTAAATTAAAGCTAAACCCAAATCCTAAAACCAAAACCCGAAACCCAAAACCATAAACAATAAACCCTAAACCCTAAACACTGAACCTTAAACCCTAAAAACTAAAATCCTAAACCCTAAACCCTAAACTATAAAACCATAAACCCTAAACCCTAAAACCTATAATCCTAAACTATAAATCATAAACCCTAAACCATAAACCCTAAACTATCCCTAAACCCTAAAACCTAAACCCTAAACCTTGAATAATGATGTTATTAGGAGTAGATCTAAAGAATGACCTAATCCTAACATTATTATGGTAGCTAAAGAAAATGTCTTCAAGAGACTTTCCCTTGACTATTAGAGATTTGAATACCCTAAACCCTAACCCTAAATCATATTATAATACTATTTATTATAGTATAATGTAGCATCATATATTTAAGCATGTAGTAATGAGTTGTTGGATGTTATAACATGTTTTGAAATGTTTTAGTATATTATGGTATTGTGCCCTATAGTCTATATTTATATAAATCATAAAAATATTGATTTAATAAATGAGATGATGAAATTTGTTAAACTTGAAGTGGGAAATAGGTTGTAGTACCAAAGGTGATCTATGACACTTGTAGTCTAAAAAGTAAGATTTTATGTTCAAAATAAATATTATATGTTAAAGCATAGTATAACATCATATATATTAATATATTGCTCTACCCATTTTAATATATTTTAGTATTTTACAATCTTGTAGTCGAGCCTACACTAGAATTATTTATAAAAATGTTGATTTAGACTTTAAAATGGTTGAATTAGGCCAAATTCATAATAGGTAGAGCATGCCATCATAATATATTATTTAAATTTAAAATATGCAAGTGATACAACTAAAATATATAGTTTTTTTATTATTTAGACTAATATTATGATTTTTTATCTTACGCGATCCCTTATGATGTGATATGCAATATAATATAATATATTATGTTATAGTGTATTATAATATAAGATGTCATAACATAGTGTATCATCATGAATTATAGCATACTATTGTGTATTACTACTTGTTGTTTAGCATATTTTAGTTTGTTATAGTATGATGTAGTAGAGTTTGTACTGGTATAATTCATAAAAATACTAATTTATAGGCTGAGATGATAGAGTTTGACAAAATTTAATGTAAGGTTTAGGGAACATCATTGGGGGTGTGCTATGGTGTGTAATTTAATCAAAATAATGGAATTTTGCATCCAAAATAAATGTTCCTTTTTCAACTAAATTTTATAAACTCTTTGCTTAAAGTGGTTCATTTTAAGGTCTAATGTAAGATAATTTAAAGGTTGAGATGGAAGAATTTGGCCAAATTCATGGAACAGACCAAGAAGCAGCACTAAAATTATGTTATTTTGTACCATTTCTAATAGAAAAATAACAATTTTACATCCAAAATGAACATTATTCATATTTTGAGAAAATTTTATTATTTGTTCCTTTTAAGTGATTCTAATGAGATATAATGTTAGACAATATATTATATTATAACATATTATAATATAACATCAAATATTATAATATAATATAGTGTGTTAATTCACACTATAATATGTTTAGCATGATATTGTATAGTTAGTTTGATCTTGCACCATCATAAATCATAAAATGTTGATTACAATGTTAAGCTGATGTAATTTGAATGAATACAATATTATGCTTTTGTTTGAAATATTAAAGGTGTGCATAAGAGAAGAAATAATATTTGATGAGAATTCCATGTCAAGGACATGGAGGGAGATCCACCAGGGGATCACACATGGATTGGACATGACATGTGAGGGGTCTATGTCGAGGGCATAAAAGAAGAAAATTTTCTAGGGATAAGGTTTGAATTTGATTTGATATTGTGGGAAGAAGATCTACTGGGCATAAGAATCTATAATCCACCAGGGATTAAGATCGAATCAACTTTAATTTGTTTTATTTTAATTGATGTAGGCATATCACTGAGATGCTCGAGTCCATTGGGGATCGTATATGAACATTCCACTAGAGAAGCAGGTTCGGGCTATCCATTGGGGATAGGGATTTGAGTTTGATTTCATAGATTTTTTTGGAGATGTATCCACTGGGAAAAAGAGTTTGGTTGGATTTCTTTGATTTAGACTCTACTAAGGGAGTTGGTTCAATTTAGCTCCAGTGGAGAAGTTAGTTTTGAATTTGATTTATTTGCATGACATATTCATATATGATTTGGGCCTCCACTGGGAAAAAAGGGTGTGATTTAACTCCACTAGGGAAAATCAGATTGGGTTTAATTTAATTTGAGTTAACCTATGGACCCTATAGGTGTGCGATGGACCCACTGAGAAGGGGTTATATCAACCTTGACCAACCTTAGGTTTACAAATCCAAAGGGATAGTGTACCAATTGTGGGGTAAAGCTAGCCAACCTAAGGGATCACCTTCTAGTGTGCAATGGTTGTGCCAGAAAGAAGGCATAGCAGACTGACATCTTCTAAAGTACGAAACAACCGCTGGGGTGACTTGTTGGTAGCACAACAAATCGAACCTGAATTAGGGGTCACCACTATGTGAATTTCACTGGGGACTTATATTAACTCTAGAGTAGTTAGGCGATTCCTATTGAGAGTTTTACTATCACTGTCCTAAAGATATGATACATGCTTGGCATAAGGTATCACTAGTGGTATCCTCCTAATCCATAAGTGAATATATATTTTGTTTATATGATTTTATGGACCTTTTTGGTGTGCGAGGGACCACACTGAGAAGGGCCTATGTTAGTTTTGATCTATCTTAGATTTACTGGACCAAGGAAAAATTTGCACATCCACAGGATGGATTCTCCAACCATAGGGTTGGTTACTAGGAAAGAAGAACTGTCCAATTCGATAGTAACCCAAGTAGTGTCTAATTGGGGTCACAAAGTACGTGATCCAAATATAGTGCCATAGAAGAGGTGTTACTAGGGATGTTATCCTGAGCCTTGGAAAAGAAAGCCTATAGGTGTATGTTGGTCAACTCTAAAAGAAAGCATAGTAGGCTTAAATCTACTATTAGTGGTGTATCCTAAGGTGTGAGAACCAACCAACCTAAGGTGTATCCATCAGCATGAGTGGTGTATCCATCAGCATATTGAGAACCAACAAATCTAAGGTTTCGGTCAGTGTGCAATGATCAACCTGGAAATAAAGCATGTAGGCTTACAACTTTCAAAGTGAAACTGATCATCGAGATAGTCTGTCATCAGTGGAACATATACTATCTGACCTAGAGTGAGTACTTAGTGGGGTGCCCTAAGGAAGGATTGGACCCAAACTTTAAGCAGTCAGGAGGAAAGGAGCATCTAGGGGACTTATCCTAAACCTCAAATATACTCAACTCAGTTAGTGCATGAAGGCTAATCCAAGAAGAAAGAATAGTAGACTCACATCCTCTTAAACGAAGCTAACATGAGGTAGCTTACCGGCCATATAGTAAGGCCTACCAAACTAACAAGGCACACTGACGAGCTCAGTGGCCAAGTAAGGCCCACCAAACTAACAAAGTGTAGTAAACTTACATCCTCCAAAGTAAGAAGACCACTAGAGTGACACACTAGCAAGGTAGCATGTTAACCCGACCTAAAGCAACTACTGAGTGAGTGCCGCTGGGGGCATTATCTTAATTTAGTGTAGCTTGATACAAAATATATGTGTTTGTTTTATATGTTTGTGTGTATTTTGTGTTCGAGTTGTGTTGATGAAAGATAGGACGCCACTCAGGTTCTTTACACCTACCTTAAACACATCGTGGTAGATTCAAAAATAAGAATACTTTCAACATGGAAGAGATTGAATTCAAAATGGAATTTTCATTGATGATAATTATTATTAAACATGATTTATAATATTTCTTTTAAGTAGAGCCCATTGATTGGAAGCATTGGGTGCTCTCCCTTATGATTAATAAGTTGATAAGTTCCTCCTTGGTAGGCCTTCTCTATGGAAAAAGGGTCTTCCAAAGTGGGTTCAAATTTTCCTCTCATCTTACGACGGGCAACAATCGATCTCCTTAGAACTAAAATAAGCTCTCCTTCTTGAAAATCTCTAGGATGGACCAACTTGTTATGAGCTTGAATCATTTTAGCTTTGTACAACTTGAGATTTTAGCATGCTCGTAGGTGTCTCTCCTCCTAACCTTTGAGCTCTTCTAACCATAACTTGGCATTCTGCTCTGTTGTGATTTTGCTATCCACAGCTATCTTTAGTGATGGGTGTTTGACTTTTAATGGTAGAATGACTTCAGAATCATACACTAAAGAGAAAGGAATAGAATGAGGTGGAGTTCTATATGCGGTGCGGTTGACACACAATGCTTCAACAAACTACTCATGCCACTATCACTTATTATTGTCAAGTGTATTCTTTAGTATTTGGAGTATAGTTTTGCTGAAGACTTCTACTAAGTCATTTGCCCTCGGGTAGTTGGTGGTAGAATATCTCCAATCTATATTGTATCTCCAGGCAAAGTTGTTGGTCTCGGTGCTCTTGAATGCAGTACCATTATCAGATATAATTCATCGAGGCACTCCAAACTTATATACGATATGGTTCCTAAAAAAATGGAGCACATGCTGGGTTGTGACCTCTAAGCGAATCACTCACCATCGCCATTGGAAAAGTAGTTAGTAGCTAAGATGAACCTTGGAAGAAGGAGGATCAATCAGACCCACTATGTTAGTACCCCAACACTCAAATGGACATGAGACCAATTTAAGATGTAGAATGTTGGGTGGTTGGTGTAGGACAACACCGTGTATTTGATATTGGTGGCCTCGCTTAGTTATATCCATGCAATATTTGATCATCGACGGTCAGTAGTATCCTAGTCTCTTGATCTTGGCTTTCATCTTTGAACCAGATTGGTTGGATCCACATAATCTTGAGTGTACTTATATCATGATCTTATGGACTTCATGATTTTCTAAACAACATAATCACATATGATCGAAAGAACACTGATATAAGACACCATCCTTAAGAGCATAGAAAAGTGCTCTCTACTTCATCTAATGGCCTTAGGACTTCTCTTGAGGTAGTTTTTTTTTATTTAGATAATCCATGAATGTTTTACTCCAATCTAACTCATCGTCCTTTTTGGCAATGGCAACCTCCACTTAAAGGGAGTACTTTTTGATGAGTTCAATATCAATAAAGAATAAGACTTATCTATTTTAAACCTTTATTGATAAGGACTCATCCTCCAAACATATCAACTCCTTAGGAAGCTTGGCAAAAGCATACCTTATGATGTTCTGTCCTTGAGGAATCCTATAAATGGAAACCTCTAGGATTTGGGCCAACAACACCATGGTATACTTGTGGTAGTGATAGAGTTTGGGCTTTATAACCTTATAGGACCCAGTGATTTGGTTGATAAGTAGCTAAGAATCCCCAAAGATGTTGATGTTCTGGATGTTTAGAGTAACGGATAACTCCAGAATTACAATCAGAGCCTCATATTTGGCTTTGTTGCTGATGCAAGGATTGAACAGATGATATGAAAATCTTATCATATCACAGTCTGGAGTTAAGGGAACTATTTTTACCCTTGCCTTTCCTGGAATAGTAGATAATGGTTTTCCTCCTCTTTGAGAGGAAGCCGCACCATCAAAGTACATCTCCCAGCTGTGAATGCTAGTATCCCCTAAGTTCATGATTTGTTCATCAGGGAGATCATCACTAATCCAAGAGTCAGCAATAAGTGGGTGTGTTGCTAAGAAATCTGCTAGTGCTTGTCCTTTCACCGCATGGAGGGGTACAAAGGTAATGTCAAACTATGAGAATATCATGGACCGTCGTGCCAACTATTAGCATAGCATCGGCCGTGCCATGAGATACTATAGTGTATTGATCCTAGAGATTAAGTTCACCTTATGAGGAAGCATGTAGTGTTGTAGCTTTTGGAATGCAAAAATTAAAGCTAGGCAATACTTCTCAATGGTTGGATAATTAGCCTTTGTAGAGATTAGATGATGGTTGAGGTAGTAGAGTGTGTTTTTCTTCCCTTCGTCATTGGCTTGGGCCAACATAGAATGAAGTGAGTCATTTAATGCAGCAGTGCAATGTATGAGCGGCTTGGCTGGGATAGGGGCTCTACTAGAACCGACAGTAATGCTTGATTTCTTCGAAGGCATGCTCACACTCATCATTCCACTTGAACTTGGCATCCTTTTTGACAAGTGCTGAGAATGGCTGACATCTTCCCGATAGGTTGGATATAAATCATCTTAGATACGCCAACCTCCCTTGAAATGATCTAATTTGAGTTAAACTTTTAGGGGCTGACATTTCTAATATCGCATTGATCTTCTCCAGATCAATTTTGATTCCTTGGTGTCGGACAACAAATCACGTGTGCTCCAAAAATTAAACCTAAATAAAATAAACCTAAAATAAAATAAAAATAAAAACTAAATTTAAAACTAAACCTAAAAATAAAATATAAAAATAAATAAAAAATAAAACCTAAACCCTAAACTAAAAAAAACCTAAACCTAAAATAAAAATAAAATAAGCCTAAACCTAAACTAAAATAAACTAAACTAAAATAACTAAAAGCTAAACCTAAACTAAAAATAATCTAAACCTAAAAATAAACCCTAAATAAAATAAAATAAACTAAAAATTAACCTAAACCTAAACTAAAAAATAATACTTAAAAATAAACCTAAAATAAAAACCTAAAACCTATTCTAAAAAATAGAGTAAAATCCTAAAGCTAAATGTAAAACTAAAAAATAAAACTAAACTAAAAAATAAACCTAAACCTAAAAAATAAACTAAAATAAATAAACTAAACTAAACAAAAAATAAAAATAAACTTACATATAAATAAATGAAAATAAAATAAACTAAAATAAATAAAAAATAAACTAAATAAGCCTAAACATACCAGTTTACTTAATTTAAAAAAAAAAAAAAATAAAATAAATTAAAAAAACCCTAAACCCTAAACCCTAAAGTCAAAACCTTAAACCTACAACACTAAACCCTAAACCCTAAACTCTAATACCGTAAACCCTAAACATTAAAATCCTAAACACTAAAACCTAAAACCTTAAACCCTAAACCCTAAACCCTAAACCCTAAACACTAAACACTAAACCTTAAACCATAAAACCTACAACCCTAAATCCTAAACCCTAAAACCTACAACCTTAAACCCTAAACTCTAAACTCTAAATCCCAAACCCTAAACCTTAAATCCTCAACCCTAAACCCTAAACCCTAAACCCAGAACCCTAAAAACCTAAAAACCTAAACCTAAACTAAATAAAACCAAAAAAAATAAAATAAATAAATAAACTTAAACATAAATAAAATAAAATAAAAACCAAAACTAAAACATAAACCTTAACCACAACCTAAACCTAAACCTAAAAATAAAGTAAACTAAAAAAATAAAAATAAAATAAATGAAAACTTAAACTAAATTAAAAAAAATAAAATAAACCTAAAAATTAACAACGTGAAAAAAATAAAAATTAAATATAAAATAAAAAAATAAACCTAAAATAAAATAAAATAAAAACTAAATAAAAATCTACATTTAAAAAATAAACCTAAAAATAAATAAAAAAATAAAACCTAAACCCTAAACTAAAAATAAAAACCTAAGCCTACAATAAACAAAATAAAATAAACCTAACCATACAAAAAGAACTAAACTAAAATAATTAAAACCTAAACCTAAAAAAAACATAACCTAAACCCTAAACTAAATAAAATAAAATATACTAAAAATAAACCAAAACCTAAAATAAAAAATAAAAGTTAAAAATAAACCTAAAATAAAAACCTAAAACCTAAACCTAAAAAATAAAATAAAAACCTAAACCTAAATAATAAAACCTAAACCTAAAAATTAAAATAAAATAAAACTAAACCAAAAAATAAAGATAAAACTAAACCTAAACCTAAAAAATAAACTAAAATAAAAAACTTAAAATAAATAAACCAAAGTAAATAAAAATAAAAAATAAACCTAAATACAAAATAAAATAAACTAAAATAAATAAAAAATAAGAATCTAAATAAACGTAAATAAAAATTAACTTAAACCTAAAATAAAATAAACTAAACTAAAATAAATAAAACTTAAACCTAAACCTATATTAAACTACACATAAACCTCTGCCAAAACTAAATAAAATAAAATAAACTAAAAATTAACCTAAACCCAAACTAAAAAATAAAACCTAAAGATAAACCTAATATAAAAACCCAAAACCTAAACCAAAAAATAAATAAACTAAAATAAATAATAAAATAAACTAAATAAACCTAAATCCATGAGTTTACTTAATTTTTTTTAAATGTAAAATAAATACAAAAAATCCCAAAACTTATAAACCAAAACCCTAAACCCTAAACCCTAAACCTTAGAACCTTATACCATAAACCCTAAACCCTAAACCCTAAACTCTAAACCATCCTAAACCTTAAACCCCCACCAAAAAAAAAAAAAAAAAAAAATAAAAAATAAAAAAATAAAAACCTTAAACCCCAAAACCTTAAACCCTAAACCCTAAAATCTACAGCCCTAAACCCTAAACCCTAAACCCTAAAATCCTATATCTAAACTAAATAAAATCTAAAAAAAAATGTAAACCACAAAAGAATAAATAAAATAAAATAAAATAAAAGCCTAAACTAAAACCTAAACCTAAACCTGAACATAAACTGAAAATAAAATTATATAAAAATAAAAACTAAACTAAATAAAATAAATAAACCTAAAAATTAAAAATTAAAATAAATAAAAACTAAATGTAAAATAAAAAGAAAATAAATGTGAAATAAAATAAAAACTAAATAAAAACCTAATTCAAAAAAATAAACCTGAAAATAATAAAAAATAAAACCTATACCATAAACTAAAAAAAATCCTAAAATAAACAAACCAAAACTAAAATAAATAAAACCTAAACCTAAACCTAAAATAAACTAAACCTAAACCCTAAACTAAATAAAATAAAATAAATAAAAATAAATCAGAGGTTACAGCCGTGGTGGTGGCGGAGGGAGAGATAGAGGATACGATGGTGGATCTAGCTACATGAGAAGCCGGGATGGTTCTGATGGGAACTGGAGAAACTGAAGAATGACCAATCCAAACTACTGCTTATGGAACCGTGTCTTTATAGTAGAGAAAATTTTAGTTATCTAGGGCTTTTTATTTTCTCTATGTGTGCTCATTTTATATCTATGTCATCATTTATGTCTTAGAAAACTTGGTGTGTTACTTGGTTGATGAAATGGAAGAGAAGAAATTTTGAATCTAAATTTGTTTTTATTAAAAAAACCAAAAACCCTAATCCCTAAACTAAAACATGAACCATAGACCTAAAACCTAAACCCTAAACACTAAACCTTAAACCCTAAAAACCCTAAACCCTAAATATTAAAACCTAAACCCTAAAACCCTAAAGCCTAAACCCTAAATCCTAAAACCTAAAACCTAAACCATAAACCCTAAACCCTAAACCTTAAATGCTAAACCCTCAACTAACTCTAAACCCTAAACCATAAAAAGCTAAAAACCTAAACCTAAAAATAAAATAATTAAAAAAAATCTAAACCAAAATAAAATAAAATAATAAAATAAAAAAATAAAATAAACACATAAACTAAAATTTAAACCTAATCTTAAACCTAAAAAGAAAATAAAAAAATTTAAAACTAAACTAAAAATAAATAAATAAAAATCTAAACTAAACTAAAAAATAAAAAATCCTAAATAAAATAAAAACTAAACCTAAAATAAAAATAAAATAAAACTAAAATAAAAATAGAATAAAAACCTAAGCCTAAAAAATAAACCTAAAAATAAAACATAAAAATAAATAAAATAAAAAGCCTTAACCATAAACTAAAAAAAACCTAAACCTAAAATAAAAATAAAATAAACCTAAACTTAAACTAAAATAAACTAATCTAAAATAAATAAAACCTAAACCTAAACCTAAAATAAACTAAACCTATACCTAAACCTAAACCCTAAATAAAATAAAATAAATTAAAAATAAACCTAAACCTAAACTAAAATATAAAACCTAAAAATAAAACTAAAATAAAAACTTAAAACCTAAACCAACAAAAGTAAAATAAAAACCTAAATCTAAACCTTAAAAAAAACCTAAACCTAAAAAATAAAATAAAAATTAAACTAAATTGAAAAATAAACCTAAACCTAAACCTAAAAAATAAACAAAAATAAAAAGCCTAAATAAAAATAAATAAACTTGAAATAAATAAACTTAACTAAATAAAAGTAAAAATAAACCTAAATAAAAAAATGCTAAAATATATAAAAAATAAACTAAATAAACTTAAACCTATGAGTTTACTTAATTAAAAAAAGACCTAAACCTAAACCAAAACACTAAACTAAATAAAATAAAATAAACTAAAAAAATCTAAACCTAAACTGAAAAATAAAACTTAAAAGTAAATCTAACATAAAAACCTAAAACCTTAATCGAAAAAACTAAAATAAAAACCTAAAGCTAAACTTAAAAATAAAAAGATAGAACCTAAACTTAAAAAATAAAATTAATCTAAAAAAATTATAAACCTAAACATAAACATTAAAAAAACAAAAATAAAATACCTAAACTAAATAAAAATAAAACATAAAGCTAAATAAAAATAAAAAATAAAATAAACTAAATAAATCTAAACCTACCAATTTACTTAGTTTTAAATAAAGCCCTAAACCCTAAACTCTAAACCCTAAACCTTAAATCCTAAACCCAAAACCCTAAACCCTAAACACTAAAACTAACCTTAAACACTAAATCCTAAACCTACAACCCTAAATTTAAAACTCTAAACCCTAAACCCTAAATCCTAAACACTAATTCCTAACCCTAACCTTAAACCCTAAACCCTAAACCCTAAAACTTTAAACCCTGAACCCTAAACCTTAATACCTTAAACCCTTAAGCCTCAACCCTAAATTATAAACTAACCCTAAACCCTCAAAACCCTAAACCCTAAGGCCTAAACATTAAACCCTAAACCCTAAACCCTAAACCCTAACCTTAAAACTTAAACCATAAAACTCTAAACCATAAAATGCTAAACCCTAAACCCTAAACCCTGAACCCTAAAAACCTAAAAATCTAAACATAAACTAAATAAAACCTAATAATCAAATAAATAAAAAAATCTAAACTGAAATAAAATAAAATAAAATAAAAACTTAAATATAAACCTAAAAATAAAATAAAATAAAATAAAAAATAAAAATAACATATAATAATATAAATAAAAACCTAAACTAAATTAAAAAATAAAATAAACAAAAGAATAAAAACCTAAATAAAATTAAAACTAAACATAAAATAAAAGTAAAATAATCCTAAAATAAAAACTAAATAAAAACCTAAACATAAAACCTAAAAAGAAATAAAAAATAAAACTTAAACCCTAAACTAAAAAAAACCTAAACCTAAAATAAAAATAAAATAAACAAAATAAAATCAACCTAAACTTAAACAAAATAAAACTAAACTAAAATAAATAAAACCTAAACCTAAACCTAAACTTAAACCTAAAACCTAAACTAAATGCAATAAAATAAACTAAAAATAAACCTAAACCTAAACTAAAAAATAAAACTTAAAAATAAACCTAAAATAAAAACCTAAAACCTAAATTGAAATAAATAAAATAAAAACCTAAACCTAAAACTTAAAATAAAAATTAAAATTTAAACTTAAAAAATAAAATAAAAATAAAACTAAACTAAAAAAAGCATCAACCTAAACCTTCAAAACAAACTAAAATAAAAAAACTTAACCTGAAATAAATAAACCTAAAATAAATAAACTAAACTAAATAAAAATAAAAAGAAACCTAATTAAAAATAAAAAATAAAATAAACTAAAATAAATAAAAAATAAACTAAATAAATCTAAACCTATCGATTTACTTAATTTTTTAAAAAAAAGCCCTAAACCCTAAACTCTAAACCCTAAACCCTAAATCCTAAACCCTAAACACTAAACCCTAAACCCTAAACCCTAAACCTTAAATGGTAAAACTAACCTTAAACCCTAAACCCTACATGTACAATAATCTATATTAATATGTTGTAGAATATTATGGTATTGTTCCCTATAATCTCTATTAATATAAATCATAGAAATATTGATTTAGTAAATCAGATGATGAAATTTGTTAAATTTGAAGTGGGAATTAGGTTGTAGTACTAAAAGTGTGCTACGCTACTTGTATTCTAAAAAAGTAAGATTTTATGTTCAAAATAAATATTATATGTTGTAGCATAGTATATCATCATATATCATAATATATTGTTCTATGCATTTTAAAATATTTTAATATTTTACAGTCATGCAGTCGAGCTTACACTAGCATTATTTATAAAAATGTTTATTTAGACTTTAAAATGGTAGAATTTGGACAAATTCATAATAGGTAGAGCATGGCATCATAATATGTTATTTTAATTTAAAATATGTAAGTGGTACGACAAATATATATATACATTTATTATTTAGTCTAATTTTATAATTTTTTTTATCTTAACTACTCCCTTATGATGTGATATGCAATATAGTATAATATAATATGTTATAGTTTATTATAACATAGGATGTCAAAACATAATGTAGCATAATGCATCATAGCACACTATTGTGTTTTACTACTTGTTGTTTAGCATATTTTAGTTTGTTATAATATGATGTAGAAAAGTTTGTACTGGTATAATTCATAAAAATATTGATTTATAGGCTGAGGTGATGAGATTTGGCAAAATTTAAGGTAAGATTTGGGGAACATCATTGGGGGTGTGATATGGTGTGTCATTTAATCAAAAGAATGGAATTATGCATCCAAAATAAATGTTCATTTTTTAACCAAATTTTATAAATTTTTAGCTTAAAGTGATTCATGTTAAGGTGTAGTGTAAGATAATATATTATATGAAAGTATATTAAAATATAATGTACATAAAAATATAAATTCCCATATATATGAATGTGGTGTTGCCTTATATGTTATTGTACATTTTAGTATGTTTTACTTTTGTTATAATATATTGGGTCAAAACTCATAAAAAATGTTAATTTGAAGGATGACATGTAAGAATTTGGCCAAATTCACGACACACACCAAAAAGCAACACCACAATTATGCTATTTTGTACCATTTCTAATAGAAAAATAATAATTTTACATCCAAAATGAACATTATTCATATTTTGAGAAAATTTTATTATTTGTTCTTTTTCAGTGATTCTAATGAGGTGTAATGTTAGACAATATATTATATAAAATTACAATATAACATCATATATTATAATATAATATTGTGTACTAATTCATAGTATAATATGTTTAGCATGATATTGTATAGTTAGTTTGAGCTTGCACCATCATAAATCATAAAATGTTGATTACAATGTTAAGATGATGGAATTTGAATGAATACATTGTAAGGCTTTTGGTTGAAGTATTAACGGTGTGCATAAGAGAAAAAATAAGTTTAGATGAGAATTCCATGTCAATGTCTTGGAGTGAGATCTGCTAGGGGATCACACATGAATTAGACATGACATGTGAGCGGTCTATGTCGATGGCTTTGAAGAAGAAAATCTGCTAGGTATACTGTTTGAATTTGATTTAATTATATGATTTGTGGAAAGAAGATCCATTAGGGATAAGAATTATAATCCACCAAGGATTAACAAATAATCAACTTTAATTTATTTTGTTTTAATTGATGTGGAGGCATATCTACTAGAGATATGGGCTCGAGTCCGCTAGGGATTAGGTATATGAACCTTCGACTAGGGAAGTAGGTTCGGGCTATCCACTGAGGATTATGATTTGAGTATGATTTCATAGATTTGTTGGGGGATGTATCTGGTGGAGATGAGAGTGTGGTTGGATTTCTTTGATTTAGACTCTACTGGGGGAGCTGGCTTAATTCTACTCCACTTAGGAGGTTGGTTTTGAATTTGATTTCTTTGCTTGACTTGTTTATATATAATTTAGGGTTGCACTAGGGAGAAGTGTATGATTTAACTCCACTGGGGAAAATTAGATTGTGTTTAATTTAATTTAAGTTAATGTATGGACCCTATCGGTGTGCGATGGACCCACTGAGAGACGGCTATATCAGCCTTGACCTACCTCAAGTTTACAAATCCAAAGGGGTAGTCTATCCGCTGCGGGGTAGAGCTAGCCAACCTAAGGAATTGCCTTTCAGTGTGCAACAGCTATGCTAGGAAGAAGGTGTAACATACTTATATTTTACAAAGTGAGGAATAATCGCTAGGGTGACTTGTTGGATGCGCAATAAATTGAACCTGACCTAGGGCGACTACTAAGTGAATGTCGTTGGGGACTTATGTTAACTCAAAAGTAGTCTGGATTAATTTTATCTTAATTTCATGTGATTTGATATGGCTTTTTTGGTTTAGTTTGATTTCAAATTAAGGGCATATCCACTAGGCATGTGAGCTCTGTCAAATTTGATAGATTTAATTTATGGACCATGTCGGTGTGTGATGAACCCACTGAGAAGGGGTTATATCGGACTTATCCTATCTCAGATTTGCAAATCCAAAGGGATAGTCTACTGATTATGGGGTAGAACTAACCAACCTAAGGGGTTGCCCTTCAGTGTGCAACAATTGTGCTAGGAAGAAGGCATAGTAGACTTACATCTTCTATAGCAGGTAATAACCACTGGGGTGACCTATTGCTAGCACAACAATTCAAACCTGACTTAGGGTGACTACTGAGTGAATACCGCTGGGGACTTATATCAACTCAAAAGTAGTCAGACAATTCTTATAAGGAGTTTTGCTGACACTACCCTAAAGATAGGATACCTACTTGGGATAAGGTACCACTAGGGGTGTCCTCCTATTCCATAAGTGAATATAGATTTTTTTTATATGTTTGCATGGACCCTGTTAGTGTGCGAGGGAACACAAGGAAAAGGGGCTATGTCAGCCTTAACTTATTTGAGATTTACTGGACCAAAGGAGAATCTGCATATCCACAAGATGGATTCTTCAACCACATAGGTGGTTACTAGGAAAGGGCAACTATCTAATCCAATAGTATCCTGGGTAGTGTCTAAATAGGGTTGCAAAGGACATGATCGAAATATAATGCCCACAAGTGAGGTGCTGCTAGGGGCATTATCCAGAGCCCTGGAAAAGACAACCTATAGGTGTATGGTGTCCAACTCAATGAGAAATCATTGTAGACTTACATCTGCCATGAGTGGTGTATCCAAAGGTGCGAGAACCAACCAACCTAAGGTATATCCATCAACACAAGTGTTGTATCCATCATCATAGTGAGAACCAACCAACCTAAGGTGCCCATCAGTGTGCAATGATGAATTTGGAAAGAAAGTGTTTAGGCTTACAAATTTCTAAACGAAACTGATCATCATGATATTTTATTGTAGGCAATACATATGTTAGCTGACCTAGAGAGACTACTAAGCTGGGAGCCCCGAGGAAGGATTGGACCCAGACTTGAACTAGTCAAGAGGGAAGGAGCTGCTAAGATACATATCCTAAACCTCAAATATACTCGACCTAGTTAGTGTATGAAGGCTAATCCAAGAAGAAGCTAACCAATCACGTGGTAAGGCCTACCGAACTAACAAGGCGCTCATTGATGTGTAGTGGCCAAGTAAGGAAGGAAAGCATAGTAGACTTACATCCTTCGAAGTAAGAAGACCACTGGGATGACACACTAGCAGGGTAGCATGCCAGCCTGACCTAGAGTAGTTACTAAGTGAGTGCTACTGGGGATGTTATCTCAACTCAGAGAAGCCCGAGGCAAAAGATATGTGTTTGTTTTATATGTTTGTGTATAGTTTAGGTTTGTGTTGTGTCGACGAAGGATAGGATGCCACTCGGGTTCGTTACACCTACCTTAAATAGATCGTGGCAGATTCACAAACAAGAAAACTTTCAACATGGAAGAGATTGAATTCGAAATGGAATTTTCATTGATGAAAATTAGTTTCAAACATGATTGATAAAATTTCCTTATGTAGAGCCCATTGATTGGAAGAATTGGGCGCTCTCATTTATGATTAATAAGCTGATAAGATCCTCCTTGGTAGGCCATCTCTATGGAAAAAGGACCTTCCCAAGAGGGTTCAAACTTGCCTCCCATCTTACGATAAGCAATAATCGATCTCTTTGGAACTAAAATAAGCTCTCCTACTTGAAAAGCTCTAGGATGGACCAACTTGTTGTGAGCTTGAATCATTTTAGCTTTGTACAACTTGAGTTTTTGGCATACCCACAAGCGTATCTCCTACAAACCTTCAAGCTCTTCTAATCGTAACTTGGCGTTATGCTCTATTGTGATCTTGCTACCCACCGCTATCTTTAGTGATGGGAGTTGGACTTTTAATGGTAGAATGGCTTCAGACCCATACACTAATGAGAAAGGACTAGATTGAGTTAGATTTCTATATATGGTGCGGTAGGCCCATAAGGCTTCAACTAACTTCTCATGCTACTGTCACTTGTTGTTGTCGAGTGTCTTCTTTAGTATTTAGATGAGAGTTTTATTGAAGGCTTCAGCTAAGAAGTTTTCCCTTGGGTAGTTGATGGTAGAATATCTATAGTTTATGCTATGTCTCTGGGAAAATTTGTTGATCTCGATGCTCTTGAATGTAATACCATTATCAGATATAATTCATCGAGGCAATCTGAACCTATATATGACATGGTTCCTAAAAAACTAAACCATATGCTAAGTTGTGACCTCTCTGAGCGAAATTTCCATCGCCCATTTTGAAAAAGAGTCAGTAGAAGCTAAGATGAACCGATGATCGTTAGAAGAAGGAGGATGTAGAATGTTGGGTGGTTGGTGTAGGACCACACCGTAAATTTGACATTGGTGGCCTTACTTAGCCATATGTATGTAATCTTTGATCATCGATGGACAGTAGTATCTTAGTCTCTTAATCTTGGCTTTCATATTTGGACAAGATTGGTTGGCTCCACATAACCCCAAGTGTACCTCAGTGACGATCTTACTGGCTTCGTGCTTGTCTAAACAATATAACCACATATGATTGAAAGATCATCAGTACAAGACAAAATCCACAAGAGTGTAGGAAAGTGCTCCCTACTTCATCTGATGGGCTTGGGACTTCTCTTGAGGTAGTTTGCCATTATTTAGGCAATCCATGAATGGTTGCTTCCAATCTAACTCTTCATCCTTCAATAAAATGACAACCTCCCCTTCAAGAGAGTACTTTTTGATGAGTTCAATATCAACAAAATATAAGACTTCTCTATTTTAGACCTTTATTATATATACTCATCCTCCGGACATGTCAATTCCTTGGCAAGCTTGGCTAAAGCATACGCTACAGCGTTCTCTCCATAAGGAATCTTATAAATGGTAACCTCTAGGATTTGGGCCAACAACTCCATTGTGTATTTATGGTAGTGATGGAGCTTGGGCTTTATAACCTTATAGGACCTAAAGATTTGGTTGATAATTAGTTGAGAAACCTTGAAGATGTTGATGTTTTGGATGCTTAAAGTAATGGATAACTCTAGACTGGCAATCAAAGTCTCATATTTGGGTTTGTTGTTAATGCAAGGATTAGATAGATGATTTGAGAATCTCATCACATCGTGGGCCAGAGTTAAGAGAACTATTCTTACCCCTATCTTTCCTAAAATAGTAGATTGTGGTTCTTCTCCTCTTTAGGAGGAAGTCGCACCATCAAAGTACATCTCCCAACGGTGAATGTTAGTATCCCCTAAGTTCATGATTTGTTCAATGGGGAGATTATCACTAAGAACAGAGTCAGCAAGAAGTGGGTGTGCTTTCACGAAGAAAACTTCTAGCGCTTGTCTTTTCACCGCACGGTGGGGTACGAAGGTAATGTCAAACTGCGAGAGGATCATGGACGTTCGTGCCAACCGTTCGGATAGCGTCGGCCATGTCATGAGATACTATAGTGGATTGATCCTAAAAATTGAGTTCACCTTATGAGGAAGCATGTAGTCAAAGCAAAGATTAGCAATGCTTCAATGAGTGGATAATTAGCCTCAATAGGGATTAGACGATGAATGAGGTAGTACAGTGCATTTTCCTTCCCTTTGTCATTTGCTTGAGCCAAAAAAGCACCAAGGAAGTCATCTAATGTAGTAGTGTAAAGTATGAGGGGCTTTCCCAAGATAGGGGATTCTAGAGCTGATGGTGTCATCAGGTAATGCTTGATGTCTTCGAAGGCATGCTCATACTTTTTATCCCACTTGAACTTGACATCCTTTCTGACAAGTACTGGGAATGGCTAACATCTTCCCAATAGGTTGGATATAAAGCATCTTTGATATACTAACCGCCCTTGGAATGATCTGCATTGAGTTAAACTATTAGGGCGTGACATTTCTAATATCTCCTTGATGTTCTCCGGATCGATTTCAATTCCCTGGTGTCGGACAATAAAACCAAGGAATTTCCTTAAAGCTATTCCGAATGCACACTTCAGGGGGTTCATTTTGAGGATAAATTATTTTAACTATTCGAAAACTACTATCAAGTCAAAGAGATGGTCTTCCTTTTCTCTATTTTCGACCACAAGATCATCAACATAGCACTCGACTTGATGCTGAATGAGTTCATCGAAGATTCGAGTCTAAAATAAAATAAAAACCTAAAGTAAAACCTAAACCTGAGCTTAAAAATAAAATAAAATAAACTAAACTAAAATAAAATAAATAAAAACCTAAACTAAATTAAAAAGTAAAATAAACCTAAATAAAATAAAAACTATATGTAAATAAAAATAAAATAAACATAAAATAAACCTAAAATAAAATAAAATAAAATAAATACTAAGTAAAAAGCTAAACCTAAAAATGGAACCTAAAAATAAATAAAAAATAAAACTTAAACCCTAAATTAAAAAAAAATTAGACCTAAAATAAAAATAAAAAAATAAAATAAAATAAACTTAAACCTAAACTAAAATAAACTAAATTAAAATAAATATAACTTAAACCTTAACTTAACTTAAATGAAATAAAAAAGCTAAAAATTAATCTAAACCTAAACCAAAAAATAAAACCTAAAAATAAACCTAAAATAAAAGCCTAAAATGTGAACATAAAAAAATAAAATTAAAACCTAAACCTAAACCTAAACCTAAAAATAAAAAATAAAACCTAAACATAAAAAATTAAATAAAAATAAAACTTGACTAAAAAATAAACCTAAACCTAAAGATAAATCTAAAAAATAAACTAAAATAAAAAACCTAAACTAAACCTAAACCTAAACTAAAAAATAAAACCTAAAAATAAACCTAAAATAAAAGCCTAAAATCTAAACATAAAAAAATAAAATTAAAACTTAGAACTTAACCTAAAAATAAAAAATAAAACCTAAACATAAAAAATTAAATAAAAATAAAACTTGACTAAAAAATAAACCTAAACCTAAAGATAAATATAAAAAATAAACTAAAATAAAAAACCTAAACTACAATAAATAAACCTAAAATAAATAAATTAAACTAAATAAAAATAAAAAATAAAAAATTAACCAAAAAAATAAAAAAATAAAATAAAATAAATAAACCTAAACCTACTAGTTTACTTAAATCTTTTTTTTTAAATCCTAAACCATAAATCCAAAACCATAAACCCTAAACCTTAAACTGACAATCCCAAACCCTAAACCTTAAAAAACCCTTAACCCTAAACTCTAAAAAACCATAAATCCTAAACCTTAAACTAAATAAACTAAATAAACCTAAACCTTTTGGTTTACTTAATTAAAAAAAAAAACTCTAAAACCTAAATCCTAAACCCTAAATGCTAAACCCTAAACCCTAAAACTAACTTTAAATTGTAAATCTACAATCCTAAACTAACCCTAAACTCTAAACCCTAAACCGTAAACCCTATACCCTAAAATACCATAAACCCTAAACCCTAAACCTTAAACCCTAAACACTAAACCCTAAAAACCTAAAAACCTTAACCTAAACTAAATAAAACCTAAAAATAAAATAAAAAAAAACCTAAGTTTAAATAAAATAAAAAATAAACCTTAACTAAAGCCTAAACCTAATCCTCAAACTAAACCTAAACCTAAACCTAAAAAGAAAATAAAATAAAAAGTAAAAACTAAACTAAAATAAAAAAAACCTAAACTAAACTAAAAAATAAAATAAACCAAAAAATAAAAAACCTAAATAAAAGAAAAACTAAATGTAAAATAAAAATGAATAAACCTAAAATAAAATAATAAATAAATAAAGACCTAAACCTAAAAATAAACCTAAAAATAACTAAAAAATAAAATCTAAACCCTAAACTAAAAAAAAAACTAAACCTAAAATAAACAAAATAAAATAAACCTAAACTAAAATAAGCTAAACTAAAATAAATAAAACATACACCCAAACTTAAAATAAACTAAACCAATACCCTAAATTAAATTAAATAAAAAAACCTAAAAATAAACCTAAACCTAAACTAAAAAATAAAACTTAAAAGTAAACCTAAACTAAAAACCCAAAACCTAAAATTAAGAAAATAAAATAAAAACCTAAACCTAAACCTAAAAATAAGAAATAAAATAAAATTAAAGCTAAGTTAAAAAATAAACATAAACCTAAACATAAACTTTAAAAATAAACTAAAATACAAAACTTAAACTAAAATAAATAAACCTAAAATAAAAAACTAAATAAAAATAAAAAATAAACCTAAAAAAAATGAATAAAATAAAATTAAAAAAAAACTAAACTAAATAAACCTAAACCTACATGTTTACTTCATTTTTTTAAAAAAAAAAACCCCAAACCCTAAACCTAAGCCTTAAACCCTAATTCATAAACCCTAAATCCTAATCCTTAAACCCTAAAACTAACCCTAAACCTACAACCCTAAATCTTAAACCCAAAAAAACCTTAAACCCTAAACCATAAACCCTAAATTAACCCTAAACCTTAAAGCCTAAACCCTAAACCCTAAAAAACCCTAAACCCTAAACCCTAGACCCTAAACACTAAATCTTAAACCCTAAACACTAAACCCTAAAAACCCAAAAACCTAAAAACTTAAAAACCTAAACCTAAATAAAATAAAACCTAAAAATAAAATAAATAAATAAACCTAAACTTATATAAAATAAATAAAATAAAATAAAATAAAAACCTATACTGAAACCTTAACCTAAACCTAAACCTAAAGCTTAACATAAACCTAAACTTAAAAATAAAATAAAAAAATAAAACTAAACTAATAATAAAAAATTTAAACTCTAAACTAAAACCCTAAACCTAAACCTAAACCCTAAACTAAACCATAAACCTAAATCAAACCCTAAACCCTAAAACTAACCCTAAACCCCAAACCCTAAACCCACAACCCTAAACCCGAAACCCTAAACCCTAAACCTTAAACCCTAAAAAAATCCAAACCCCAAACCCTAAAACATAAACTAACTTAAAACTTTAAACCCTAATCCCTAAACCCTAAACCCTAAACCCCAAACTCTAAACCCTTAACTTAAATAAAATAAATAAAAGAAAATAAAATAAAAACTGAAACTGAAACCTAAACCTAAACCTAAACCTAAAGCTTAACATAAACCTAAACTTAAAAATAAAATAAAAAAATAAAAAATGAACAAAAGTAAAATAAATAAAAACTTAAGCTAAACTAAAAAAGATAAAATAAAGCTAATTATAAAAAACCTAAATAAATATAAAACTAAACATAAAATAAAAATAAATTTACCTAAAATAAAATAAAATAAAGACTAAATAAAGATCTAAACCAAAAAATAAATCAAAAATTAAACCTAAACCCTAAACTAAAAAAAAAAACTAAACCTGAAATAAACAAAATAAAATAAACATAAACATAAAATAAAATAAATTAAACCTACATCTAAACTAAAATAAACTAAACCTAAACCCAAAATTAAATTAAATAAAATAAACAAAAAATAAAACTAAACCTAAACTGAAAAATAAGATCAAAAAATAAACCTAAAATAGAAACCTAAAACCTAAGCATAAAAAAATAAAATAAATATCTAAACTTAAACATAGAAAAAAAATAAAATAAAAATTAAATTAAACTAAAAAATAATTATAAACATAAACCTAAACCTAAGAAATAAACTAAAATAAAAAATCTAAAATAAATAAACCAAACTAAATAAAATAAAGAAAATAAATAAATATAATAAAATAAATTAAAACTAAACCTAAACCCTAAACCAACTAAAACCTAAACTTAAACCCTAAATCAAATCAGAAACCTAAACCCAAAAAAAATAACCCTAAACCCCAAACCCTAAACCCACAACCCTAAACCCCAAAGCCTAAACCCTAAACCTTAAACCCTAAACCCTAAAACATAAACTAAATTTAGACTTTAAACCCTAATCCCTAAACCCTAAACACTAAACCCCAAACTCTAAACCTTAACCCTAACCCTAACCCTAAGTCCTAAACCTTAAACCCTAAACCCTAAATCCTAAACCCTAAACCCTAAACCCTAATCTTTAAACCTACAACATTTTACATTAAACCCTGACCCCTAAACCATAAAAATCACTAAACCATAAACTCTAAATCCTATAGCCTAACCTTAACCCTAAACCCTAAACCCTAAACCCTAACCCCTAAACCCTAAATCCCTAAAACCCTTAAGCTTAAGTCCTAAACAAACCTTAAACCCTAAACCCTAAAGCCTAAACCCTAACCCTAAAGCCAAAACCCTAAACTGAGCCTAAACCTAAAGCTAACCCTAAACCTTAAACCCTAAACCCTAAAAACCTAAAACCCTAAAGCTTAAACACTAAACACTAAACCTTAAGCCCAAAACCCTAACCCTAAACTCGAAACCCTAAAACCCTAAATCCTAAAATCCTAATCCCTAAAACCTAAACCCCAAAAGCCTAAAAACATAAACCTAAACTAAATAAAACCTAAAATAAATAAATAAAAAAACATAAACCTAAATAAAATAAAATAAAAACCTAAATAAAATCCTAAACCTATATCTAAAAATAAAATAATTTAAAAAATAAAAATTAACTAAAATAAAATAAATAAAATCCTGAACTAAACTAAGAAAATAATATAAACCTAAGAATAAAAAACCTAAATAAAATAAAAACTAAAAATCAAATAAATCTAAAATCAAATAAAATAAAAACTAAATATAAATCTAAACCTGAGAAATAAACCAAAAATAAATGGAAATATAAATCCTAAACCCTAAACTAAAAAAAGTTAAACCTAAAATAAAAATAAATTAAACAAACTAAAAAAAACCTAAACCTAAACTAAAATAAAATAAACTAAAATAAATAAAACCTAAACCTAAACCTAAAATGAACTAAACCTAAACCTAAACCTAAACTAAATAAAATAAAATAAACTAAAAATAAACCTAAACCTAAACTAAAAAATAAAACTAAAAATAGACCTAAAATAAAGGCTTAAAACCTAAACATAAAAAATAAAAATAAAAACCTAAACCTAAACCTAAAAATAAAAAATAAAACCTAAACCTAGAAAAAAAAAAAAAAAACTCAACTAAAAAATAAACTTAAAAATGAAACTAAAATAAAAAACCTAAAAAAATAAATTAAATAAAAATAGAAAATAAACCTAAAAAAAATTTAAAAAAAATAAAATAAACTGAAATAAACTAAAATAAACTAAAAATAAACTAAATTGACTTGAACCTACTGGTTTACTTAATTTAAAATAAAAAACCCTAAACCTTAAACCCTAAACCCTAAAACTAACCCTAAACCCCAAACCCTATTCCTACCACCCTAAGCCTACAACCTTAAACACTAAAACCCTAAACCCTAAACCTTAAACCCTAAACCCTAAATCGTAAACCCTAAAACCCTAAACCATAAACCCTAAACCCTAAACCGCAGACTCTAAAACATACAACCCTAAACCTTAAACCTCAAACCCTTAACCCTAAACCCTAAACTCTAAAATAACCCTAAACCCTAAGAATGGGCTGAACTTTGAAGGTAGGAACATCACAGTCAACTAGGCTCAATCTAGTCTGGTGGTGGAAGTGATGGCTGAGGTGGCAATTATCGCGGTGGTGGTGGGGGATCTAGAATTGGTGGATATGGAGTTGGTGGTCAAAGCAGTGCTGGTTATGGAGGTAGGAAGAATGATGAAGGTTACATCCGTGGTGGAGACGGAGGAAGAGATCAGGGATATGATGGAATATCCCGCTACTTGAGAGGTGGGGGTGGTTTAGATGAGAATTGGAGAAACTGAAGAATGATCGATCCGATCTACTGCCTATGGAACTATGTCTTTACAGCAGAGATGGTTCTACTTATTTAGGATTTTTGATTTGCTCTAGGGGTGCTCATTTTTAATCTATGTCATCGCTTGTGTCTTAGAAACATTGGGGTGCTACTTGGTTGATGAAATCAAAAAGAAAAAATGTTGAATCTAAATTTATTCTCTCTAAACCCTAAACCCTAATCCTTTAACCCTAAACCCTAAAACCCTAAACCCTAAACCCTAAATCCTAAACCCTAAAACCATAAACCATAAACTCAAAATCTACAACCCTAAACCCTAAACCCTAAACTCCAAACCTTAAACCCTAAACTAACCCTAAACCCTAAACCCTAAACTAATGCTAAACCCATCCCCTAAACCCTAAACCCTGAACCTTGAATAAAGATGTCATTCGGAGTAGATCTAAAGAATGACCTAATCCTAACATAGTTATGGTAACTAAAGAAAATTTCTTCAAGATACTTTCCCTTGACTTTTAGAGATTTGAATACCCTAAACCTTAATCCAGAATCATATTATAATACTGTATATTATAGTATAATGTAGCATCATATATTTGAGCATGTAGTGATGTGTTTTTGGATGTTATAAGATGTTTTGAATTGTTTTAGTATATTATGGTATTGTGCCCTATAGTCCATATTCATATAAATCATAAAAATATTGATTTAAAAAATTAGATGGTGAAATATGTTAAATTTGAAGTGGGAATTAGGTTGTAGTACCAAAGGTGTGCTATGCCACTTGTAGTCTAAAAAGTAAGATTTTATGTTCAAAATAAATATCATATGTTGTAGCATAATATAGCATCATATATTATAATATATTCTTCAGTGCATTTTAAATTCTTTTAGTATTTTACAGTCATACAATCGAGCCTACACTAGCATCATATTTAAAAATGTTGATTTGGACTTTAAAATGGTGGAAGTTGGCCAAATTCATAATAGGTAGAGCATGGCATCATAATGTATTATTTTAATTTAAAATATGTAAGTGATATGACTAGAATATATAGTTTTTTATTATTTAGAATAATTTTATGGTTTTCTTCTTAAGCAATCCCTTGTGCAGTGATATGCAATATAATATAATATGTTATAGTGTATTATAATATAGGATGTCATAACATAGTGTAGCATCATGCATTATAGAATACTATTGTGTATTACTACTTGTTGTTTAGCATATTTTAGTTTGTTAAGGTATGATGTAGTAGAGTTTGTATCAGTATAATTCATAAAAATACTAATTTATAGGCTAAGATGATGGGATTTGGCCAAATTTAAGGTAAACTTTAGGGAACATCAATGGGAGTGTGCTATGGTGTGTCATTTAATCAAAAGAATCGAATTTTGCATCCAAAATAAATTATCATTTTTAACCAAATTTTATTAATTTATTGCTTAAAGTGATTTATTTTAAGGTGTAATGTAAGATAATATATTATATGAAAGCATATTAAAATATAATGTACATAACAATATAACTTTACATTTATATGAATGTGGTGGTGTGTTACTAAATGTTATTGTACATTTTGGTATGTTTTACTTTTGTTATAATACATTGGGTCATAACTCACAAAAATGTTAATTTGAAGGTTGAGATGGAAGAATGTTTCCAAATTCATGGCACACACCAAGAAGCAACACCAAAATTATGCTATTTTATACCATTTCTAATAGAAAATTAATAATTTTACATCCAAAATGAACATTATATATATTTTGAGAGAATTTTGTTATTTGTTCCTTTTAAGTGATTTTAATGAGGTGTAATGTTAGACAATATATTATATTATAGCAAATTATACTACAACATTATATATTACAATAATTTATAGTGTGTTAATTTATGTTATAATATGTTTAGCATGATATTGTATTGTTAGTTTGAGCTTGCACCATCACAAATCATGAAATATTGATTACAATGTTAAGATGATGTAATTTGAATGAATACATTGTTAGGCTTTAGGTTGAAGTATTAAAGGTGTGCATAAAAGAAGAAATAAGATTTGACGAAAATTCCATGTCAAGGACATGGAGGGAGATCCATTAGGGGATCACACATTCACTGGGCATGACATGTGAGGGGTCTACGTCTAGGGAATAGAAGAAGAAAATCTACTGGGGATAAGGTTTCAATTTGATTTGATTATATGATTTGTAGAAATAAGATCTGTTGGGGATAAGAATGTATAATACACTAGGGATTAAGATCTAATGGTCTTTAATTTGTTTTTTTTAATTGATGTGGAGGCATATCTACTAGAGATATGGGCTCAAGTCCGCTGGGGATCGAGTATATGAACCTTCCATTAGGGAAGCAGGTTCGAGCTATTCGCTGGGGATAAAAGTTTGGTTGGATTTCTTTGATTTTGACTCTATTGGGGGAGTTGGTTTAAATTGGCTCCACTAGGGAGGTTGGTTTTGAATTTGATTTGTTTGCTTGACTTATTTATATATGATTTGGGTCTCCACTAGGGAGAAGGGTGTGATTTAACTCTATTAGGAAAAATTAGATTTAGTTTAATTTAATCTGAGTTAATGTATGAACAATGTAGGTGTGCAATGGACCCACTAAGAAGGGGCTATATCAACCTTGACCTACCTTAGGTTTACAAATCCAAAGGGATAGTCTACCTACTACGGGGTAGAGCAAGCCAACCTAAGGGGTTTCCTTTCGGTGTGCAATGGTTGTGCTAGGAAGAAGGCATAGCAGACTTACATATTCCAAAGCGAGGAACAACCACTGGGGTGACATGTTGGATGCACAACAAATTGAACCTGACCTAGGGCGACTATTGAGTGAAAGCCATTGGGGACTTATGTCAACTCAAAAGTAGTCAGGATTAATTTTATCTTAATTTCATGTGATTTGGTATGGTTTGTTTGGTTTAGTTTGATTTTAAATTAAGGGCATATCCGTTGGGATGTGAGCTTGGTAAAATTTTATAGATTTAATTTATGGACCGTCGATGTGCGATGGACCCACTGAGAAGGGGCTTTATCAGATTTATTCTATCGCAAATTTACAAATCCAAAGGGATAGTCTACTGGCATGGGGTAAACCTAGCCAACTTAAGGGATTTCCTTTCAGTGTGCAATGACTGTACTAGTAAGAAGTCATAGAAAACTTACATCTTCTAAAGTAGGGAGAAACCACTAGGGTGACTTATTGGTAGCACAAAAAATTGAACCTGACTTAGGGGCGACTACTAAGTGAATGTCTGCTGATGACTTATATCAACTCCAGAGTAGTCAAGCGATTCCTATAGGGAGTTTTGCTGACACTGCCCTAAAGATAGAATACCTACTTGGGAAAAGGTACTGCTATGGGCATTCTCCTAATCCACAAGTGAATATATATTTTTCTTATATGCTTACGTGGGACCACACTGAGAAGGGGCTATGTCAGCCTTGACCTATCTTAGATTTACTGGACCAAGAGAGAATCTGCACATTCATAGGACAGTTTCTCCAAGAAATGAGTGGTTGCTAGGAAAGAGGAACTGTTCAGTCTGATAGTATCCCAGGTAGTGTCTAAATGAGGTCACAAAGGATGTGACCCAAATATAGTGCCAACAAGGGAGGTACTGCTAAGGGTGTCATCTTGAGCCTTGAAAAAGAAAGCCTATAGGTGTACGGTGGCCAACTCAAGGAAAAAGCGTAGCATACTTACAGCTACCATGACTGGAGTATCTTAAGGTGCGAGAACCAACCAACCTAAGGTGTATCCGTTAGCTTGAGTGCTGTGTCTTTCAGCATAGTGAGAACAAACCAACCTAAAGTACCCATCGGTGTGCAATGATCAAAGTACTCGTCGGTGTGCAATGATCAATCTAAAAAGAAAGCGTGTAGGCTTACAACATTTCAAGTAGAACTGATCATCAAAATAGTCTGTCATCGGTAGGACAGATGCTATCTGACATAGAGTGACTATTAAGTGGGGAGCCCCAAGGAAGGACTTACCCTAAACCTTAGGAGGGAAGAAGCTGCTAGGGGACTTATCCTAAACCTTAAATATACTTGACCCAGTTAGTGGACAGAGGCTAATCCAAGAAGAAAGTACAGTAAACTCACATCCTCTTAAACAAAGCCAACATGAGGTAGCTTACTGGCCACGTAGTAATGCCTACCAAACTAACAAGCTGCTTGTCGATGTGCAGTGGATAAGTAAGGAAGAAAAGCATAGTAGACTTACATCCTCCAAAGCAAGTAGACTATTGGGGTGACACACTAGTAGGGTAGCACGTCAGCCCGACTTAGAGCAACTATTGAGTGAGTGCAACTAGGGGTGTTATCTCAACTCAGAGTAGCCCGAGATTAAAGATATGTGTTTGTTTATATATGTTTGTGTGTTGTTTGAGTTTGTCTTGTGTTGATGAAGGATAAGATGTTGCTCGAGTTCCTTACACCTATCTTAAACACATCATGGTAGATTCGCAAACAAGAATACTTTTAACTTGGAAGAGATTGAATTCGAATTGGAATTTTCATTAATGATAATTATCTTAAAACATGATTTATATTATTTCTTTAAGTAGAGGTCATTGATTGCAAGAATTGGGTGCTCTCCCTTATGATTAATAAGCTGATAATATCCTCTTTAGTAGGCCTTCTCTTTGGCAAAAGGGCCTTCCCAAATGGGTTCAAACTTTCCTCCCATCTTACGATCGACAACAATCGATCTCCTTAGAACTAAAATAAGCTCTCTTACTTGAAAAGCTTTAGAACAGACCAACTTGTTGGGAGCTTGAATCATTTTTTCTTTGTACAACTCGAGGTTTTGGCAAGCCCATAAGCATCTCTCCTCCAAACCTTCAAGCTCTTTTAACCATAACTTGGCATACTTCTCTACTATGATCTTGCTACCCACAGCTATCCTTAGTGATGGGAGTTGGGCTTCTAATGGTAGAACAGCTTTGGACCCATGCACTAAGTTAGAGTTCTATATGTGGTGCAACAGGCCCACAAGGCTTCGACTAACTTCTCATGCCACTATCGCTTGTTGTTGTCGAGTGTCTTCTAAAGTATTTGGATGAAAGTTTTGTTGAACGATTCTGCTAAGCTGTTTGCCCTCGGGTAGTTGATGGTAGAATATCTCCAATCTATGTTGTGTCTCTGGGCAAAGTTGTTGATCTTGGTGCTCTTGAATGCAGTACCATTATCAGATATAATTCATCGAGGCACTCCGAATCTATATACGATATGGTTCTTAAAAAACTAGAGCACATGCTCAGATGTGACCTCTCTAAGCAGAATCACCTTCATCCATTTGGAAAAGTAGGCAGTAGCAGCTAAGATGAACTAATGACCCTTGAAATCAATGGGACCCACTATGTCGGTACCCTAACATTCGAATGGCCATGAGGCCAATGTATGATGTAGAATGTTGGGTGGTTTGTGCAGGACCACATGGTGTATTTGACATTGGTGGCATTGCCTAGCCATTTCCATGCAATCTTTGATCATCGACAGCCAGTGGTATCCTAGTTTCTTGATCTTGGCTTTCATCTTTAGACCGGATTGGTCACCTCCAGATTATCCTAAGTGTACCTTGGTCACAATTTTACGGGCTTCGTGCTTGTCTAAATAATGTAACCACATGATCGAAACACCACCGACACAAGACACCATCCACAACAGTGTAGGAAAGTGCTCTCTGCTTCATCTAATAGGCTTGAGACAACTGTTGACGTAGTTTGCCTTTATTTAGGTAATCCATGAATGGTTGCCTAAATCGTAAACCATAAAAACTAAAAACCCTAAACCCTAAAGCTTAAAACTAAACCTTAAACCCTAAAACCTAAACTCTAACCCTAAACCCTAAACCCTAAAAACCAAAAAACCTAAACATAAACTAAATAAAACCTATAAATAAATAAATAAACCTAAACCTAAATAAAATAAATACCTAAACTAAAACCTAAAATTAAAATAAAAATAAAATAAACAAAATAAAATAATCCTAAACCTAAACTAAAATAAACTAAACTAAAATAAATAATACCTAAGCCTAAACCTAAAATAAACTAAACCTAATTTAGATAAATTATAATAAACTAAAAATAAACCTAAATCTAAACTAAAAAAATAAAACCTAAAATTAAACCTAAAATAAAAACTTAAAACCCAAAACATAAAAAAATATAATATAAACCTACACCTAAAGCTAAAAATAAAAAATAAAACTTAAACCTAAAAAAGAAAATAAAAATAAAACTCAACTAAAAAATAAACTAAAATAAAAAACCTAAACTAAAATGTATAAACCTAAAATAAATAAACTAAACTAAATAAAAATTAAAAATAAATTAAACTAAATAAATAAAAAGTAAACTAAATAAACATAAACCTGCTGATTTGGATAACTTTTTTTTTAAAAAAAAAACCTAAACCCTAAACCCTAAAAATAAATTAAAAAAACCTAAACCTATAGGTTTACTTATTTTAAAAATAAACCTAAACGAAAACCTGAACCTTAAACCTGAAATCTAAACCCTAAACCCTAAATCCTTAAAAATATACTTAACCTTATATTGTAAACCCTAAACATTAAACCTAAAACCTTAAACCTTATACCCTAAACCCTAAAACCCTAAACCCCAAACCCAAAACCCAGAACCCAAAATCTAAAACCCTAAACACTAAAATCCCTAAACCCTAAAGCCTAAGCACTAAACCCTAGACCCTAAATGCTAAACCCTAACCCTAAACCCTAAACCCTAAACCCTAAACCCTGAATCCTAAAACTTACAACCCTAAATCGTAAACCCAAAACCCCAAATGCTAATCCCTAAAAATTAAAACCTAAATTAAATAAAACCTAAAAATAAAATAAATAAAAAAACCTAAACCTGAAAAAAATAAAAACTTAAACCTAAACTAAAAACAAAAAATAAAATAAAATAAAAACTAAAAACTAAACTAAAATAAAATAAATAAAAACCTAAAATAAACCTAAAATAATATAAAATAAAAACTAAATAAAATCCTAAACCTAAAAAAAATAAAACATAAAAGCTAAAGCCTAAACTAAAAAAGAACTAAACCTAAAATAAACAAAAAAAAACCTAAACCAAAACTAAAATAAAGAAAAACTAAACCTAAACTTAAAATAAACTAAGCTTAAACCCTAAACTAAATAAAATAAAATAAACTAAAAATAACCCTAAACATAAACTAAAATTAAACCTAAAATAAAAACCTAAAACATAAACCTAAAACATAAGCCTAATGAAATAAAATAAAAACCTAAACCTAAACCTAAAAATAAAAAATAAAACCTAAACCTAAAAAATGAATAAAAAATAAAACTAAAATAAAAAATAAACATAAACCTAAACCTAAACCTAAAAGATGAACTACAATAAAAAACCTAAACTAAAATAAATAAACCTAGAATTTTTTTAAACAACATAAAAATAAAAAATAAACCTAACTAAAAAAAATAGCTAAAATAAATTAAAAGAAAACTAAATAAACATAAACCTACAGGTTTTCTTAATTTTTTTTTTTAAAAACCTAAACCCTAAACCCTAAAACTAACTTTAAATCCTAAACCCTAAAACTATAACCTTAAACCGTAAACCCTAAACCCTAAATGCTAAACCAAAAAGCCTAAAATATCCTATAGTCTAAAGCCTAAGCTAACCCTAAATCCTAAACCCTAAAGCCTAAACACTAAACTCTAAACCCTAAATAATAACCATAAACCCTAAACCTTAAAACCCTAAACTGTAAAACACTAAATCTTAAACCCTAAACCCTAAACTATAAATCGTAAACCCTAAACCCTAAACCAGCAAAATCCAAATACATAAACCTAAACTAAATAAAATCTAAAAATAAAATAAATTAATAAACTTAAACCTAAATAAAATAAAATAAATAAAAAATATTAAAACCTAAACCTAAACCTTAAAATAAAATAAAATAAACTAATAAAAATAAACTAAACTAAAATAATCAATAACCTAAAAAACTAAAAAAATAAAATAAATCTAAGAATAATAACCTAAATAAAATATAAATTAAACTTTAAATACAAATAAAATAAACCTAAAATAAACCTAAAATAAAATAAAATAAAAACTAAAAACCTAAACCTAAAAAATAAACCTAAAAATAAAACCTAAAAATAAATAAAAAAAGAAAACCTAAAGGCTATACTAAAAAAAACTAAACCTAACATAAAAATAAAATAAACAAAATAAAATAAATCTAAACCTAAACTAAACTAAACTAAAATAAATAAAATCTAAGCTTAAATAAAAAATAAACTAAACCTAAACATAAACCAAAACTAAATAAACTAACAAATAAACCTAAATCTAAACTAAAAAATAAAACCTAAAATAAAAACCTAAAACCTAAGCTTAAAAAAATAAAATAAAAACCTAAACTTAAAACATAAAATAAAAAATAAAACTTAGACCTAAACAATAAAAAAAATATAAATATAACACATCTAAAAAATAAACCTGAACCTAAACCTAAAAAATAAACTGAAAGAAAATACCTAAACTAAAATAAATAAACTAAACTAAATAAAAAGAAAAAATATATGTAAATAAAATTTAAAAATAAAATAAACAAAAATAAATAAAAAATAAACAAACTAAGCTAAATAAACATAAACCTAAAAGTTTACTTAATTTTTTTTTTTAAAAAATCCTAAACCCTAAGCTAACCGTACATCCTAAAAAAATATAAAAAAACTTAAAACTACCGGTTTAATTATTTTAAAAATAAACCTAAGCGAAAACCTAAAACCTAAAACCTAAACCCTAAACCCTAAACCCATATATATATATATATATATATATATATATATATATATATATATATATATATATATATATATATATATATATATATATCCTAACCCTAAACACTAAATCCTACACCTATACCCCTAAACCCTAAAATTGTAAACCCAAAACCCAAAACCCAAAACCCAAAACCCTATACCCTAAACCCTAAAAACACTAAATCCTAAAGCCTAAACACTAAACCCTAAACCTCCGACGCTGTTCTAAACCTGGCGTTCTGGCTGTTCGCTTGCTTTCCAAGGATCAATCTTTTTTTGTCCGTGATTTGGTACTGATCTCTCCCTTGCTCTAGTTGGTAATGTAAACCGCCTCTCTTTGGATGGCGAAAATGGTTTTTTCTGCACTTGCTCTGGATATAAACAACCCCAGTAAGCTCGATCCTTTATCCTTACCTATGACTTCTGTTAAATCTTTCAAGGATGTTCTCTCTGGTAAATCCGTTCCCACTTCTGCTTCGGTTAAACTAATGTCTATTGATTTCTGTGGTATGCCTGCTGTAATGTGTTCGGATTCTGATGTGGAAATTCTTGCTAAGCCATTTGAATTCTCGTTGGTAGGTAAATTCACCCTTAAATGCCCAAACTTAGAAAATATTCGCTCCTTTTTTCATAGTCTAAAACTTACGGGTACCTTTTCTGTGAGATTGATCGATCCTAGGCATGTGCTAATTCAATTATCAAATGACTTGGATTACTCAATAGTTTTTGCACGTTGTTCTTATTTTGTTTTTAACTGCCAAATGCGACTTCTTAAGTGGACACCTAGTTTTGATATTAAAGAGGAATCACCAATTGTTCCTATTTGCTTTGCAACATGCGATACACTTTGTTACACATCGTTTTGTTTGTCGTGGGGCTATCTTTGACGGCCTCTTCAAATTGATCTTACTGGTGAGAGATCCCCCTTGGTAGCACGGATACTTGTTGAAGTTGATATAACAAAAAAAACATCCAAAAGAAGTGATTGGATCAAAAAAATGGGTTATAATCAAAAGGTAGAATTTGAAAACTTTCCCTCTTTCTGTACACAATGCAAAATCCATGGGCATGAACACACTGATTGTTTTATCTTACATCCACATCTCAAAAAAATAAAATTCCTATTCCTACTATTTGGTGACTAAGGAACAACCCACTAAAATGGCATATGTGCCAAAAATAAACCAAAATAATCCTCCTCACAAAATCCCTCTTTAACTATACCGTCGAAAAAAGGAAACTAATCGTGTTGAACAATGACATTGATGACATAGTTGGTTTTGGGAACTTAGAAAATATGCTTATTACTATTCCCAATGGTAACATGCAGGCCCATACAACTAATGATCCAAAACAATGAAATTCTGATGAACTTAGGCTTGGGAACATCACCATGAAAATCTTAGTTTGGATCGAACAAAAAAAATAACATAACATTAATCTAGAAAAGAAGATGAAACAATTCCTACCTCCCCTAACACTTTGAATGGCCAAAATGATATCATAACTAATCAGTCAATCTCGATATGGAAGAAGGGGAAATTACCATCACGATTCCTTTGCTTAATAATGAAACTTTGGATCACACTAACTATTCCTTTTCAGATGGAGACACCTTGGACACCGACAGACCTTTTCAAACTGTTCTAAAGAAAAAGAAATCATTCAAAATCAAAAATAGCGCTAAAAATGCAGCCAGAATCACAAGATCTTCATCAACCCTACATCAATAATTTCCTTTCTCCTCATTCTCATCCAATCAATTTTTTCCAATCCAACAATTATGATTAATTTTATCATTTGGAACATTCGTGGTATTGGATTCTTTATAATCGCGTTAGAAGCCTTTGTCGCACTCATAACATATCTCTCTACTATTACGAACCACTTATCCACTCTTCTAAGATTGCAGCTAGAACACTAGGTTTTCCTAATTTTTTTTACAACATTAACAACAAAATTTGGTTGTTTTGGAATAATTCTATCAGCATCAATATCCTTGACAACTAACAACAATTGATTAATGCACATATTGGGTGTTTTCCCGTGGTGAGCTCTTTTATTTATGCATCTTGTAATAGAGCGGTAGGAACATCCTATGGAATAACTTAAGATGTTTAGCTTCCTCTCACTCAACCGGTTGGTTGGAGATTTCAACACCATCCTCTCTACTCAAAGAAGGGAGGGTCCTCTCCTAATACTAATTCTATGGAAGATTTTGCTAATATGATTCTAGACTGTAACCTTACTGATATAGAGTTTTCAGGTTCCAACTACACGTGGAATAACTCTAGACTTTAGCAACATCTCGATCGTATCCTTTTTAACCATCTTTGGATTGATCAATGGCCTAATACCTCAGGAGAACACTTAAGTAGAACCGCCCCACCACGCTCTTCGACATCGTGAAAGCCCCCCCCTACTTCAATACCCGCACCTATCCCCTTTCATTTCCAAAATATGTGGTTGCAACACAATGACTTTATGTCTGTTGTTTCGACTAATTGGACGGCCCCTATTCACCCTGATAACTCCATTAAAGGCATGATCCATTTTTGGCTTAAACTTAAAAGATTAAAACAAACCCTGAAATGGTGGAATAAACATCATTTTAAAACATTTTGTAAATCTTAAAACTATGGAAGATCTTATTTGAAGAAGCTCTTATTTCGCACCTAAAAAAATGATGAACTCAACGAAGCTAGAGATAACTTGATTAAATATCAAAACATGGAGGAAACTTATTGGCGCCAAAAAGCTGCTACTAAACATATTGTTGATGGCGACAGAAACACAAAATATTTCCACGCTTTTTTCAACAAAAGAAAAGTTCTAAACTCGATTTATAAAATTAAAAACAATAATGATAATTGGACATCGGATAAAAATGATATTAAAGATTCGGTTATCCAACATTTTCAAAATTTGTTAAATAACAACATTAACATGGAACCTATTTCTAATCCTCATCTGATTCCCTCCAAGATTACTTCTGACCAAAACACCTCTCTTATTAGGTGTCCACGATTGAAATTATATTCTCCAAAGCATGAATTTATTCTTGTCGGACCGGATGGTTACACAACTATATTCTTTCAACAAGGTCCATTATTAAGTCCGATTTAATTGAAGCCGTTATTGACTTTTTCAATGGCAACCCTCTTCCTAGATCCTTCTCTAGTACCTCCATCATTCTTATCCCTAAAAACAACCATCCGGAACTTGGAATGACTTTAGACCGATTAGTCTTTGCACCTTCTTTAACAAACTAATTGCCAAAATAATCACCAACCGTATCAATCCTCTTCTAACACATTATCTCTAATCAACAATGGTTTCATTAAAGGAGAACTATAGGCGATAATATCTTTAGCTCAAGAAATGATTCATGATATTGACGTTCTATTAGAAGCTAACATTGCTTTCAAACTGGACATTTCTAAAGCCTTTGACAATCTCTCTTGGGAATTCCTCTTTTCTATACTTCAACTTTCTAGATTCTCAAAAGAATTCATTCGTATCATTAAAAACTGTGTCACTAATGTTTGGTTCTCTATTATCATTAATGGAGAATCGGCTGGTTTCTTCACCTCTAAACATGGCTTACGTAAGGAGATCCATTATCTCCTTGCTTTTATTATAGTAGATTACTTATCCAGGAGTCTGAACGATCTATTCTATAATAAGCCAAGTATGATTTACAAAACTCAAGGTGGTTTTCCCATTACTCATCTTTGCTTTGCTGACAATTTTATCATTTTTTGCAATGCTTCTATATCTCACGTCAAAACCATTATGAAATTCTTTAAAAAATTTGGCAAAGAAAGTGGTCTCCTCCTTAACAAAAATAAATGTTGTTTCATAATCGCTAATAAAATAAACAATAATAGGATTAATCATATAACGAGGATCACTAACTTTCATCAAAAACAACTTCCGATCAATTATCTAGGTACTCCTCTTTTCAAAGGTCATAAAAGATCTTATCTTTTTGACGAATTAATCCATAAAATATCCAATATCTCCTCTTGGGAATACCATTTTCTATCCTTTGGAGGAGGTTAACCGATTAAGAGTACCCTTAACTCGATGCCTCTTTATCTTATTCAAACTATCGCTCCAACCAACTTTTGCATTAATAGAATTGAGAGGCTAATTAATAAATTTTTTTGGGGTTCTAATACCTCTTCCTCAAAAATACACTCGTCCTCTTGGCACAAAATCTGCGGCATCTTTGAGGAAGGTGGTCTGGACTGTAAATCTATCAAAGACACCATCAATGCATTCTCATATAAACTTTGGTGGAATTTTAGAAGCAACAATAGCCTTTGGGCTAACTTCATGACAAACAAATCGTCTATCTAAGCATCCATTGAACTGCTCTTATAAAACTAACGCTTCTCCTATTTGGAAAAGACTTTGTAATATCAAATGGAAGGCGGAATCTTTAATTTTTTGGGGAATTAACTCTGGCAACTCCTTCTTCTGGCAAGATAACTGGCTTGGAAATAATTCTTTCGATGAATTAATTTCCTCATGCTCTATTGATACCATCAAAGTAAAATCTTTGGAATAATAATAAATGGAACTTTTCCATGCTCGATTATATCCCTTCATCCTTTTTTGACAAACTAAATAACATAAACATTACACCCAACAAAAGACCGATTCTTTTAAACTCTCCACAATGGCGAATTCAGTTTTAAAAATGTTTGGCTTATGATAAAAAAAACTCGTGATTATTCCAAAGTGTATGCTCGACTTTGGCATAACAATATCCCCACCTCATACTCCATTCTTACTTGGCGTATCTTAAAAAACTTTGTCCCTATTGACTCCTTGATGTGGGGTAAAGGTTTTTATCTTCCGTCAAAATGTCAATGTTGCTCCCATATTGAAAATGTTAATCACCAATTCGTGAGTGGAGCGATCGCCTCTAAACTTTGGCTTTGGTACGATAATCTATTCTCCATTGACAAATACAACGGCTCGCTTACTATTTATCAGCTCCTCGAGATATACTTTGAAAACAATATAAAAGGTCATATTAAAAATGTTACTGCGATCATTATTATCTGGTTCATTTGGATGGCTAGAAATGATGCTAAGCATAACGATATAACTATGAATCATTCCAAAATAATTGCCAAAACTAAATTCAAAATCCGTGACTTATTTAAAGCCAACCTTATTAAATATAAACACTTAAAAGGATGTAAATTTGTCGCCTCAAAATTGGGTTTGCAATTGCCTGATACAAACACTTCTAATCAAGCCAAAATACTTTATTGGGCCAAACCACATGATAATATCATCAAAATTAACACCGATGGAGCTGTATCTCCTAATACTTCTGGATGTGGTGTCATCTTTAGAAATTTCAAGGGTGATGTTATCTTGGCCTTTGCTAATCCTCTTAGTACCAACTCAGTTCCTTTTGCTAAACTTATGGCAGTTTATAATGCTCTTGACATTTCCTTACAGAAAGGTTGGCTTAATATCTGGCTTGAAGTGGATGCCTTAATACTAATTGATCTCTGCGCAAAAAAAATGGCAATGTGGAATTATATTATTTACTCAAGCAAACTAAAACTTTGCTCAATCAAATTTGTTGCAAAATCACTCATATATGGAGGGAAGGAAATGCTTGTCGATTGCTAACTTAGGAACTAGATTGAATGAGCTCATTAACTTTGATAAACATTCTATTCCTAAACACTTACAAGGATTGGTTAACCTGGACAAGACGGGTTTGCCTTACATTAGATCTTAATATTATTTGTAAGGCATTACATCTTGTCTTCATATTTGTCAGAATGATGAAGCACCCTATGTGATTTATGATTTTGTTGAGCTGCTGGAATTGGTCCCCCCTTATCTTTAATAGAGATTTTACTTTCTACTATTACGATTGGTTGCATTTCGAAAGGCATTGTTGCCTCTTTTCATTCGAATTGCTTGGTCTGGTCAGTGAATATCTCTTTTTATGGTTTCTGCTTTTGTTTGATGTTAACTTCAGCTGCCTATGGAATAAATACTGTAAATTTCTCTAGATTGATATTGATCTGGATCACCTGTATAGCGGCCCTGATTGCTGCTTGGAACTGTTGCTCTAAATAATTTTTCTGGATAATTATTTTGGTTGGTTGTTACAACTGGATGCATTTCTTTAGGCCTTGCTGCCAGGTTACTGGGTTGCGTTCGACTCTTAATTTCATCCTGTATTGGTTTTGCTATTTTCTAATCCCACGGTTGGAAAAGTATGATATATGAGTAAATATTACCATGTTTTCTGCTTGTGGGCTGTTCTTCCTTTTAGGTGACTATGGTACACATATTATCATTTTATCTGGATCAATTTCTGATCTGGAATATCTGAATGATGAACCTGAATGTTGCTATTGGAATTGCTGCTCTAAATGCATTTACTGGGTTTTTATTTTGGTTGGTTGTTACAATTGGCTTCATCTCATTATACCTTGCTGCCTTTTATCACTTCGAACGATTACTGGGTTGCGTTTGGCTTTGATTTCATTAATGTGTTGGTTATCTTTGTCTTCTCTCTCGGTTGGAAAAATATGTCCCGTGAATAATTCCTCACCGTTTTACGCTTGTGGTTGATGTTCCCATCGGTGACTATGATATCCTTCGGATTACTAAGCATTCGTTCTCCGGTTCATTTTATGACTGAATTATCTAAATGGCACCCCAATCTTTATTGGTACCGGCTCTAAATACAATATCACGGGTGCTTATTTTGGATGTTGGCATTTCATTCCCTGTGTTGAGATATGATGCTTTCCTTTACTACGCTCTCCCAAGGACATTTATAAGGGGAGGTTTCACGCGTTTTACGCCGATATATTCTATTGGGATGGTGTTAATTATAAGCTCATTGACTATATTAACAGGCTTTCTGCTTCTTGTCTCTATGCTGATCTAATCTCTTTCCTGAATACTCATGTGATTCTGACTAAGTTGGCTCACTCTCTTAGGTTTATGTATTCTCATGTCAAGAAGGCTATTTTGATGATAATTTTCTTGAATGAGACTCCCCACTTTTCAGCCACTACCAGCTACCTATATAATTTGATATGATTTTGACTAGGTTTGCAGGTTATAAAGCTCACAATACTATCAACAACTGGATGTTTCCCTCTCTAAGGTTTGTTGGCTATGATGGCGGTGATGACCTCACTTTCTATTGGTTCGGTGGTAGCTCATGTGATGTAACCTCTCTGAAGTTTGGATGCTCATATATTTGCATCGCCCCAACAGATGTGATTGTGAGCCTTCTCTATCACATTTCCTTACTATCATTCTCACTCTATGTTGTTTTCCTCTATTTGTTGTCTGTATTACCTTAACTGCTATATCTTTTTGCTGCTCTCTCCCTCTTTTGCAGGTTTGCTCCAGTTTATCACGTACTCCTATGTCCTCCAGAGCATTGGCTTTAGTACTTTTTTACCTTATTATGTAAATCATCATGTACCCTTTGATTGTTTTAATGCTTTCTTATGATTTTGGATGTACTTAGATTGGGGTTTTACTCCTTAGGTTGATTGTAGCTCTTTGAGCAGTAGTTCTAGATTTTAACCCCTTTTAGGGATCTTGTAATCTTTTTTTGTGGCAATAAAATACCCCCGTATCATGGGGTTTCCCTAAAAAAAAAAAAAGAAAAAAAAACACTAAACCCTAAACCCCAAACCCAAAACCCTAACCCTAAAACCCTAAACCTTAAACCCTAAACCCTAAACCCTAAACCCTAAATCCTAACTCGAACACTAAAAACCTAGAAACCTAAAACTAAAAAATAAAAATAAACTTAAACATAAACATGAACCTATAAAAATAAACTAAAATAAAAAACCTAAACTAAAATAAATAAACCTAAAATAAATAAACTAAACTATATAAAAATAAAAATAAACCTAAATAAAAAACTAAAATAAATAAAAAAACAAATAAAATAAACCTAAACTTACAAGTTTACATAATTTTAAAAAAAACCATAAACCATAAATCCTAAACCCTAAACCCTAAACCCTAACCCTAAACCCCAAACCCTAAACTTAAACCCAAAGTAACTAAATAAATTAAAAAATAAACTTAAACACTAAAACCATATAAACTAAGCCTAAACCCTAAGAATGGATAGGACCTTGATGGCAAGAACTTCACCATCAATCAGGCTCAGTCTAGATCTGGCAATGGAGGTGAAGGCAGAGGTGGCGGTTATCATAGTGGTGGTGGGGGATCTGGAGGTGCTAGTGGATATGGAGGTGGTGGTCGGAGCAGTGGTGTTTATGTAGGGGGGAGGAGCGACACAGGTTATAGTCATGGTGGGGGTAGAGGGAGGGATTGGGGATATGATGGTGGACCTTGCTACTTAAGAGGTTGGGGTGGTTCTTATGGAAACTAGAGAAACTAAAGAACGGCCGATCCGATCTGCTACTTATGGAATTGTTTCTAGATAGTAGAAACGATTCTAGTTATCTAGGCTTTTTTATTTGCTCTATGCATGCTCATTTTATATCAATATCGTCGCTTGTGTCTTAGAAAACTTGGTGTGTTACTTGGTTAATGAAATCAAAAAGAAGAAATGATGAATCAGAATTTGTTCCCTGTTAAAATAAAAAGAAAAAAACCCTAAACTCTAAACTAAAACTTAAACCCTAATCCTAAAACCTAAACGTTAAATCCTAAAACCATAACCCTAAACCATAAACAATCAACCTTGAACCCTAAACCCTAAACCTTATAACCCTAACCCATAAACCCTAAAACCTAAACTCTAAACCATAAACCCTAAAACACTAAACTCCAAAGCCCAAAACCTAAACCCTAAGCACTAAACCCTCAACCCTAAACCTAACAAAAAACCCTAAACCCCTAACCCTAAACCCAAACCCCAAACTCTAAACCCTAAACCTTAAACTAACCCTAAACCTTAAACCCTAAACCCTAAACCTGAAAAAGCTAAAAAGCTAAACCTAAACTAAATAAAATAATAAATAAATAAATAAAAAACTAAAACCAAAAAAAACATAAGCTATAATCTAAAGCTAAACAAAACCTAAAAAGAAAATAAATTAAAAAATAAAAAATTAAACTAAAATATAAAAAATAAAAACTTAAACTATACTAAAAAAATAAAAAACCTAAATAAAATAAAGTAAACTTAAAATAAAACTAAAATAAATGAAAATAAAATAAATAAAACCTATACCTAAAAAATAAACAGAAGTAAAACCTAAAATAAATAAAAATAAAACCTAAACCCTAAACTAAAAGAAAAGAACCTAAACCTAAAATAAAAATAAAATAAACCTAAGCCTAAACTAAAATAACTAAACTAAAAAGAAAATAAATTAAAAAATAAAAAATTAAAATAACTAAACAAAACCTAAAAAGAAAATAAATTAAAAAATAAAAAATTAAACTAAAATATAAAAAATAAAAACTTAAACTATATTAAAAAAATAAAAAACCTAAATAAAATAAAAAGTAAACTTAAAATAAAAAAACTAAAATAAATGAAAATAAAAGTAAATAAAAATCTATACCTAAAAAATAAACCTGAAAGTAAAACCTAAAAATAAATAAAAAATAAAACCTAAACCCTAAACTAAAAGAAAAGAACCTAAACCTAAAATAAAAATAAAATAAACCTAAGCCTAAATTGAAATAACTAAACTAAAATAACTAAACTAAATAAATAAAACCTAACCTAAACCTAAAATAAAATAAAGTAAACCTAAACCTAAGCCTAAATTAAATATAATAAAATAAATAAAAAGAAACCTAAACATAAACTAAAAAATAAAACCAAAAAATTAACCTAAAATAAAAACCTAAAACCTAAACCTAAAGAAATAAAATAAAAACCTAAACCTAAAAAATAAAATAAAAATAAAATTAAACTCCAAAATAAACATAAACCTAAACCTAAACCTAAAAAATAAAATAAGTTAAAAAAACCTAAATTGAAATAAATAAACCTAAAATAAATAAGCTAAATAAATAATTCCAAATAAAAATTAAAACTAAAATAAACTACAATAAATAAAAATACTAAATAACCTACTTATGGGTTTAAATTAAAATACCTAAACCCTAAATAAATCCTAAACAAATCCTAAATCCTAACCCTAAACCTAAACTCCTAAACCTAACCACAACCTAAACTTACCTACCAAACCCCCAAACCCCTTTTTAAACCCCCAAACTAAACTAACCCTAAACCACCCTACCTGACCCCAAACCCACCTAAACCCTAAACCTAAACCCCTCCTAACCCCAACCCTAACCCAACCACCCCCCAAACCCAACCCAAACAACCTAACCAACCCTAACCTAAACCCTAAACCTCCTAAACCTAAACTCTCTAAACCCTAACCCTAAACCCCAAACCCTAAACCTAAACCTAAAGTAACTAAATAAATTAAGAAATAAACTTAATAAAGCTAAACCCTAAGAATGGGCAGAACCTTAATGGCAGGAACATCACCTTCAACTAGGAGGAGCAAAGAAGGTTACAATCATGGTAGTGGCGGAGGGAGAGATTGGAGATATGATGGTGGATCTCGCTACTCGAAAGGTCAGGGTGGTTTTGATGAAAATTGGAGAAACTAAAGAACGGTTGATCTGATCGGCTACTTATGGAACTGTGTCTTTACAGTAGAGACGGTTCTAGTTATCTAGAAATTTTGATTTTCTCTATGTGTGTTCATTTTTTATTTATGTCATAGCTTGTGTCTTAGAAAACTTGGTGTGTTACTTGGTCGATGAAATCAAAAAGAAGAAATGTTGAATATTTGTTCTTTCTTAAAAAAGCCAAAAACCTTTAACCCTAAACCCTAAACCCTAAACCCTAAAACCTAAACCCTTAATCCAAAACCATAAACCCTAAAACCCTAAACCCTAAACCCTAAACCCTAAACCCTAAATTTTAAACCCTAAAAAGCTAAAAACCAAAACCTAAACTAAATAAAACCTCAAAATAATATAAATAAAGAAACCTAAACAATAATAAAATAAAAAATAAAATAAAATTAAAACCTAAACTAAAACCTAAACCTAAACCTAAATCCTAAACCTAAACTTAAAAAGAAAAAGAAATAAAAAAATAAAACTAAAATAAAATAAATAAAAACCTAAATAAAAAAACCTAAACCTAAAATGAAAATAAAATAAATCTAAAATATAATAAAATAAAAACTTCATAAAAACCTAAACCTAAAAATAAAACCTAAAAATAAATAAAAAATAAAACTTAAACCCAAAACTAAAAAAAAACTAAACATAAAATAGAAATAAAATAAACCTAAACCTAAACTAAAAAACCTAAACTAAAATAAATAGGACCTAAACCTAAATCTAAAATAAACTAAATCGAAACCTAAACCTAAACCCTAAATAAAATTGAATAAACTAAAAATAAACCTAAACTTAAACTAAAAAATAAAATCTAAAAATAAACCTAAAATAAAAACCTAAAACCTAAACTTAAAAAAAATAAAATAAAGGCCAAAAACTAAACCTAAACCTAAAAATAAAAAATAAAACCTAAACCTAAGAAATAAAATATACATAATACTAAACTAAAAAATAAACCTAAACCTAAACCTAAACCTAAAACATAAACTAAAATTAAGAACCTAAACTAAAGTAAATAAATCTAAACTAAATAAAAATAAAAATAAACTTAAATAAAATAAAAATAAAATAAACTAAAATAAATGAATAAATAAACTAAATAAACCTGAACCTGTGAGTTTACTTAATTTTTTTAAAAAAACCCCTAACCCTAAATTAACCCTAAAACCCCAACCCTAAACCTCAACCCTAAACCTAATCCTAAAACCCAAACCCTAATCCTTAAAACCCTAAAACCCTAAACTATAAACTCTAAACGAACCCTAAAACCTACAACCCTAAACCTAAAACCCAAAACCACAAATGCTAAACCCTAAAAACCTAAACCCAAACTAAATAAAACCTAAAAAAATAAAATAAATAAACAAAAACCTAAACCTAAATAAAAAATTACATTAAAACTTAAACTGAAACCTAAACCTAAACTAAATAAAACCTAAAAATAAAGTAAATAAATAAACCTAAACCAAAATAAAGTAAAAAAAATAAAATTACATTAAAACATAAACTAAAACCTAAACCTAAACATAAACCTCAACGTAAAATCAAAATAAAATATAATATAAAAATAAACTAAAATAAAATAAATAAAAATGTAAACTAAACTAAAAAATAAAATAAACCTAAGAATAAAAAACCTAAATAAAATAAAATTGAACATAAAATAAAAAAATAAAATAAAGCTAAAATAAACTAAAATAAAACTACCTAAACCTAAAAAAATAAACCTAAAAATAAAACATAAAATAAATAAAAAATAATAAAAAAAAACTAAAAACCTAAACCTAAAATAAAAATAAAATAAACAAAATAAAATAAACTTCAAACTAAATTAAAATAAAATAAGCTATAATAAATAAAACCTAAACCTAAACCTAAAATAAACTAAACCTAAATTAAAAGAAATAAAATAAACTAAAAAAAATCCCAAACCTAAACAAAAATATAAAACTTAAAAATAAACCTAAAATAAAAACCTAAAACCTAATCCTAAAAAAATAATATAAAAACCTAAACCTAAACCTAAAAAGAAAAAATAAAACCTAAACATAAAAAATAAAATAAAATTAAAAATAAACTAAAAAGCAAACCTAAACCTAAACTTAAACCTAAACCTAAAAAAAAGTAAAATAAAAAACCTAATTAAAGAAAAATAAACCTAAAATAAATAAACTAAACCAAATAAAAATAAAAAATAAACTTAAATAAAAATAAAAAATAAAATAAACTAAAATAAATAAAAAATAAACTAAATAAACTAAATAACTATCTAAACTTATCAATTTACTTAATTTAAAAAAAAACTAAACCCTAAACCCTAAACCTTAAAAAACCCTAAACCCTAAATCCCAAACTAACCCTAAAAACTAAACCCTAAATTAACCCTAAACCCTAAACCCGAAACCCTAAACCTTAAACCCTAAACCCTAGCCCTAACCTTAAACCCTAAACCCTCAACCCTAAAACCTTAAACCCTAAATCCTAAACTAACCATAAACCCTAAACCCTAAAAACCTTAAACCCTAAATCTTAAACTAACCCTAAACCTTAAGCTAACCCTAAACCCTAAACTCTAAATCCTAAACTGTCAACCCTAACCCTAAAACTAAACCTAAAGTAACTAAATAAATTAAAAAAAAATAAACCTAAACCTTAAAACCTAAGAAACTTAAACCTACAAATGGGCAGAACCTTGATGGTAGGAACGTCACAATCAATGAGGCTCAGTCTAGATCTGGCAGTGGAGGCGAAGGTGGAGGCTACAGTTATCGCAATGGTGGTGGGGGATCTAGAGGTGCTGGTGGATATGGAGGTGGTGGTTGGAGTAATGGTGATTATGTAGGTAGGAAGAGCGATGGAGGTTATAACCATGGTGGTGGCGGAAGGAGAGATCAGGGATATGATGGTGGATCCTGCTACTCGAGAGGCGGGGGTGTATCTAATGGGAATTGAAATTGAAGAATGGCTGATCCGATCTGCTGCTTATGGTATTGTGTCTTTATAGTAGAGACAGTTCTATTTATCTAGGTTATTTAATTTGCTCTATGGGTGCTCATTTTTTATCTATGTCACCGCTTGTGTCTTAGAAAACTTTGGGTTGCTTGATGAAATCAAAAATAAGAAATGTTGAATATGAATTTGTTCTCTATTTCAACAAAAAAAATGTTAAACCCTAAACCTTAAAGCCTAAACTAAAACTTAAACCTTAAACTTAAAACCTAAACCCTAAACCCCAAGCCCTAAACCCTAAACCCTAAAAACCCTAAACCCTAAACACTAAACCCTAAATCCTAAAGCCTAAACCATAAACACTAAACCCTTAATTCTAAACCCTAAACCCTAAACCATAAACCCTAAAATAATAAACACTAACCCTAAACCCTAAACCCTAAACCATAAACACTAAACCCAGAAACCTACAACCCTAAACCCTAAACCCTAAACTATAAACCCTAAACCTTAAACCCTAAATCCTAAACTAACCCTAAACCCTAAACCCTAAACCTTGAATAAAGATGTTATTGGGAGTAGATCTAAAGAATGACCTAATCCTAACATAGTTATGGTAGCTAAAGAAAATGTCTTCAAGAGACTTTCCATTGAATGTTAGATTTGAATATCCTAAACCCAAACCCTAAATCTTATTATATTACCATATATTATAGTATAATGTAGCATCATATATTTGAGCATGTAGTGATGTGTTTTTGCATGTTATAAGATGTTTTGAAATGTTTTAGTATATTATGGTATTGTATCCTATAGTCTATATTAATATAAATCATAAAAATATTTAATAAATTACATGATGAAATTTGTGAAATTTGAAGTGGGAATTAGGTTGTAGTACCAAAGGTGTGCTACACCACTTGTAGTCTAAAAAGTAAGATTTTATGTTCAAAATAAATATTATATGTTATAGCATAATATAACATCATATATCATAATATACTGTTCAGCTCATTTAAATTCTGTTAGTATTTTACAATCATGCAGTCCAGCCTACACTAGCATTATTTATAAAAATGTTGATTTAGACTTTAAAATGGTGGAATTTGGCCAAATTCATAATAGGTAAAGCATGGCATCATAATATATTGTTTTAATTTAAAATATGTAAGTGATATGACTAAAATATATAGTTTTTTATTATTTAGACTAATTTAATTATTTTTAATCTTAAGTAATCCCTTAGATGTGATATGCAATATAATATAATATGTTATAGTGTATTATAATATAGGATGCATAACTTAGTGTATCATCATTCATTGTAGCATACTATTGTGTATTACTAATTATTGTTTAGCATATTTTAGTTTGTTATAGTATGATGTAGTAGAGTTTGTACTAGTATAATTCATAAAAATATTGATTTATAGGATGCGATGATGGGATTTGGCCAAATTTAAGGTAAGCTTTAGGGAACATCATTGGGGGTGTTCTATGATGTGTCATTTAATCAAAAGAATGGAATTTTGCATCCAAAATAAAGGTTTTTTTTCAACCAAACTTTATCAATTTTTTTCTTAAAGTGATTCATCTTAAGGTGTAATGTAAGATAATATACTATATGAAAGCATACTAAAATATAATGTACATAACAATATAACTTCATATTTATTTGAATGTGCTGGTGTGTTACTAAATGTTATTGTACATTTTAGTATGTTTTACTTTTGTTATAATACATTGGGTCAAAACTAACAAAAATATTAATTTAAAGGTTGAGATGGAAGAATTTGGCCAAATTCACAGCACACACCAAGAAGAAACACCAAAATTATGCTATTTTGTACCATTTCTAATAGAATAAAAAACAATTTTACATCCAAAATTAACCTTATTCATATTTTGAAAAATTTTGGTTATTTGTTCCTTTTAAGTTATTCTAATGAGGTGTAATGTTAGACAAAATATATTATATTATAGAAAATTATAATAAAACATCATATATTATAAAATAATATAGTGTATTAATTCACACTATAATATGTTTAGCATGATATTCTATAGTTAGTTTGAGCTTGCACCATCACAAATCATAAAATGATGATTAGAATGTTAAGATGATGTAAATTGGATGAATAATTTGTTAGGCTTTTGGTTGAAGTATTAAAGGTGTGCGTAAAAGATGAAATAAGATTTGATGAGAATTCCATGTCAAGGACATCGAGGGAGATCCTCTAAGGGATCACACAGGCATTGGGCATGACATGCAAGGGGTCCATGTCCAGGGAATAGAAGAAGCAAATCTGTTGGGGATAAGGTTTGAATTTAATTTGATTATATGATTTGTGGAAAGAAGATCCACTTGGGATAAGAATCTATAATCCACTTTGGATTAAGATCGAATCAACTTTAACATATTTTTTTTAATTGATGTGGTGGCATATCTACTAGAGATAATGGCTTGAGTCTGCTGGGGATCAGGTATATGAACCTTCCACTAGGGAAGCAGGTTCGGGCAATCTGTTGGAGATTGGGATTTGAGTTTGATTCCATAGATTTGTTTGGGGATGTATCCATTGGGAATATGAGTTTGATTGGATTTCTATAATTTAGACTCTACTAAAGGAATTGGTGTAATTTGGCTCCACTAGGGAGGTTAGTTCTAAATTTGATTTATTTTCTTGACTTGTTCATATATGATTTTGGGGTCCAATGGGTAGAAGGGTGTGATTTAACTCCACTTGGGAAAATTAGATTGGGTTTAATTTAATTTGAGTTAATGTATGGACCTTATCAGTATGTGATGGACCCACTGAGAAGGGGTTATATCAGTCTTGACCAACCTCAAGTTTACAAATCCAAAGGGATAGTCTACTGGCTACGGGGTAGACCTAGCCAACCTAAGGGGTTGCCTTTCGGTGTGCAATGACTGTGCTAGGAAGAAGGTATAGCAGCCTTACATCTTCTAAAGTGAGGAACAACCACTGGGGTGACCTGTTGGATGCACAACAAATTGAACTTGACCTAGGGCAACTACTGAGTGAATGCCGCTGGAGACTTATGCCAACTCAAAAGTAGTCAAGATTAATTTTATCTTAATTTCATGTTATTTGATATGGTTTATTTAGTTTAGTTTGATTTTTAGTTGTGGCATATCCACTTGGGATGTGAGCTAGATCAAATTTGATAGATTTAATTTATGGACCATGTTAGTGTGCGATGGACCCACTGAAAAGGGGCTACACTGGACATGTCCTATCTCAGATTTACAAATTCAGAGGGATAGTCTACTATCCGTGGGGTAGAGCTAGCAAACCTAAGGGGTTCCCTTTTAGTGTATAACGGATGTGATAGGAAGAAGGCGTAGCAGACTTACATTTTCTTAAAGTAGGGAAAAATTGATGGGGTGACCTGTTGGTAGCATAATAAATCGAACCTGACTTAGGGGCAACTACTAAGTGAATATTGTTAGGGACTTATATCAACTCAATAGTAGTCGATGATTCCTATAAGGAGTTTTGCTGATACTACCCTAAAGATAGGATGTTTTCTTGGCAAAATGTACCGCTAGGGGTGTCCTCCTAATCCACAAGTTAATATATATTTTATTTATATATTTGTATGGACCCTATTGGTATGCGATGGACCACACTAAGAAGGGGCTATGTCGACCTTGACCTATCTCAGATTTACTAGACCAAGGGAGAATCTGCACATCCACAAGAATTATTCTCCAACCACTGGGGTGATTACTAAGAAAGGGGAATTGCCCAATCCAATAGTAACCCAGGTCATATTTAAATGGGGTCGCAAAGAATGTGATCCAAATATAGTGCCCACAGGGGAGGTGTTGCTAGGGGAATTATCTTGAGCCCTAAAAAGGAATGCCTATAGGTGTATGGTGGCCAACTCAAAGAGAAAGTGTAGCAGACTTACATATGCCTTGAGTGGTGTATCCTAAGGTGTGAGAACTAATCAACCTAAAGTGTATTCTTCAGCATGAGTGGTGTATGCATTAGCATAGTGAGAACTAACCAACCTAAGGTGCCCATTGGTGTGCAACAATCAATCTAGAAAGAAAGCGTGTAGGCTTATAACTTTTTAGGCAGAACTGATCATCATGATAGTCTGTCATCGGTGGGATAGATGCTATCTAACCTAGAGCGACTACTAAGCGAGGAGACTCGAGGAAGGACTGGACCTAGACTTGAAGTAGTCAGGAGGGAAGGAGCCACTAGGGGACTTATCCTAAACTTGAAATATACTGGACCCAGTTAGTGCAGAAAGAATAATCTAAGAAGAAAGCGTAGCGGACTCACATCCTCTTAAACGAAGCCAACATAAAGTAGCTTATCGGCCATGTAGTAAGTCCCACCAAACTAACAAGGCCCTTGTCAGTGGGTAGTGGCTAAGTAAGGAAGGAAAGTGTACCGGACTTACATCCTCCAAAGTAAGAAGACCACTGGGGTGACACACTAGTAGGGTAGTACGTCAGCCCGACCTAGAGTAACTACTGAGTGAGAGCCACGGGGGGTGTTATCTCAACTAAGAGTAGATCGAGACATAAGATATGTGTTTGTTATATATGTTTGTGTGTAGTTTATGTTTGTGTTGTATCGATGAAGGATAGGACGTTGCTCAGGTTTCTCTTCACCTACCCTAAACACATCATGGTGGATTCGCAAACAATCAAACTTTCAACATGGAAGAGTTTGAATTCAAAATGGAATTTTCATTGATGATAATTATTTTCAAACATGACTTATAATATTTCTTTAACTATAACCAGTTGATTGGAAGCATTGGACACTCTCCCTTATGATTAATAAGCTGATAAGATCCTCTTTGGTAGGCCTTCTCTATGGCAAAAGGGCCTTCCTAAGTGGGTTCAAACTTGCCTCCCATTTTACGATGGGCAACAATCAATCTCCTTAAAACTAAAATAAGCTCTCCTACTTGGAAAGCTCTAGGACAGACCAACTTGTTGTGAGCTTGAAACATTTTAGCTTTATACAACTCAAGATTTTGGCATGCTCACAGGCATCTCTCCTCCAAGCCTTCGAGCGCTTCTAACTGCAACTTAGTGTTTTGCCCTGTTGTGATCTTGCTACCCACAGCTATCATTAGTGACTAGAGTTGGACTTCTAATGGTTGAACGGTGTCGGATCCATACACTAAGGAGAAAGGAGTAGAGTGAGTTAGATTTTTTTATGGTGTGTGGTAGGCCCACAAGGCTTCAACTGCTCATGCCACTATCGCTTATTGTTGTCGAGTGTCTTCTTCAGTATTTTGATGAGAGTTTTATCGAAGGCTTCTGTTAAGCTATTTTTCCTCGGGTAGTTGATGGTAGAATATCTCCAATCTATGATGTGTCTTTGAGAAAAGTTATTGATCTTCGTACTCTTGAATGCAATACCATTATCAGATATAATTTATCGAGGTACTCTGAACCTATATATGATATCGTTCCTAAAAAACTGGAGCACATGCTAAGTTGTGACCTCTCTAAATAGAATCGACTTCACCTATTTGGAAAAGTAGTCAGTAATAGCTAAGATGAACCGATGACCCTTGGAAGAAAGAGGATCAATCAGACCCACTATGTCGGTACCCTAGCACTCGAATGTTCTTGAGGCCAATGTAAGATGTAGAATGTTGGGTGGTTGGTGGAGGACCACACTGTGTATTTGACATTGGTGGCATCACCTAGTCGTATCCATGCATTCTTTGAACATCGACGACCAGTAGTATCATTGTCTCTTGATCTTGGCTTTCATCTTGTGACTGGATTGGTTGGCTCCACATAATGTTGAGTGTGCCTCGGTCATGATCTTACGGGCTTCATTCTTGTCTAAACAAAGTAACCACATATGATCAAAAGACCACCAATACAAGACACCACCCACAAGAGCATAGGAAAGTGCTCTATGCTTCAACTGATGGGATTAAGAGTTCTCTTGCGATAGTTTATCTTTATTTAGATAATCCATGAGTGGTTTCCTCCAATTTAACTCTTAGTCCTTCTTAGCAATGGCAACCTCCCCTTCAAGAGAGTACTTTTTGATGAGTTCAACATCAATAATGGATAAGACTTGTGTATTTTAGACCATTATTGATATAGAGTCATCCTTCGGGCATGACAACTCCTTGGCAACCTTGGCTAAAGCATACGCTATGATGTTCTCTCCTCAAAAAATCTTATAAATGGTAACCAACAACTCCATGGTGTACTTGTGGTAGTGATGGAGCTTGGGCTTTATAAATTTATAGGACTCAATGATTTGGTTGATAACTAGCTGAAAATCCTTGAAGATATTGATGTTCTGGATGCTTAGAGTAACGATTAACTCCAAACTGGCAATCAGAGCCTCACATTTGACTTTGTTGTTGGTGCAAATCAATTAAACTACTTCAAGTGAAATCAATCTTTCTTGTTAAATTGAATCCTTCTACACTTAGAAAATACAACACTAATGCCTAATAAGACTTACCACACAAGCCTTAATACACACATTAGAATTAAGTCAATACTTCTAGCTCTAAGTTAGGATGGTGTATGATGTGATGTATATATTTTTTATGATGTATTATTTTAGATTGGATGTTAAGGTGTATGCTTCATAGACTTGATGATAGGCCAATATTAGCCTAATCATGTTTTTTGTAGGGGATTATGCTTATGGGATGCTTAAAAATAAATGTGAATGCTATTTTTATAGTTACTTAAATCCTTAAACATAATCCAAGTTAGGACAGTTAGGCTTAGTTACCCATGTGTAAGGTGCTAAGTTCAAATTATAAATAGAACTTCTTGGGATTATATGTATATTTAGCTAACCTCTATTTTACAGGTGTAGTTAGATTTACTTTTCTCACATAAATATAATTTTTACGATATGAATTAGGATTAGTGCTATGGGGGATTAGGATGAGCAGTGGCCAGAAGGCTTTGTCTTGGGGTGCCCCATGATGCTTTTTAGAAAGCACCATCCAAATCAAAGAAGGAACCAAATCAAAAATGGAGATATGAAGAAAGAAGACCCCCATAGCATTTAATATAATTATAATTATTCTTTCAGATTTTAGGTTGTATAAGGGTAGAGCTCGATTACCCATCTTTTCTCTCTTCGGGTTGTACGACGGTACCCGACTGCACTAGCCTTTTATTCTTTTATGATAGTTTATATAATTTTTTGATGTTTTGTTTACACTGTGCATTAGGACGACATGCTTTTCATAGTTTCTTAAATGATTAATGTTTTAATGTGTGACTTGGATACGATAAGGCTCTTAGGATAAAAATAAATTTTCTACCCAACTAATCACTAATAACTAAATTTTAAGCAATTGATATCCTCATCATAAAGCCTATGACATAAATAAGATAATTAAAAAATTTAGCAACCCCTTAGCTGTATGATTGTATGTTTCACATAATGCATGCATATTCTCTCTCTTGAACATGATGGATCTCCATCCTTGCATGACAAAGGAATGCTTGACCTATGAGGGAATCCTTTATGGTGGAGAACACCTTCTTCTAACTAATTTGATCAATAATTTATTTCATCATGCATTTAGGCATAAGAATTCCTAAAGCCTTTGTCAAAATGATGTGCCTAAAATGAAATAAAATTTGAAAAGATTTTGCATCTATAGATTAAGTCATATGCTCATACCACTCATGCTCTAGTCTCTTTGAGAGTGTGTTTAGGACTTTAATCTCTTTCTAATTAAATAACTACCCTAGTTATCTTGTAATTCATAAGACTAGACTAGAAGGTTTTAAAATCATAGGAGAAGTTACCTAGCGACTACTCTAGACAGTCATATGTCCAGAAGTCAAACAATTTATTCTCTCTTGTGGAGGTAAACCCTTATGTCCACCTTTCGCTTAGATTTAGGTCATGCTTTAACTCATAATAAAGATCCCCAGATTTAGGATTTGAGGTAGCTATTTCCTTCGGGCTATGAGCATAAATCCTCATCTCTTAGGCATTCCCCCAACCTTGTGTTGGTGGATTATAAGCCCTAGTAATCTAATTAAATTTTAACTCAATAAATCTCTTCAACTTCAAAATTATAAAGCCCAACCATAGGATAGATTGGAATGCTCACTATGCTTCCAAGTATCATGAGCATTTCCTACTTATTTCATTTAGATTCCAAAAATAAGTCTTCTCCTTGAACTTTCCCAATTGATTTTCCAAATACAACTAATCTTTTGATAGTCTAACTTTGAAAGCTTTGGAGATGATAATTATCTACTTTATTTGAGAGTATTCTTAAAAAATCTTATTTCTTAAGATGTAAGTAACTATGGAGGCTTGCCTTCATAGGAAACTTAAGAACCTAGTTTAATATAAACTTTGATTTATTCATCCATGTAAAGGTGGGGAAAATCTTTGGTACATTTGAAGACCCATCATGCCTTAGGAGTCCTTACTACCTGTTAGGTCCATTGTAGGGTGGCGCCTCTATCTTTCGAGTTAGTACATCATATCTCAATGTACTCAATTAGCTCAAAAATTCCCCATACATCCAAAAATAAACACCATAAGGCCCTCCCACCTTGTTCATTAAATCCTTTCAACATCATCTTTTCTTTTTAGAGTTTGGAGATGTCGATCCTCAAGTAAGCAAGGGTTCTTAGACTCATAATGTTGACTGATACACCTGGGTTAACCAAAACTCTAGATAGCTTGTATCTGCCAACATCCACTATAATGTAAAGAGGCGGTTGTGCTATGTCGTCCCTAGGAGCAAGTCTTCATCACTGAATGTAACTCCTAAGATGTCCTTCAAGTGGCATGCCTCCCCTTTATAAGCGGTAAGCTAAGCTAAGCATATCTCTAGATTAAGTAAGCCCTTTATTAGAGATTCCCTCATCTCTTTAGATAATATAAGGGCATCATATATGCTTAACTAAGTTAAAAACTTTCTAAGGTGAGCTAGGACATTGTAATCAACTTTGGCATGGTCCTCCATAAGCATATCCATGGGTGGAGTGTTCTATGGAGGGGCTATCTACTCATTAGATTCAGTGACTTACTTACCCTTATCCTGAGGTGCTACCCTAGGAGGTAGAACTTTGCCACTATGTAGGTTGACTTCAGTGACTTTTTGGAATGATGAGCTTGTGAAAAGTTCTACCTTCGCATCGGTCATACATAGCTTCTCCTATGGAATCCTCAGAGTCAGTTGACTCCTAATCAATCTCAAGAGGTGAACCTGATTGATTCAAAGAAGGATAATCCAACTCTAAATCCGAAAGGAAAGGATCAAAACTACTAAAGCTATCATTTTTATTTAGACTCAGAGAGCTTTCAATAGGAATAAAATCAAGAGCATCAGATGTAGACAATATATAAGTAGAATCAACTTTCTTTATTAATTTCTTTTTGGGTGGAGGTACATGATAGAAATCAAGTAAAGTAAGCAGAGTAAGGGATTTAGTGCCCTTATCCGTAGATTCAATGCTCCTATCGGTAGAAGAGGAGCTAGAAGAAGAGGTGGTAGCTACAACGGTGGAGGGAGTACTGGACTTGGATGGTGGCTACCCTACTGGACTATCCAGGGCAAGTATGGTGAGCTGCTGCTATTACTAGGCTATCACCCTCCATGAGTTATCCTTTATAACTAACAAACCTTCCTTGGTGTTGGAGGTTTGAGCTACTTCAAGTACTTATAAGGAAGGGAGATATCCTGACCTTTTTTGGTCTTAAGAGAATTGCAAGTATCCCCAAGGATTACTCTAACAGAACTAGAAGGTTGTTCTAATAAGTATTCCTTAAGGATAACTATGGCTCACAACTTGTAGCTGTGCTCAAGTTAGTCCTTAAAAGTGATACAATCCTTTAAGGCATGGCCTAACATGCGGTGGTACGGGAAATAGCCAGGATCATCACTCTTGCCCACTTCCTTCGGCCTCCTAGGCTCTCGTAACTTAAATTCTCTCATATCGGCAACAGTAAGTGGAAAGTAGCTACCTGGCAATGGATATGAATACTACTACTGGGTAGGCTACTGAGGTGGTGGAAATGGTGGTTGTGGTGGCTGTGGTGTCTAGTATGATGGATGAGGTGGTGGAAGAGGAGGTGGCAAAGGAGGCTGCTGAGCTCATAGTATCTCATATTGAAATCTTGCTGGCTGCTTCCCTTTATCCACTAACATAACTGTTCCTGGCTTCTTCTCAAACTCCTTTTGCGGCTTGGGCCTAGATGATTGGTCAGGAAAGGTCAACTGTTTGGATTCCTCTTGTAAGCTTGCTGCCTTGTTGATTAATTTCTTAAATATTTTGATGGTAAAGCCCTTAAGCATGAAGGTGACTGGGCTATGAATATTCTTGAGAAGAATCTCAATGGCATGTTGTTCGGATAGCTATGGTTCATATTTCATGCTCAAGTTGTGCCACTTGAGAATGTAATCAACACGAGACTTGTTGAATTTGTATTTCTCTACAATGAGGTCGCCTACAATCACCCTCTGGTGAACTCCAGAAAATCACTTGATGAAGAGGTGCTCCAACTCAGCAAAAGCCTTCACCGAACCGTTGGGTTCAGCATTCAATACAACACCATGAGTACAAATTAAAAGGTGAAAGAGGAGTGTGTTGCAGCCACCGGTGTTGCAACAGTTGGCTCTAAAGTGTGCAATGTGTTACCGTGGGTTCCACTACCATCAAAGATCTTGAAGGATGGTGGCACAATACCCCAAATAAAATAAAAACTAAATAAAAACATAAACCTAAAAAATGAACCTAAAAATAAATAAAAAATAAAACCTAAACCCTAAACTAAAAGAAAAACTAAACCTAAAATAAAGAAAATAAACATAAACATAAACCTAAACTAAAATAAACTAAACTAAAATAAATAAAACCTAAACCTAAACCTAAACTAAAAATAAACTAAACCTAAACCCTAAACTAACTAAAATAAAAAAAACTAAAAAAAAAGTATAAACCTAAACTAAAAAAAAAAACTTAAAATAAACCTAAAAAAAACCTAAAACCCAAACCTAAAAATATAAAATAAAACTGAAAACCTAAACCTAAAAATAAAAAATAAAACCTAAACCTAAAAAATAGAATAAAAATAAAATTAAACTAAAAAATAAACATAAACCTAAACCTAAAAAATAAATTAAAATAAAAAACCTAAACTAAAATAAATAAAACTAAAATAAATAAACTAAATTCAATAAAAATAAAAATTGAACCTAAATAAAAAAAAAAAATAACATAAACTAAAATAAACAAAAAATAAACTAATAAACCTAAACCTACTGGTTTACATAATTTAAAAAAACTCTCTAAATAAACCCTAAATCATAAATCCTAAATCCAAAAAACTAAAATAAACCATAAACTAACCCTAAACTTGAAACTAACCTCCTAAATCCTAAACCCTAAACCTCTCTAAAAATTCTAAACTAAACTAAATCCTAACTACACTAACCAAAACCTAAACTAAACCTAAACCTAACTGACCCACCACCCAAAATTGTACCTTAAACCTAAAAACCTTAAAACCTAAACCAAACCACACAAATCCTAAACCTAAACCCTATAAACCCTAAACAAGGCAAAAACTGGGTAACTCCCTAAACCCCATCTTATGCTGACCCTAAAACCTTAAAGACTAAACACTAAGCCTTAAACCCTAACACTAAACCATAAACCATAAAATCCTAAACCCTAAACCATAAACCATAAACCCTAAACCCTAAAAGCCAAAAAACTTAAACCAAATCTAAATAAAACCTAAAAAATAAAATAAATAAATAAACCTAAACTTAAATAAAATAAAATAATAAAATAAAATAAAAACCTAAACTAAAACCTACACCTAAACCTAAAAATAAAATAAAACAAATTTATAAAAATAAACTAAAATAAAATAAATAAAAACCTAAACTAAACTAAACAATAAAATAAACCTTAGAATAAATAACCTAAATAAAATAAAAACCAAACATAAAATAAAAAATTTAAACCTACAATAAAATAAAATAAAATAAAAGCTAAATAATAACCTAAACTTAAAAAATAAAACTTAAAATAAAACCTAAAAATATTTAAAAAAAAAACTAAACCCTAAACATAAAAAAATAAAAAAAAACCTAAGCCCAAAATAAAAATAAAATAAAAAAGTAAAATAAACTTAAACCTAAACTAAAATAAATAAAACCTAAACTTAATCCCAAAATAAATTAAACCTAAACCTAAACCTAAACTAAATAAAATAAAATAAACTAAAAATAAACCTATAACTAAAATAGAACCTAAAATAAACATTAAATAAAAACTTAAAACCTAGACCTAAAAAAATAAAATAAAAACCTAAACCTAAACCTAAAAATAAAAAATAAAACCAAAACCTAAAAAAATAAAATAATAATGAAACTAAACTAAAAATAAAACTAAATCTAAACTTTAAAAATAAACTAAAATACAAAATCAAAACGAAAATTAATAAACCAAAAATAAATAAAGTGAATTAAATAAAAATAAAAAGTGAACCTAAATAAAAATATAAAATAAAATAAACTAAATAAACCTAAACCTACTAGTTTACTTAATTTAAAAAACCCTAAATCCTAATCTTAAACCCTAAACCCTAACTCTAGACCCTAAACCTTAAACCCTAAACCCTAAATCCTAAGCCTAAATCTAAAGTAACTAAATAAATTAAAAAATAAACCTAAACCCTAAAACTTAATAAACATAAACCCTAAACCCTAAAAAGCTAAAAACCTAAACTAAAACTACATAAAACCTAAAATTAAAATAAATGAAAAAACCTAAACCAAAATAAAATAAAAACATAAACTAAAACCTAAACCTAAACCTAACCCTAAAAAGAAAAAAAAAACTAAACTAAAATAAAATAAAATAACCTAAAATAAACTAAAAAAACCAAAATTAAATAAAAATTGAACCTAAAATAAAAATGAAATAAACCTTAAATAAAACAAAATTAAAATAAAAACCTAAACCTAAACAATAAACCAAATAATAAAACCTAAACCCTAAACTAAAAAAAAACTAAACCTAAAATAAAAATAAAATAAACCTAAACCTAAACCTAAACTAAAATAAACTAAAATAAATAAAACCTAAACCTACACCTAAAGCAAACAAAACCTAAACATAAACATAAACTAACTAAAATAAAATAAACTAAAAATAAACCTAAACCTAAAATAAAAATAAAACCTAAATAAACTTCAGTTTACGTATTGCTTAAACCTAAAAATAAAATAAAAGAAACTAAGCTTCAAACTTAAAAATCTACTTAAAAATAAAATTAAAATAAAACTAAATAAAAAATAAACCTAAACACAAAAAAAAATAAAGACCTAAATAAAATAAACTAAAATAAATAATAATAAAAATAAACATAATTCAAAATAAATAAATAAAATAAAGTAAAAGAAATAAAAATAAACTAAATAAACCTTAAGCTACGAGTTGACTAAATTAAAAATAATAATAATAAAATCACTAACCCTCCCCCAAACTCTAAAATGAACTCTAAACCAGAAACTCTATAACTAACTCTAAATCAAAAACTCTAAATCCTAAACCCAATAGCCTAAAATCCTAAACCTTAAATCCTAAACCCTGAACCTTAAATCCTAAACCCTAACCCTAATACCTAAACCCTAAACCCCAAACCCTAAACCTAAAGTTAAAGTAACTAAATAAACTAAAAAATAAATCTAAACCCTAAAACCTAATAAGCCTAAACTTAAACCTAAATCGGGATCTGAAGGTGCAAGAGGAAATGGAGGTGGTGGTCGGAGTAGTGGTGGTAATGGAGGCGGGAGGAGCAATCTGGAGTGGTTGTGGCGAGAGAGATTTGGGAAGCGATGGTGGATCCAGCTACTCGAGGCGGGATAGGTTTGATGGGCGGAGAAATTGAAAGAATTGATCATAATACTTATGGAACTATGTCTTCTGATTGAGATGGTTCGATGTAGGGTTTTGATTTTCTCTGTGCATGCTCATTTTTTATCTATGTCATCGCTTATGTCATAGAAAATTTGGTGTGTTACTTGGTTGATGAAATTTAAAAGAAGAAATGTTGATTGTGAATTTATTCCCTATTAAAATAAAAATAAAAACCAAAAACCCAAAACCTGAAACTACAGCCTATACCCTAAACCCTTAACCCTAAAAATAATAAATAAAAAATAAAAATAAATAAATAAATCCTACCCTAACCCAAACCTAAACCCAACCACAACCCTAAACCCTAAACCTAAACCCCAAACCAAACCCTGACCTAAACCCAAAACCACAACCCCACCCTAAAAATCAAACCCCAATCCCACAAAACCTAAAATCTAAATCCTAAACTAAATAAAACCTAAAAATGAAAAAGTTAAAAAACCTAAACCTAAATATAACAAAAAATAAAATAAAATAAAGTCCTAAACTAAAACCTAAACCTAAACCTAAACCTAAACCAAAAAAATTAAAAAATTAAAACTAAACTAGAATAAAATAAATAAAAACCTAATGTAGATTAAAAAATAAAATAAACCTAAAAATAAAAAACCTAAATAAAATAAAAACTAAATAAAAAATAAAAATAAAAAACCTAAATAAAAAAATAAATATAAATAAATAATAAATCTTAAACTAAATAAAATAAAAAACCTAAAATAAATAAATAAAATAAAATAAACTAAAATTAACCTTAAATGAAATAAATAAATAAACTAAAAAATAAAATAAAAGATAAAACCTAAAAATAAAATAAAAAAAAAAATAAAGTAAAATAAACCTAAACCTAAAAAATAATAAATAAAACCTAAAATAAATAAAATAAAACTAAACTAAAAAAAATAAACATAAACCTAAACTAAACAAAATATAAACTAAAATAAAAAAACCTAAACTAAAATAAATAAACCTAAAATAAATAAAATAAACTAAATGAAAATAAGAAATAAAAATAAAATAAAATAAACTAAATGGATAAATAAAATAAACTAAATAAACTTAAGAACCTAGAACTGCAGGTTTACTAATTTGTATAAAAAAAAGAACCCTAAACCACCTAGAACCCTACCCTAAATCCTAAATCATGAACATGAAGCAAACCACAAGTGAGCTAAACCATGAGCTGAAACCATAAAATAAAAACTAAAAAACTAAAACCTAAAAGCCTAGACTGATCCTAAACTCTTTAAACCACAAACTAAACCTGATCCAAAACCCATGCATAAAAGAACTGGACTCCATAACTAACTAAAATAATGAGCAGGCTAAATAAATAATAAACCCAACTGCTGACCCTGGGCTAAACTGACCCTACTCTGGGCCCAAACCTGAGCTGTAAAACCCAGTAAACTGAGTGAAGCCTACCAAAGATCTGGGCCTAAACCCTGGCTTACCAACTAACTGACCAACTGGGCACATAACCTAACCTTGACTCCCTAAACTCCCAAAAATAAACTATCCTGACCATGGGCCCTACCCAGGCCCTGGGCCTCTAGGACCACTTGACCTGGGCCTAAACTGACCCCAGGCCATGGCCACTAAACCCAGGCCCTGAGCCTAAACCCTGACCATTAAACTTAAACCTAACCAAATGCTCCAAACCTAAATGATACCCTGTGACCCTGATTCCTGACCACTGGCTATAAACCCCAAAATGTTTAAATCAAAATCCTAAAACTATGTGAGTCTGACCCTGACCTAACACTAAACCCTAAAATCCACCAACATTACCAAACCAACCCTAAACTAAACCCAAATCTACCATAAAACTAAAACTTAAACCTAAAGTAAATAAAATATAAATTAAAATAAAATAATTAACTTAAACCTAAATAAAAGAAAATAAAATAAATAAAATAAAAACCTAAACTAAAACATAAACTAAACCTAAATATAAATTAAAATAAAATAAATAAAAAATTTAAAATAAATTAAATAAAAACCTAAACTAAATTAAAAAATAAATTAAACCTAATAATAAAAAACCTAAATAAAAGAAAAACTAAATGTAAAATAAAAATAAAATAAAAAATAAATAAAATCATAAAGCTAAAAAATAAACCTAAAAATAAATAAAAAATAAAAGCCAAACCCTTGACAAAAAATAAAAACTAAACCTAAAAAAAATAGAATAAATAAAATAAAATAAACCTAAACCAAAACTAAAATAAATAAAACCTGAACTTAAACCCTAAACCATGAACTAAATAAAATAAAATAAATTAAAAATAAACCTAAACCTAAAATAAAAAAGAAAACCTAAAATAAAAACCTAAAACCTAAACCTGAAACCCAAAACCATATAAAGCTAAAAACCTAAACCTAAACTAAATAAAATTTAAAAATAAAAAAAATAAAAAACATAAAGTAAAATAAAATAAAAACTAAATGAAAAATAAAAATAAAATAAATTTAAAATAAAAGAAGATAATAATTAAATAAAAATGTAAACCTAAAAATAAAACCTAAAAATAAATAAGAAATAAAACCTAAGCCTGAAATTAAAACAAAACCTAAACTTAAAATAAATAAAATAAAATAAAATTATACCTAAAATAAAATAAATAAAACCAAAACCTAAACATAAAATTAATTAAACATAAACCCTAAACTAATAAAATAAAACAAACTAAAAACCTAAACCTGAACTTATAAATAAACTTAAAATAAAAACCTAAAACTTAAACCTAAAAAAATAAAATAAAAAACTAAACTTAAACCTAAATTAAAAAATAAAACCTAAACCTAAAAAATAAAATAAAAATAAAACTAAATAAAAAATTAAACAAAGACCTAAACATAAAATTTAAAATAAAACCAAACTAAAATAAATAAACCAAAAATAAATAAAATAAACTAAATAAAATAAAATAAAAATAAAAGATAACTTAAATAAATAAAATAAACTTAATAAAAAAAAAAACTCTCTTGGTTTACTGATTTAAAATAAAAACCTAAATCATAAAAACCCTAAACCCCAAATCCAACCTAAACTGATGCTACCTAAAACTGCTAAACCTAGGCCTGCTCTAAACCCTAACCACAAACCCTAAACTCTAACCTTAAATGAGCCATAAAACTAAAATCATAAAACCTATAAACCTAAATCTAAACCATAAACCATAAACTAAACTTATCCTGAGCCACACCTAAAGCCCAGGCCACTCTAGGCAAACCTGACCTAGCCCTACTGACCCTCCATAACCTGGGCTAAACCCTGAGGCTAAGCTGATCCAGGCCCTGGTGCTGAGCCACCACTGACCCACACTAAACCCTGGGCTCTAATAGTGTACCATAAACCTTAACGCTAAACCCTAAAACTCTAAACCTAACTGGGATCTTCCCAAAGCGTGAGCTAAAACCTACAAAGTAAATAAACCTAAAAAATAAATGAAAAAACCTAAACCAAAAAAAAAATTTTAATAAAATAATAAACTAAACTAAGACCTAAATCTAAACCTAAAAATAAAATAAAATAAAATAATAAAAATTACAATAAATTAAATAAAAACATTAACTAAACTAAAAAATAAAATAAACCTAAGAATAAGAAACCTAAATAAAATAAAAACTAAATGTTAAATAAAAATATAATAAAAACTAAATAAAAAGGTAAACCTAAAAATAAATAAAAAAGAAAACACAAACCCTAAACTAAAAATAAAAACTAAACCTAAAATAAAAATAAAATAAAATAAAATAAAATAATCCTAAACTTAAACAAAAATAAATAAAACTTAAATCTAAACCTTAAATAAACTAAACCTAAACCCTAAACTAAATAAAATAAAATAAACTAAAAATAAACCTAAACCCAAACAAAAAAAATAAAACCTAAAAAAAAACTTAAAATAAAAACCTGAAACTTAAACCCTAAACCCTAAACTTTAGAAAGCTAACAACCTAAAACTAAGCTAAATAAAACCTAAAAATAAAATAAATAAAAAGACCTAAACAAAAAATTAAATGAAAAAATAAAATAAAATAAAAATATTTATTAAAACCTAAACCTAAATGTAAACCTAAAAAACAAAATAAAATAAAAAAAGAAAAACTAAACTAAACAAAAATAAATAAAAACCTAAACTAAACTACAAATATAAAAAAACCTAAATAAAATAAAAATTAAACCTAAAATAAAAATAAAATAAACCTAAAATAAAATAAAACTAAATAAAACCTAAACCTAAAATAAACTTAAAATAAAACCTAAATAAGTAAAATAAAACCTAAACCTTAAACTAAAAACCTAAACCTAAAATAAAATAAAATAAACCTAAACCTAAACTAAGATGAATTAAACTAAAATAAATAAAACTTAAACCTAAACCTAAACCTAAACTAAATAAAATAAAATAAAGTAAAAAATAAACCTAGACCTAAACTTAAAAAGAATACATAAAAATAAACCTCAAATAAAAAACTAAGACCTAAACCTAAAAAATAAAATAAAAACCTAAACATAAACTTAAAAAAAAATAAAACCTAAACCTAAAAAATAAAATAAAAATAAAACTAAACTAAAAAATATACCTAAACCTAAACCTTAACCTAAACAAAAAACTAAAATAAATAAACTAAACTAAATAAAAATAAAAATAAACCTAAATAAAAATAAAAAATAAAATAAACTAAGTAAACCTAAACCAACCAATTTACTTAATTTTAAGAAAATAAAAAATAAATAAAAATGAAGAAAAAAAACCCTAAAACCTAAACTAGAACCCTCCTCCCCCAAGCGCTCTCTCGTTCTCTGCCAATTTTTGAATCCCTCTTGGTGACTCTCCCCCGACTGGGGACTTCTGTGGCTTTAGCTTCAATTTCAATTGATTCCAAAGGCTTGAACGACATCTGGCTATTTGTGTGATGTTTTGTCATAGACCATGGCTACTGTGAGTTCGATTCGTTGGGTTGCACCTCAAGATATGGATGTTTCAAATAGGGCATCTGACATTTTGGGGATTGGTGGCCCTAATCCTGCATCTTCTACTAAATATTTTACGGAAGCGCTCTCAACTAAGATTTCTCCCTCTGTTGATTTGGTTAATCTCATTTTGACATCTTTTAGAGGTTTTCCAGCCATAATGTGCTCTAATGTGGATGTTGAAAAGTTGATAAAACCCTTTGAATTTTCTCTTGTCGATAAATTTTCTTTGCGTCATCCAAATTTGGATAAGATCCGTTCTTTTTTTGTAATCTCAAGCTTATGGGTGCCTTCTCGATTGATCTTATTGACCATCGACATATCTTGATTCAACTTTTTAATGATCTAGATTATTCATGTGTTTTATCACGTCATTCTTATTTCATCTTTAATTGTCAAAAGTGTTTGTTGAAGTGGTCACCCATTTTTCACATTAAGGAGGAATCTCCTATTATCCCTATGTGGTTATCTCTTCTTAATATGCACATTCATTTTCTTACCCATCATGTGCATTTTATTGTTGGGCCTTTATTTGGTCATCCTTTGCAACTCGACCTAGTGACCGCTGAGCGATCTCACCCTTCTATGGCTCGGATCCTTGTGGAATGACATAATTAAAAAATACCCTAAGGAAATTTGGATTGGCTTTGAAAATTATATGTATTCGCAAAAAGGTTGAATTGGTAAACCTTCCTATTTTTTGTTCCCAATGTAAAATGGACGATCATGATAATTTGAAATGTTTTATTCTCCATCCCCACTTAGAAAAATGAATTCCTCCTAAGGAAAATGTTGTCTCTACCCATAAGTCGATTCCTACTTATGTTCAGAAATTGGCCTCAAATCTTAAGGATGGTATGAAGGCTGTTATTGAGGTTGATTCCTTGGATATCGAGGTTAATCTTGTTGAACATGTTTCAGCTTCTCATGTTGGTAGGGATTCAACCGATATTCAAAATGGGAAGGATGATTTACCTCTTATTTCTTCTATGAATTTGAATATTTCTAATGCAGAGAACAATAAATTCTCCATGTTATTAGAAGAAGATTCTATTTCCTCTGATTCTATTCTTGCATCTATACTAGCTTTGATTGATGAAAATGAAGCTTTCAATGAGGATTTAAATGATGTTGAGCATGTTGAAAACATTTCTAAATCATCACCATCTCTCATTTCTAATCTTGATGATCATGCTAATCTTACTTTTCAACTAAATATGGATTTGGAAGAAGGTGAACTCCCCTCCAAACACTTGGAGATTTCTCCTAAATCTATGACCAATGTTACTAAATCTTACTCAGATGATGACTCTAGGGGAAAAGAAAATGGCATCCAAACTTATCATGCTAAAAAGAAAAAAAATGTTAAAAATTTCTCTCCCAAATTTCCAAAAACACTAGATCTACTACGGCTTCTCACTCCTCACTTAATTAACCTTTACTTAACCCCCCCTCCCCTTTTTATTTTTCTTATGTTTAATTTTATTATTTGGAATGTTAGAGGGATCGTTACCATCTCTATTTGTAATCATAATAGGAATCTTCTTTACATTCATAATATTTCTCTTTTTATTATTCTAGAGCCTCTTATTCATGCTAATAAAATTAACCATGTTGCTAGAATGATCAATTTCGATAAAATTATCTCTAATGTTAGTAATAAGATTTGGTGTTTTTGGAATAATTTTGTTGAGGTCTCTATTCTTGATGACTTTCATCAAGTTATTAATGCTCAAATCTCTTACGATGATTATTGTGTTTTGGGCTCTTTTGTTTATGCATCTTGTTATAGATCTGGTAGAAATCTTCTTTGGGATAATTTAAGGAATTTTGCTACCTCTATCAATAAACCTTGGTTTTTTTGTTGTGATTTCAACACCAATTTATTCTCTTTTGAACGAAGTGGTGGTTGATCTCTTAATATTCATTCCATGGAAGATTTCTCCAATATGATCCTTGATTGTAATTTGATTGATATTGGCTTTAAGAGCTCTAATTATACTTGGCAAAACTCTCGACTTTGGCAAAGGTTGGACTAGATTCTTTTTAATACTCATTGGATTACTCAATGGCCTATTACTTCTATTGACCCTTTAAGAAGAACCTTGTCAAATCATGCTTTTCTTCTGATTTCTATCAAAGATAAATCTAATAGACTAAAAAAACCCCTCTCCTGTTAGATTTCAAAACATGTGGATTCAACATATTGATTTTCTTAATGTTGTGGCTAATAATTGGAAAGCTCCTTGACATCTTGATAATTCAATTATGGGGATGAATACACTTTGGTTTAAACTTAAAAGACTTAAACAAAATTTGGGCTGGTGGAACAAGCATTATTTTAAAAACCTTTTTGCTAATATTAAAGATATGAAAAAATTGGTTTGTGATCTTGAAGTCTCTGTTATGTCTGGTCCTTTTAAGATTATAGATTTGACTGAGGCAAAAGATAAACTTGTTAACTTCCAAAATATGGAAGAGACCTATTGGCGCCAAAAAATTTCTAATGAACATATTGCGGATGGTGACAGGAATACTTAGTATTTCCATGCTTTGGTTAATAAAAAGAGAGCTTTAAATAATATTCAAAGTATTAAAAATGATAATGGAGATTGGATTATGGAGAATAATGATATTAAGGAATCAATTATTAATTACTTTAGAAATATGCTTAATAAAAATTGCTCTTATGAAGCTATTTATCAATCACAGTTGATTCCTTCTATTATTCTAATGATGATAATGATTTGCTTACCATTGTACCTAATGAAGATGAAATTTTCAAAGTTCTAAATAGCCTGAACATAGATTATGTTGCTGGTCCAGAGGGTTTCACTACTCAATTTTTTCAAAAATATTAGTTTATCATTAAAAAATGATTTGATTGAGGCTATGGTTGATTTTCTTAAAGGTAATCTTTTTCCTAGATATTTTTCTAGTACTTTTATTGTTCTCATACCTAAGAAAGATAATCCAAACTATTGGAGTGATTTTAGACCAATTAGTCTTTACACCTTCTTCAATAAGTTGATTTGCAAAGTTCTTACCAACAAACTTAGTCCTTTACTTAATAAAATTATCTCTCTCAAGCAAACTGGTTTTGTTAGAGGTAGATCTATTTCTAACAATATTTTACTTGCCCAAGAATTAATTCATGATCTTGATGCCAAGACAAGAGGTGGCAACAATCTTTCCAAATTAGATATTACCAAAGCCTTTGATAAAATATCTTGGGATTTTCTTTTCCATATTCTGAATTTATTTGGGTTTTCTCATAAATTTATTTTTCTTATTAAAAATGTATTAATAATTCTTGGTTTTTTATTTTGCTTAATGGGAAAGCCTTGGATTTCTTTCCCTCTTCCCATGGCTTATGACAAGGGGATCGTTTATCTCTTGCTTTATTTATTATTGTTATTGAGTACTTATCTAGGAGAATCAATGATTTATTCTTAAACAATCATAGTATGTACTACAAAACATTTGATGGTCTTCCTGTTTCCCATTTAAGTTTTGCATATGATTTCATTATTTTTTGCAATGCTTCTATTTATCACATCAAGCATCTCAAATATTTTTAAATAAATTTAGTAGAGAAAGTGTCCTTTCTATCAATGATAACAAAAGATTTTTTTATCCCTTCCTCTAGTATCTCCAATAATAAAATCAATCAAATCCTACATATCACTAATTTTAAACATCAACACTTATCACTTAAGTACTTGGGTGCTCCACTCTTTAAAGGCCTGAAATGTTCCCATCTCTTTGACTAGTTAATTCAAAAAATTTCAAATAAAATTTCTATTTGAGAATTCCATTTACTTTCCTTTGGTGGTAGGCTCACTATTCTTAAAAGCACTCTTAACTCAATACCTCTTTATTTGATTCAAACTATTATCCCCACTAATGCTACACTTATCAGAATTGATCATTTGCTTAACAAATTTTTTTGGGGGTCTAATAATTCTACCAAAAGAATGCATTGGACATCTTGGCTTAAATGTTATGGTCCTTTGGGAGAAAGTTCTCTTGGTTTCAAGCCTATTCATGAAGCTATCACTGCCTTCTCTCGTAAGCTCTAGTGGAATTTTAAAAATAAGGATAGGCTTTGGGCTAATTTTATGATGGAAAAATAATGTCATGGTAAACACCCCCTTAACTCTACTTATAAAGTTGGCAACTCTTCAGTTTGGAAAAGGCTTTGCTCTATTAAATGGGTTGCCAAATCATTAATATCTTGGGGTATTCAGTCAGGTTCTTCCTTCTTTTGGCAAGACAATTGGATTGGCAATGGCTTTATTGACATTCTTTTGTCAACCCACTCTATTGTTGATATCAAAGATAATTCTTTTTGGCTTTATAATAATTGGAATGAAAGAAAACTTGAGAATTATATCTGTATTTCTCTTTTTGACAACTTTAGAAATATCCCCATTTCTTCTAACAAACCTGACCAAATTATTTATAAGCTTTCTTATAATAGTGACTTTGTTCTTAAAGAGGTTTGGAATTTTATTAGAGATTAACAAAGCCCCTCTAATGTTTTTATTAAACTTTGAAACAATATCATTCCCATTTCCTATTCCATTTTAGCTTGGAGGATTTTGAACAACTTTATTCCTATGGACTCTTTGCTCTGGACTAAAGGCTTTTACTTACCTTCAAAGTGTTATTTTTGCTTTGATATTGAAAATGTAAATGATGTTTTTTGTCAATGGTTCTATTGCTTCTAAATTATGGTTTTGGTATGATGATTTATTTAATACCAACTATTTTCATGGTTCTCTTTCTTTTTATCAACTTCTTGACGTATGTTTCAAAAATACAATGAAAGGTCATATCAAAGTTTTAATTGTTATTACCCTCATCTGGTTCATCTGGATGGATAGAAATAATGCTAAATATCATGGTACTCCTATAAACCATAAAAGGATCCTGGCTAGAACTAAAGAAAAAATTCATGCTCTTTTTAATCCCAATATTATTAGTAATATTCATTTTAAAGGTTATAAATTTGTGGCTAAAAAATTGGGTATCATTCTGCCTAAGTTTGACTCTTATGAAAGTGCTAGGATTATTCATTGGCTCAAACATAAAGATAATTTGATTAAAGTGAATACTGATGGTTCTGTTGCTTCTAATAAATATGGTTGTAGTGTATCCTTAGGGATTCTAAAGCTACTATCATTTGTGCTTTTGCCTATCCATGCAAAGCCTATTCTGTTATTTTTGTTGAGCTTATGGCTGTTAATAAAGCTTTTGAAATTTATTTGAATAGATGTCTTATAAACATCTGAATTGAATTTGATGCTATCTTGCTTCTTGGCATGTTTAATTCTAATAGAAATGGAATGTTGAATTGTTTCATCTTCTTAATCATACTAAAATTATTCTTTCTCAAGTTCATTTTAAAATTTCCCACATCCATCGTGAAGGTATGCTTGTGCTGATTACTTGGCTAACTTTGGTGCAAACTTAACTGAGTTCATTTTATTTGACAACCAAACTTTGCCTAAACTATTAAGAGAATTGGTTAATCTGGATAATACTGGATTTCCTTATCTCAGATTATAAATTCTTGGCTTGGTTTTTGATGATATTTTGCTTTTGGTTGCCCCTTGTTAAGCTTTCTTTGGGTTGTGGTTATCTATTTATTTTCTCTCTTTGTCCTAAGCTAGGTTATGTTTTTGATCTCATACTTTTGGATTGGCTTGGGTTTTGGTACCTAGTGATTATTATAAGTGCATCATGGGTTGCTTTGGTTTATTTAGCTTGGTCTCTTCTATCTGTCTGGCTGGGTGCTCACCATAATTTTCCCTTGGCTATTTTTTATATCCTCCTTTTGGGTTGTGGATATGGCTGCTATAATTTTTCTTTCTATGTGGGTTTTTTTTTCTGGGCTGTTTGCTAACTTACCTAAGTTGGATCTACTACTGTGGTGGTTGACAGGGTGGCTTTGTTGGCCGGCTGGGTTGGCTGGTTGGGTTGGTTGGATGGTTAGCTATTTTGGCTATTTTTTTTCATTTTTTTGTTGGTGACTGATCTGGAGGGCTGTTGGTGGCTTATATCTAGCTTGATTTTTGCATGGTGGAAGTTATTGGTTGGATGCTATTTTCTCTATTTTCTTGACTGGGGCTTTGTGGTTTGTTTTATTGATTTTATTTTGTTTCTTTTGGTTATGGTTTTGACCTCCTCCTATATTGGCCTTCCTCTCTTGTGTAGGGCTTTGGGTTTTAATTATTATTCTAGATTGTGGTTGAGGCTATTTTGTTAGTTAGCCTGGTGGTGGCTTTGCATGTATTGATGTTGTTCCTATTGGTTGGCTTATAGTTTATATTATTGGGATTTGTAACTTTTTTTTTGGCTGGCTATTATGCTTACCTGGATCAGATTTTCATTTGCCTTGGTTAGGTTTGGTGGATGCTATATGTTTCGACCTATTCCCTAGCTATCTTCGATGATTTTGGCTTGATGAATGCTATTGGTCTTTACAGTGACTTGGGTCTTCTACTGATGTGGTAGTTGACTAGGAGGATATGTTGGCTAACTGGTTCGGTTAGTTGTATTGGCTGACTGGGTTGGTTGGAGGGGTGGCTATTTTGGCCAATTTTTCTTGCTCCTTTGGTGACTATTATGGGAGCCTGTTGGTGTTCTTTATATGACATATATTTCTGGTTTCCTCTTGCTTTATTTTTTCTCTCTTGTAGCTCGACCTTTTCTTGTTGGGTGGACCTTGTTGTCCAAGCTTTTGGATGGCTATTTTTACTGTCGCTTTTTTTTGCTTTGTTGGTGGAGGATATGAGCACTTGTGTTTTTTTTATCTTGTTTGTCTCTGGATTGAGAAGGTTTCTCCTTCTGATTTTGTTATTCTTTTTGGTGGTGGCTTTAGTGGTGCTCCCACTATATTGCTACTATCCCTGATGGTTGGTTGGTTATCTGCCTTATTGGGCTAAGTTGTTATGGTGGCTTGCTGGTTGGCTATTATGTTTATTGTTTAAAGGATTTTATAGCCTTGCTAAATGACAATTTTTGGATGATGGGCTACACGAGGTATGTTGGCTATGATGGCCTTGATGTTTCTCACTCTTTCTTTTTTTTTTTGGCTGGTAGCAGTATATGTAATTGTAACCCTTCTCCTGAAGTTTGGATGCTTACATATAGTGTTGCACCTTGAGATGATTGTAACTGAGCCTGAGCCTTTTCTTTACTTTACTCCTTTCATTTGCTCTTACTTTTAATGCTTGCTTAATTGTACTCATTCTTTCAAAAGTATGTTGTAGATTTCTTTTATAGGTTGGGAGAGTCTTGTAGGTGGATCTTGCTAGTATCAGACGGACCAAATGAAGTTTGATGTTGCTCACATGGATTTTCTGCTGTTGATTTTATTTTTATTTTGCTTTCTTTCCTTCATTATTGTAATAGTTAGGGGGTTTATCTCTTTAGGATTTATTGTACCTCTCTGAGCATTAGCTTAGTGATTTACCCCTTCTAAATACTTTGTACTTTTTCTTTGAGGCAATACAATTTCTCTAATTTCCCTAAAAGAAATCCTAAACCCTAAAACTCTAAACCCTAAACGCTAAACCCTTAACCCTAATCCCTAAATTCTAAAACCCCAAACCCTAAACCCCAAACCCTAAACCCTAATCCCAAAACCCTAAACCCTAAAAACCTAAACCTAAATTAAATAAAACATAAAAATAAAATATATAAAAAATCCAAAACCTAAATAAAATAAAATGAATACCTAAACAAAAACCTAAACCTAAACCAAAAAATAAAATAAAATAAAATAAAATAAAAAACAAACTAAAATAAAATAAATAAAAAACTAATGTAAATTAAATAAAATAAACCTAAGAAAAAAAAACCTAAATAAAATAAAAACTAAATGTAAAATAAAAATAACATAAACTTAAAATAAACTTAAAATAAAATAAAATAAAAATAAAAACTAAATAAAAACCTAAGCCTTAATCTAAAATAAAACCTAAACCTAAAATAAACAAAATAAAATAAACTAAATTAAAATAAATAAAACTTAAACCTAAAATAAACTAAACCTAAACCCTAAACTAAATGAAATAAAATAAACTAAAAATAAACCTAAACCTAAAATAAAAAAATAAAACCTAAAAATAAAAATAAAATAAAAACCTAAAACCTAAACCTAAAAAAATAAAATTAAAACCTAAACCTAAACCTAAAAATAAAAAATAAAACCTAAACCTAAAAAATAAAATAAAAATAAAAATAAACCTAATCCTAAACCTAAAATGTAAACTAAAATAAAATGCCTAAACTAAAAATAATAATCATAAAATAAACTAAATAAAAATAAAAAATAAAGCTAAATAAAAATAAAAAATAAAATAAACCAAAATAAATAAAAAAATACACTAAATAAACTTTAAAAAAGAAACTAAACCAACCAGTTAACCAATTTTAAAAAATAATCCCATAAACCTAGCCAACCATAGATCCTAGGCACAAACCCAAATCACAAGGAACCTAGGCCTGACCATAAAACCACTGACCTGACCCTGAGCCTAAACTAGGCCACCAGGCCACTTAAACCCTAGGCCTAAACTTCCTACCCAACCACTACTTGCCACTGACCTGAACTAAACACTTAAACCAAACCCAAACTCTACTAAACTTTAGGCCATGAGCCCTAAACCTAACCACCTACAAATGCTGAGCCCACAAACCCTGAGCCAAACCTCAGTGACCTGAGCCAATAACTGCTGAGCTAAAAGATGTAAATATAGGCCCATACCACAAGCTGAGCACTGATGTTAAATCTTAAATCCAAACCTAACCTAAACACTAAACCCAAAATATACCAGAGCCCTAAACCTTACCCAAATCTTAAGCAACCCCCAAAAAAGTAAAATAAAATAAAATAAAATAAATAAATAAACCTAAACCATAAAATAAAATAAAATAAAACCTAAACTAAAATGTAAACCTAAACCTAAAAATAAAGTAAAATAAAAAAATATAAAGGATCTAAAATAAAATAAATGGAAACCTAAACTAAACTAAAAATAAAATAAACCTAAGAATAAAAAACTAAATAAAATAAAAACTAAATGTAAAATAAAAATTAAATAAATCTAAAATAAAATAAAATAAAAACTAAATAAAACCTAAACTTAAAAACTAAACCTAAAAATAAATAATAAATAAAACACAAACCCAAAACTATAAACAAAATAAAAAAAAAATAAAATAAACTTAAAACTAAACTAAGATAAACTAAACTAAAATAAATAAAACCTAAACCTAAACCCTAAACTAAATAAAATAAATTAAACTAAAAAAAATCCCAAACCTGAACAAAAAATAAAACCTAAGTATAAACATAAAATAAAAACTTAAAACCTAAACCCTAAACCATAAAACCTAAAAATCTAAAAACCTAAACATAAACTAAAAAAATCAAAAAATAAAATGAATAAAAAAACCTAAACAAAAATAAAATAAAATAAAAACATAAACTAAAACATAAACCTAAACCTAAACCTAAACCTAAAAAAGAAAATAAAATAAAAAATAAAAGCTAAACTAAAATAAATTCAATAAAAACCTAAATTAAACTAAGAAAATAAAAAATTTAAATAAAATAAAAACTAAACCTGAAATAAAAATAAAATAAACCTAAAATAAAACTAAATAAAAACCTAAACCTAAGAAATAATCCTAAAAATAAAACCTAAAAGTAAATAAGAAAATAAGACCTAAAGTTTAAACTTAAAAAAAAAAACCTAAACCTAAAATAAAAATGAAATAAACTTAAACCTAAACTAAGATAAACCAAACTAAAATAAATAAAATCTAAACCTAAACCTAAACCTAAAATAAACTAAAGCTAAACCTAAATCTAAACTAAATAAAATAAAATAAGCTAAAAATAAACCTAAACCTAAACTAAAAATAATACCTAAAAATAAACCTAAAATAAAAACATATAACCTAAACCTAAAAAATAAAGTAAAAACCTAAACCTAAAAAATAAAGTAAAAACCTAAACCTATACCTAAAAATAAATAAATAAAAATAAAACTAAACTAAACAATAAACCTAAACCAAATCCTAAACCTAAAAAATAAAGTAAAAGAAATAAGCCTAAAATAAAAAATAAACTAAATAAAAATAAAAATTAACCTAAATAAAAGTAAAAAAAACTAAAATAAATAAAAAATATACTAAATAAACCTAAACCTACCAATTTACTTAATTTAAAAATAAATGGAAAAATAAATCCTAAACCCTAACCCTAAACCTACAACCCTAAACCCTAAATCCTATACCTTAAAAAAACCCTAAACCCTAAACCCTAAAATCCTAAACCCTAAACCCTAAATCCTTAACCTTAAAGCTTAAAATCTACAAACCTAAACCCTAAATCCTAAAACCTAAAACCCTAAACCCTAAACCCTAGTAGAATCGAAACCTAACCTACCCACCAACCAAAACCTAAAACCTAAACCTAAACTAAAGAAAACCTACAAATAAAATAAATAAATATAAACTAAACCTAAATAAAATAAAATAAAATAAAAAACTAAACTAAAACCTAAACCTAGACCTAAACCAAAAAATAAAATAAAATAAAAAATAAAAGCTAACCTAAAATAAAATAAATAAAAACTAAAAGTAAACTAAAAAAAATAAATCTTCCTAAAATAAAAACTAAAGGTAAAATAAACATTAAATAAACATAAAATAAAAACTAAATAGAAACCTAAACCTAAAAAAATAAACCAATAAATAAATAAAATATAAAACCTAAACCCTAAACTAAAAAAATTGAAGCCTAAAATATACAAAATAAAATATACCTAAATCTAAACTAAAATAAACTAAACTAAAATAAATAAAACCTAAACCTAAACCTAAAATAAACTAATCTTATATCCTAAACTAAATAAAATAAATTAAAAATAAACCTAAACCTAAACTAAAAAATAAAACCTAAAATAGAAAATTAAAACCTAAACCTAAAAAAGATAAAATGAAAACCTAGCTAAACCTAAAATAAAAAATAAAATATAAACCTAAATATTAAAACAAAAACAAAAATAAACTAAAAAAATAAATATAAACCTAAACCTAAACCTAAACCTAAAAATAAACTAAAATAAAAAAACCTAAAATAAAATAAAAATACTAAACTAAATAAAAAATAAAATAAATAAAATAAAAAAAACTATAAAATAAATAAAATAAAGTAAATAAACTAAATACTACTTAATTTCAAAAATTCTAAATCCTAAACCCTATACCACTACCCTAAAAGACCAAAACCAAACCCAATCTTCCCTAAACCCTAAAAGCATAAACCCTAAAACCCTAAACCCTATGCCTTAAACCTAAACCCTAAAACTTAAATCCTAACCCCTAACCTTAAACCCTAAACCATAAACCCCGAACCCTAAACCTAAACCTAAAGTAACTAAATCTATTAAAAAATAAACCTAAACCCTAAAACCAAATAAACCTAAACCAAAACCTAAACTTAAACCCCTATGAAATGGCAGAACCTTGATGGCATGAACATCATCGTTAAGTAGGATCAGTCAAGATCTGGTGGTGGAGGCGAAGGCAAAGGTGGCGGTTGTCATAGTGGTGGTGGGGGATCTAGAGGTGCAGGTGCATATGGAACTCGTGCTTGGAGCAGTTATCGTTATGGAGGCGGGAGAAGTGACGGAGGTTACAGCCATGGTGATGGTGGAGGGAGAGATCGAGGATATGATGGTGGATTCGGCTACTCGAGAGGCCAGGGAGATTTTGATGGGAACTGGAAAAACTGAAGAACGGTTGATCCGATCTGCTACTTATGGAATTATGTTTTTACATTAGAGATGGTTCTGGTTATCTAGGGTTTTAATTTGCTCTATGCGTGCTCATTTTTTATCTATATCATCCCTTGTGTCTTAGGAAACTTGGTGTGCTACTTGGTTGATGAAATCAAAAAGAAGAATTATTGAATCTGAATTTATTCTCTAATAAAAAAATCCAAAACCCTAAACCCTAAACTAAAACCAGAACCCTAAACCTAAAACCTAAACCCTAAACCCTAAACAATTAATACCTTAAAGCCTAAATCTTGGACCATAAATCCTAAACCCCAAACTATAAACCCTAAACCCTAAACCCCAAAACTTAAACCTTAAACCTTAAGCCCACAACTAAACCAAAACCCTAAACCCAAAAAAGCTAAAAACCAAAATCTAAACTAAATAAAACCTAAAAATAAAAAAAATAAAATACCTAAACCAAAATAAACTAAAATAAATTAAAAACCTAATATAAAACCTAAACCTAAACTTAAACCTAAAAAAATAAAAACTAAACTATAATAAAATCAATAAAAACATGAACTAAACTAAAATTAATAAAAAACTTAAATAAAATAAAAACTAAACCTAAAATAAAAATAAAATAAAGTTAAAATAAAGTAAAAAAATTAAATCAATAACCAAAATAAAAAAATAAACCTAAAAATAAAACCTAAACCTTAAAGTTAAAAAAAAAACCTAAACCTAAAATAAAAATAAAAAAAACATAAATTAAAATAAACTAAACAAAAATAAATAAAATCTATATCTAACCAAAAATAAACTAAACCTAAACCTAAACCTAAACCCTAAATAAAATAAAATAAACTTAAAATTAACCTAAACCTAAACTAAAAAATAAAACCTAAGAAAAACCTAAAATTAAAACCTAAAACCTAAACCTAAAATAAAATAAAACCCAAACCTAAAATAAAAATAAACCTAAACATGAAAATAAAATAAAAATAAACTATATAAAATAAAATAAACCAAACCTAAAATAAATTAAAATAAAACCTAAACCAAAATAAATCAACCTAAAATAAATAAACAAAACTAAATAATAATAAAATAAACCAAAATAAGATATAAAATAAAATAAACTAAAAATAAACTAAATAAACCTACTAGATTTTTGTATTTTAAAACAAAAGATATAAAGTAAAAGCCAACCCTAAACCCTAAATCTAAACCTCCCCAAACCACGGACCTGACCTGACCCTGATCCTGACCCAACACTAAAGCTAAACTGACCCTAACCTGCTTGCCTACTACAACCACTAAACCCTAAACCCAAAAACCTAAAACCTCAACATAAACTAAATAAAACCTAAAAATAAAATAAATAAATAAAAGTATAACTAAACTACCCAATGCTAAAGCTAAACCAAATGTAAAATAAAACAAAATAAAAAATAAAAATAAAGTAAAATAAAATAATTAAAACCTAAATAAACTAAAATAAAATAAACTTAAAATAAAAACCTAAATAAAATAAAAGAATAAACGTAAAATTAAAATAAAATAAACCTAAAATAAAATAAAATAAAAACTAAATAAAAACCTAAACCTAAAAAATAAAGCTAAAAAGTAAAATAAATAAATAAATAAAAATAAAACCTAAACCCTAAACTAAAAAAAAATGTAAACCTAAAATAAATAAAATAAAATAAACTTAAACCTAAAATAAAATAAACTAAACTAAAATAAATAAAATCTAAACTTAAACCTAAAATAAACTACACCTAAACCATGAACTAAATAAAATAAACTAAACTAACATTAAACCTAAACTCTAAAAATACCTTAAATAAAAAACCTAAAAAATAAAATAAAAATCTAATCCTAAGCCTAAACCTAAAAAATAAAATAAAAATAAAACTAAACTATAAAATAAACCTAAACCTAAACATAAACCTAAACAAAAAAACTAAAATAAAAAACCTAAATTAAAATAATTAAACCTAAAATAAATAAACTAAAATGAATAAAAATAAAAATAAACCTAAGTAAAAAAATAAAGTAAAATAAAAAAATAAACTAAATAGACTAAATAAATCTAACTGGTTTGTATTTTTTAAAAATCAAAACCAAAAAAATTTTAAAACCACGGACCCTAAATACTAAAACTAACCATGCTAAACCTAAACCAAACCCTAAACTTTAATCCTAAACCCTAAACCACAACACACTAAACAAACCCTAAACTAAATCTAAATCCTGACCAAATCCTCACAAATTGTAAACCTATAACCCTAAACCCTAAAATAAGTCCTAGAGCACAAACCAAAACCTAAACTAAGTAAAACCTAAAAATAAAAAAAATAAAAAAACTTAAACCTGAATAAAATAAAAACCTATACTAAAACCTAAACCTAAACCAAAATATAAATGTAATAATAAAATAAAATAAAAATTCAAAATTAAACTAAAATAATATAAATAAAAACCCAAACTAAACTAAAAAAATAAAAAAAACCTAAAAATGAAAACATAAATAAAATAAAAACTAAATGTAAAATAAAAATAAAATAAACCTAAAATAAAATAAAATAAAAACAAAATAAAAACCTAAACCTAAAAAATAAAGGTAAAAATAAATATAAAATAAAACGTAAACCTTAAACTAAAAAATAACTTAAACCTAAATTAAACAAAATAAAATAAACCTAAACCTAAACTAAAATAAACTAAACTAAAATAAAAAAACCTAAACCTAAATCTAAAATAAACTAAACCTAAACCCTAAACTAAATTAAATAAAATAAACTAAAAGTAAACCTAAAACTAAAAAAATAAAATAAAAATTGAAACCTAAACCTAAAAATAAAAAATAAAACCTAAACCTAAAAAATAAAATAAAAAATAAACTAAACTAAAAATAAACATAAACCAAACCTAAACCTAAAAAAATAAATTAAAATAAAAACTTAAACAAAATAAATAAACCTAAAATAAATAAACTAAAACAAAATAAAAAAAAATAAACCTAAATCAAAATAAAATAAAATAAAATAAAATAAATAATTAATAAACTAAATCTACCGGGTTTTTAATTTTTAAAAAACCCTAAACCCAAAACAAACCCTAAACCTAAATCTTAAATCCATACCTACATTAAACCTAAAACCCTAAACCCTAAACCCTAAACCTAAACTAACTAAACCAAACCAAACCTAAACCCTACCTAAACCCTAAACCCTAAACCATAAAACCCTAACCCTAAACTAACCCTAAACCCTAAACCTTAAAGCATAAACCATAAACCCTAAACTAACCCTAAAACCAAAACCCAAAACCTTAAACCTTAACTTTAAACCCTAAACCCTAAAACCTAGCCCTAAACCCTAAAAGCATAAACACTAAACCCTAACCCTAAACAACAAACCCTAAGCCTAAACCTAAAGTAACTAAATAAATTAAAAAATAAACTTAAAACTTAAAAAACCTAAACTATAATAATGAGCAGAACCTTGACGGTAGGAACATCACTGTCAACCAGGCTTAGTCTAGATCTGATAGTGGAGGCAAAGGTGGAGGCCATAGTTATCATAGTGGTGGTGGGGGATCTAGATGTGCTGGTGGATTTGGAGGTGGTGGTTTGAGTAGTGTTGGTTACGGAGGTGGGAAGAGCGACAGAGATTGCAACCATGGTGGTGAGAGAGGTGGAGATCGAGGATATGATGGTGGATCCCGCTACTCGAGAGGCTAGGATGGTTCTGATGGGAACTAGAGAAACTGAAGAATGACTAATTTGATCTACTGTTTATGGAACTGTGTCTTTTTAGTAAAGATGGTTCTAGTTATCTAGGCTTTTTGATTTGCTTTAAGCATGCTCATTTTTTATTTATGTTGTTGGTTTTATCTTAGAAAACATGGTGAGTTACTTCGTTAATGAAATAAAAAAGAATAAATGTTGAATTTGAATTTGTTCACTATTAAAAATAAAACCAAAAACCCTAAACCCTAAACTAAAACCTAAACCATAGACCTAAAACCTAAACCTTAAACCATAAAAAGCCTAAACCCTAAACCCTAAACCCTAAAGACTTAAACCATAAATCTTAAGCCATAAACCCTAAACCCTAAACCCTCAACTAATCCTAAACCCTTAACCCTAAAAAGCTAAAAACCTAAACTTTAACTAAATAAAACCTAAAAATAAAATAAATAAAAAAACTTAAACCAAAATAAAATAAAAAATAAAATAAATAAAAACCAAAACTAAAACCTAAACTTAAACCTAAACCTAAACTTATTCCTAAAAAGAAAATAAAATAAAAATAAAAAAACAAACGAAAATAAAATAAATAAAAACCTAAAGTAAACAAAAAATAAAAAACCAAAATAAAATAAAAACTAAACGTAAAATAAAAATAAAATAAAGAAAAAATAAAATAGAATAAAAACTAAATAAAAACCTAAACCTATCAAATAAACTTAAAAATAAAACCTAAAATTAAATAAAAAAATAAAACCTAAACCCTAAATTAAAAAAAACCTAAACCAAAAATAAAATAAAATGAACATAAACTTAAACCTAAATTAAAATAAACTAAAGAAAAATAAATAAAACCTAAACCTAAACCTAAACCCTAAATAAAATAAAATAAACTAAAAATTAACCTAAACCTAAACTAAAAATAAAATAAATAAACTAAAATAAAACTAAACCTAAACCTACCTAAACGTGAAAATAAAAATAAAACCTAAACATGAAAATAAAATAAAATAAAAACTAAAAAAAATAAACTTAAACCTAAAAAATAAACTAAAATAAATAAACCTAAATTAAAAAACTAAACTAAATAAAAGTAAAAATAAGCTTAAGTAAAATAAAAAAATAAAATAAACTAAAATAAATAAAAAATAAACTAAATAAATGTAAACCTATGACTTTACTTAATTTAAAAAAAAAACTCTAACCCTAAACTCTAAACCCTAAAACTTACCTTAAACCCTAAACCCAAAACCTCAAAACCCTAAACTCTAAAGCCTAAATCCTAAACCCTAAAACACTAAACCATGCCTGACTCTAAAACCCTAAACCTTAAACCCTAAACCTAAAACAGGCCTAAACCCTAAACCCTAAACCTTAAACCCTAAACCTTAAAAAACCTTAAAGACTAAACCTAAACTAAATAAAACCTAGAAATAAAATAAATAAAAACCCTAAACCTAAATAAAATAAAAAAGTATAATAAAATAAAAACCTAAACCTAAACCTAAATGTAAAAGTAAAATGAAATCAAAAATAAAAACTTAATTAAAATAAAATAAATAAAAACTTAAACTAAACTAAAATATAAAATAAACCTAAAAAATAAAAAATGTAAATAAAATAAAACTAAACATAAAATCAAAATAAAATAAACCTAAAAAAAATAAAATAAAAAGTAAATAATAACCTAAACCTAAAAATAAACCTAAAAATAAAACCAAAAAATAAATAAAAAATAAAAGTAAAACCCTAACTAAAAAAAACCTAAAGCTAAAATAAAGAAAATAAAATAAAGCTAAACCTAAACTAAAATAAATAAAACCTAAACTTGAACTTAAAATAAAGTAAACCTAAACCCTAAACTAAATAAAATAAAATAAACTAAAAATAAACCTAAACCTAAACTAAAAACTAAAACCTAAAAATAAACCTAAAATAAAAACCTAAAACCTAAACCTAAAAACATAAAATAAAAACCTAAACCTAAACCTTAAATATAAAATAAAAATAAAACCAAACTAAAAAATAAGCATAAACCTAAACCTAAACCAAAAAAATAAACTAAAATAAAAAACCTAAATTAAAATAAATAAACTTAACAAAAGAAAAAACCTAAATTAAAAAATTAAATAAAATAATGGAAATAAACTAAATAAACCTAAACCTACTAGTTTACTTAATTAAGAAAACTAAAAACCACACTAACCTACCCTCCCTAAACCCCTCAAACAATTAACCCTAAACCCTAATCCTAAATAACCCTAAACCTCAAACCAAACCATAAAGCTTGGACTTAACTCCACAACCCTAACCCTAAAACCTAAACCCTAAACCATAAAACCCTAAACCCTAAACCATGGCTAAACCCTAATCCCTACACCCTAACAACCTAAATAAAAAAAAAACCCCTCTCGGCTGTGCTCCATCTCTGGCGATTTTGCGTTCCCCTCAGTGGATTGGCCATTCTCGGGTAATTGGCCGCTTCTCTACACGCTTCTCTCGGCCTGAGCGCACGTATCAAGCTCCCCCGTATGTGACATCCTTGGATTAGAGCAATGGCGTAGGCTCACGGTCTCAATCCCGACTGTCGCCTCTCGAGCCAACTTTGCTCTCCGACTCTAGTTTTGGTTGATTGCTCTGTTAATGCACTGTTGTTAAATCATTCAAAGAGGCTTTATCTCGGTAAGATCCCTAGCTCGAATGCTTGTTAATCTCATTTTGACATCTTATCATGGATTCGGTAATGTGTTGATCAAAATGTTGAGAAACTTGATAAGCCCTTGAGTTAAGCTTGGGTAAATTCTCCCTTAGACGCCCGACACTTGATAATATTCACTCTTTCTTTCATAGTTTAAAATTATTGGGTACTTTCTCTATTGGGCTGATTGATCCCCGTCACATTCTTATTCAACTCTCAAATGATTTAGATTATTCGTGGGTTTTCACTTATCGTTCTTACTTTGTGCATAATTGTCATATGCAGCTATTGAAATGGTTGCCCCTCTTTGATGTCAAAGAGGAATCTCCCATTGTCCCTCTTTGGCTTACTTTTCCTAACATGCGAATACATTATGTCACTCATCAAGTTTTGTTTCTTTGTTGGCGCCTTTTGGTAGGCTAAATAGACCAAAACAGCGACCACTAGATCTAGGCCATCATTTCATTATTCTCGTTGAGATAGACATCACAAAAAATATCCCAAAGAGGTTTGGATTGGCTCCGAAAAATTTGGATATAGTCAAAAAGTCAATTTCAAAAATTTTCCTGTCTTTTGCACTCACTGCAAGATTCATGGGCACGATCACTCAGAATGCTTTCTGCTTCATCCTAATCTCAGAAAAAATTTACCACAGAATATGAACACCATTAATGGAACTGGGAAAACCAATACTCTAGCATATGTGCCTAAAAATACTCAAAAAGGGCCTCTCCTCCCTACTCCTCCTAATGATCTATCTATTGGAAAACACTCTGACCTTGGTACTAAAATAGGTATTGAGGGGTGTGACGCTACCAATGGAAATTTACCTAACCTCACCCCTGCTTGTAATAATTTGGTTTCCCATGATAGCTCTTTGCTTCTGTTAAATCCTACTAAAAATCTGAATGGTAGCCTCATATTGGACACCCAATTAAACAATTTGAATGGGAATCACAAAATGGACCAAAACAATGATCACCCTATGGCTTCAAAACATATTGAGAAAGATATTTGTATTACGAATGGTGCCAGAACTTCCCCATCTATTTCCCTTCAGAGTGATAATCAATTGAACCCAATTTCTCACACTTTCTCGAAGAAGGTGAAATCCCTCTTCTAAAACATTGATAGATTCTTCTATTATTCGGAACCCAAAAATCAATCATTAGATGGAGATAATTTGGATTACGATAGACCCTTTCAAATTGTTAAAAACAAAAACCCTACAAAGCAAAATTTTCTAATAATAACTTCTAGAACCACTTTCGCTCTTCTTCCACCCCACACAAGTAATGTGTCATCATTTCTCTCCTCTCTTTCCTTTCTTTTTCCTTTTCCCTTTTGGTTGTCTCATTATGATTAATTTTCTTATTTGGAATATATAGGGTTGTGGGTCTCTTCACATCTTAATCATGTTAGGAGTCTGTGCTCATAATATCAAGTTACTTGTTCTTATTGAACCTTTCATTAATTCTTCCAAGATTTCTTTTGTTGCTAGATCCCTTGGTTTTCATTATTTTTTCTTCAATCTTAATAATAAAATTTGGTGCTTTTGGCACACTCCATCACCATTTCCATCATTGATGATCTTGACCAATTGGTTAATGTCAAAATCTCCTTAGGTGACTTATTAGTTTTTGGCTCTTTTATCTATGCTTCTTGTAATAGATGGTAGGAACATCCTTTGGAATCACTTACGCTTAGCTTCCTCGGCTAACCTTCCACGGTTGGTTGGAGGTGATTTCAATACTATCATAGCTAGTTCGAAAAGAAGGGGAGGATGTACTCCTAACCTTCATTCCATGGAGGACTTCTCAAATATGATCCTTGATTGCAACCTGATCGGCTTTGGTTTCACTGGGTCTAACTTCAAGTGGCATAACACTAGACTTTGGCAGCATCTTGATAGGACCCTCTTTAATTCTCTTTGGATCAATCAGTGGCCTACTACCAATGTTGAGCATTTGAGCAGAACTTTGTCTGACCATGCTCCTCTTTTGATTTCTTTTAAAATCCCCCCCCCCCTAACCCATCTACTCCCTCTCCTTTTAGATTTCAAAATATGTGGACCCAACATAGTGACTTCACCAATGTCACTCTCACTAATTGGATATTTTGTTTCCCGGATAATTGTTAAAGGTATGACCCGTCTTTGGCGTAAGCTCAAAAGACCTAAACAAAATCTTAATTGGTGGAACAAACACATTTTTAAAAACCATTTCACAAATCATAAAGCTATGGAACAAGAGGTTTGTTCCCTTGAAGAAAGTCTCGATCCCAAGTAAACTTGAGGAGTTGAACATTGCCAAGAATAACTTGGTTAATTATCAAAACATGGAAGAAATCTATTGGTGTCAAAAAAGTAAACAAACATATTCGATGGTGTGAAACATCAATATTTTCATGCCATTTGTAATAAGCGGAAAGCCTTAAACTCGATTAAGAAATTTAAGAACTCTAATGGTGAATGGATAACCGATAACAATGATATTAAGGATTCTGTCATACATCATTTTCAAACTTTATTAAATTCTAATCTGTTGTTGGGAACTTTATCTAACCCCCATCTTATCCCTTCTATGATTAAAAGTGAGGATAATCATTTTCTCACTATGTGCCCTTCCGAAGAAGAGATTAGTAATACTCTTAAGAACATGAACACTGACTCTGTTGCTGGCCCTGACGGCTATACGACCCACTTCTTTCAGCATTGTTGGCAATTTATTAAAATTGACTTAGTTGATGCTGTTATTGATTTCTTTAATGGAAATCCTATTCCCAAATACTTTTCAAGCACTTCTATTGTCCTTATTTCCAAAACTAATAATCTTGAATCTTGGGGTGATTTTAGACCGATTAGTCTTTGCACCTTTTTTCAAAAACTCATTGCTAAATTAATAAATAATAGGCTTAGCCCTTTGCTTCCTAAAATCATCTCCCCTAATCAAACTAGTTTTATTAAACACAAAGCAATATCGGATAATATTCTTCTTGCTCAAGAGCTGGTTCATGACCTTGATGTCCCTACTAGAGGAGGCAACATCTTAATCAAACTGGACATCGCTAAAGCCTTTGAAAAACTCTCATGAGATTTTCTCTTTCAAATCCTAAATTTGTTTGGTTTTTCTGATAGTTTTATCCAGATTATAAAAAGGTGTATCACGAATGTCTGGTTTTCGGTTATCATGAATGGCGAGTCCATAGGTTTCTTTCCTTCTAGCCATGGTTTGAGGCAAGGTGACCCACTATCACCTTCTCTTTTTATCATCGCTATTGAATACACTCAGGATCCTTAATTATCTTTTCTAATAATCCTAATATGTCTTTTAAAACTCATGGAGGTTTCCTATTTCTCATCTTAGCTTTGATGATTTCATTATCTTACAGCGGCTCCCTTCAACATGTTAAAACCATTAAGAACCTTCTAAATGATTTTGGTAAAGTTAGTGGTCTTTTCTTAATGAAGGAAAATGTGGTTTTATTCCTTCATAAGATTCCTCTAATAGACTTAACCAAATATCCGAATTACTAATTTTAAGCAAAATCAACTCCTCCCTCTTAATTACCTAGGGGCTCTCCTTTTTAAAGGCCAAAAGATCACACCTTTTGATGATCTAATTCAGAAAATTTCTAACAAAATTTCGGTTTGGGAATTTCATTTACTCTCTTTTGGTGGTAGGCTTACCTTGATCAAGAGCACTCTAAATTCCATGCTTATATACCTTCTTCAAACCATTGTGCCTACCAATTCTACCATCAATAGAATTGAGCGTCTCTTAAACAAATTCTTGGGAACCAATACCTCTCTAAAAGAATGCGGTCATCTTGGTCTAAAGTTGTAGTACTTGAAGAGTGCAGGATGTAAATCCATCAAAGAAGTTATCAATGCCTTGTCCTACAAACTTTGGTGAAATTTTAGAAGCAAAAAATAGTCTATGGGTGGATTTCATGACTTCTAAATATTGCCAGGGTAAACATCCTCTCATTTGTCCCTTTAAATCGGGTGATTCTCCTGTGTGGAGAAGACTTTATTCTGTCAAATGGGATGCTGAATCCTTAATTTTTTGGGGCATAAACTCTAGAAATTCCTTCTTTTGGCAAGACAACTGGAGTGGTGGTGGATCCATTGATGACTTACTCTACACTCACTCCACACTTTAGTTAATTCATTACGGCAAAACCACAAGTGGAACACTAGTAATATTCTTGATTCTATTCCTTCCACTTTCTTAAATATGATTACTAATATTCCTATCACTCTAACAATCATGATCAGATTATCTTTAAGCTATCTCATAATGGGGATTTCAACCTTAAAAATGTGTGGCTTCACACTAAAGACACACAGGATTCTTCTATTGTGTTCTCCAAAATTTGGAATAACAATATCCCCTCTTCTTACTCTGTTCTAACTTGGCGTGTCCTAAAAAACTTTATTCCTGTTGACTCTTTGTTGTGGGGTAAAGGGTTTTATTTACCCTCTAAATATCAATGTTGTTCCCATATTGAGAATGTTAACCATGTTTTTGTTAATGGGACTATTGCATCTGAAATTTGGATTTGGTATGACGATCTATTCAACACTGTCAATTTTAATTATACTTTTACTATATATCAACTTCTTGAAGTTTACTTTGACAATGCCATTAAAGGTCATATTAAAATCATAATCGCCATTACTCTTATTTGGTTCATATGGATGGACCGAAATGAACCTAAACATCGTGGGATTCGTATGAATCACATGAAGATTATTACTAGAACTAAAAATAAAATTTGTGACTTGTTTAAAGCCAATTTAATTCATCACAAACATTTTAAAGGCTGTAAATCTGTTGCCAATAAACTTGGCCTCAACCTTCCAGACCAGTCTTACTATCAAAATGATAGAATGGTTTTTTGGAAAAACCTCTTGATCATATTATTAAAATTAATATTGATGGCTCTGTCTCTCATAATGGCTCTGGTTGTGGAGGCATTTTCAGGGATTCTAAGGGTATAGTCCTATGTGCATTTGCTTATCCTCTTATTTCCAGCACTGTCCCTTACACTAAGCTTATGGTAGTCCACAAAGCTCTTGAAATTTGTCTTCAAAATGGTTGAGAAGTCCACAAAGCTCCTTTTCCCTTTTGGTTGTCTCCTTATGATTAATTTTCTTATTTGGAATATCCGGGGTTGTGGGTCTCTTCACGTCAAATCATGTTAGGAGTCTTTGTCGTGCTTTCATCAAGTTACTTGTTCTTATTGAACCTTTCATTAATTCTTCTAAGATTGCTTTTGTTCTAGATCCCTTGGTTTTCATAATTTTTCTTCAATCTTAATAATAAAATTTGGTGCTTTTGGCACAACTCCATCACCATTTCCATCATTGATGATCTTGACCAATTGGTTAATGTCAAAATCTCCTTAGGTGACTTATCGACTTTTGGCTCTTTTATCTATACTTCTTGTAATAGGTAGTAGGAACATCCTTTGGAATCACTTACGCACCTTCGCTTTCTCGGCTAACCTTCCCGGTGGGTTGGAGGTGATTTCAATACTATCATAGCTAGTTGAAAAGAAGGGGAGGATGTACTCTAACCTTCATTCCATGGAGGACTTCTCAAATATGATCCTTGATTGCAACGATCGACATTGGTTTCCTTTGGGTCTAACTTCACATGGCATAACTCTAGACTTTGGCGTCTTGATAGGACCCTCTTTAATTCTCTGTGGATCAATCAGTGGCCTACTACCAATGTTGAGCATTTGAGAACTTTGACCATGCTCCTCTTTTGATTTCCTTTAAAATCCCCCCCCCCATCTACTCCCTCTCCTTTCAGATTTCAAAATATGTGGACCCAACATAGTGACTTTACCAATGTAGCTCTCACTAATTAGATGGCCCCTGTTTTCCCGGATAATTCTGTTAAAGGTATGACCCATCTTTGGCTTAAGCTCAAAAGACTTAAACAAAATCTCAATTGGTGGAACAAACACATTTTTAAAAACATTTTCACAAATCTTAAAGCTATGGAAGAAGAGGTTTGTTCCCTTGAAGAGGTTGTCTCAACTGATCCCAGTAAACTTGAGGAGTTGAACATTGCCAAGAATAACTTGGTTAATTATCAAAACATGGAAGAAACCTATTGGTCAAAATCAGCAAACATATTGATGGTGTGAAACATCGGTATTTTCATGCCATTTGTAATAAATGGAGAGCCTTAAACTTCGATTAAGAAAATTAAGAACTCTAATGGTGAATGGATAAGATAACAATGATATTAAGGATTACGTCATCATTTCCAAACTTTATTAAATTCTAATCCGTTCTTTGGGAACTTTATCTAACCCCATCTTATCCCTTAATTAATAGATGATAATCATTTACTCACTATGTGCCCTTCGAAGAGATTAGTAATACTCTTAAGAACATGAACAACGACTCATTCTCGGCTATCGACCACTTCTTTCAGCATTGTTGGCCATTTATTAAAACCGACTTAGTTGATCTTTGTTATTGATTTCTTTGATGGCAATCCTATTCCCAAATACTTTTCAAGCACTTCTATTGTCCTTATTTCCAAAACTAACAATCGAATCTTGGGGCGATTTTAGGCATTAGTTGCACCTTTTTCAAAACTCATTGCTAAATTAATAAATAATAGGCATAGCCCTTTGCTTCTAAAATCATCTCCCTAATCAAAGCTGGTTTTGTTAAACCTGAGCAATATCGGATAATATTCTTCTTGCTCAGAGCGGTTCATGACCTTGATGTCCCTACTAGAGGAGGCAACATCTTATTCAAAGCGGACATCGCTAAAGCCTTTGATAAACTCTCATGGGATTTTCTCTTTCAAATCGAATTTGTTTGGTTTTTCGATAGTTTTATCCAGTTATAAAAGGTGTATCACTAATGGTTTTGTTATCATGAATATAGTCCATAGGTTTCTTTCCTTCTAGCCATGGTTTGAGGCAAGGTGACCCTATCACCTTCTCTTTTTATCATCGCTATTGAATACCTATCTAGGATCCTTAATGATCTTTTCGCTAATAATCCTAATATGTCTTTTAAAACTCATGGAGGTTTCCCTATTTCTCATCTTAGCTTTGCAGATGATTTCATTATCTTCTACAACGGCTCCCTTCAACATGTTAAAACCATTAAGAACCTTCTAAATGATTTTGGTAAAGTTAGTGGTCTTTTTCTTAATGAAGGAAAATGTGGTTTTATTCCTTCAGCTAAGATTCCTCCTAATAGACTTAACCAAATATCGATTATTAATTTTAAGCAAAATCAACTCCCTCTTAATTACTAGGCTCGCTTTTAAAGGCCAAAAGATCACACCTTTTTCTAATTCAAAAATTTCTAACAAAATTTGGTTTGGGAATTTCATTTACTCTCTCTTTAGGTGGTAGGCTTACCTTGATCAAGAGCACTCTAAATTCCATGCCTATATACCTTCTTCAAACCATTGTGCCTAATTCTACCATCAATAGAATTGAGCGTCTCTTAAACAAATTCTTCTAGGGAACCAATACCTCCTCTAAAAGAATGCACTGGTCATCTTGGTCTAAAAGTTGTGGTACCCTTGAAGAGGGACGTCTGGGATGTAAATCCATCAAAGAAGTTATCAATGCCTTCTCCTACAAACTTTGGTGAAATTTTAGAAGCAAAAATAGTCTTTGGACGAATTGCATGACTTTTAAATATTGCCAGGGTAAACACTCTCATTTGTCCCTCTAAATTGGGTGATTCTCCTGTGTGGAGAAGACATTGTTCTATCAAATGAGATGTTGAATCCTTAATTTTTTGGGGCATAAACTCTGGCAATTCCTTCTTTTGGCAAGACAACTGGAGTGGTGGTGGATCCATTCTTTGACTTACTCTACACTCACTCCACTTCGCTTTCGAGTTAATTCATTACGGCAAAACCATAAGTGGAACACCAGTAAGATTACTGATTCTATTCCTTCCACTTTCTTAAATATGATTACTAATATGCCTATCACTCCTAACAATCATAATCAGATTATCTTTAAGCTATCTCATAATGGGGATTTCAACCTTAAAATGTGTGGCTTCACTAAAGACACTCATTCTTCTATTGTGTTCTCCAAAATTTGGAATAACAATATCCCCTCTTCTTACTCTTTCTAACTTGACGTATCCTAAAAAACTTTATTCTGACTCTTTGTTGTGGGGTAAAGAGTTTTATTTACCCTCTAAATGTCAATGTTGTTCCCATATTGAGAATGTTAACCATGTTTTTGTTAATGGGGCTATTGCATTTAAAATTTGGATTTGGTATGATGATCTATTCAACACTGTCAATTTTAATTGTACTTTTACTATATATCAACTTCTTGAAGTTTACTTTGACAATGCCATTAAAGGTCATATTAAAATCATAATCGCCATTACTCTTATTTGGTTCATATGGATGGGCAATGAAGCTAAACATCATGGGATTCGTATGAATCACATGAGGATTATTACTAGAACTAAAAATAAAATTTGTGACTTTTTTAAAGCCAATTTAATTCATCACAAACATTTTAAAGGCTGTAAATCTGTTGCCAATAAACTTGGCCTCAACCTTCCAGACCAGTCTTACTATCAAATGATACAATGGTTTTGGAAAAACCTCTTAATCATATTATTAAAATTATCGATGGCTCTGTCTCATAATGGCTCACGGTTGTGGAGGCATTTTCAGGTATTCTAAGGGTATAGTCCTATGTGCATTTGCTTATCCCCTTATTTCTAGAACTGTCCCTTATACTGAGCTTATGGCAGTCCACAAAGCTCTTGAAATTTGTCTTCAAAATGGTTATTGGGCTTTACTATTGTTTCTTGCAGTCCACAAAGCTCTTCAAATTTATCTTCAAAATTCTAGCTTGTAGTTATTTGTAAGGACTATACCCTTGAATACTGAGCTTATTATGAGCTGTTTCTATCTTTTCCTGTTTATGGTTTAGTTCTACTGGCTTTTGCTGCCATGCTTATTGGCTATTTTCTTAGGTTTCTAGTTTTGCTGCCTTCCCTTACTATTGTTTCTTGCCAACTATTGATTTGGATTTAATAAGGGGATTGCACCAATCTGCATTCATTATATTGATTGGGCTCATTTTCTGGACTTTACATCTACCCCTAAGCTTTACTTCTAGCCTGACTGATTCATTTATATACCTTATAATTGGGATGGTGTCATTTAAAGACTCATTGACTTGCTTCAGATTTGTGAGCTACTTCTTATGCTATTTTCCTGGATGATTTCTATGCCGACCTATTACATATGCATAAATATGATTTTGTTTAGGTTTGCAGGTAATAAAGCTCACATGATTATCAACAACTGGGTGCTTCCTTCTCATAGGTTTGTTGGCTATGATGGCTGTGATGTTCTCACTCTTTTTTAGTTCGGTAGTAGCTCATGTGATGTAACCCTTCTGCTGAAGTTTGGATGCTCATACTTGCATCTGCCCCAACATGGTGTGATTGAGCCTGAGCCTTCTCAATCACATTTCCTTATTATCATACTCATATTATATTGTTTCCTTCTACCTCTTTATCTGTATTACCTTAACTGTTCTAATCTCTCTCTCATTATAACTTTGCAGGTGTTTCTCTCTTTTTATCTTTCAGGTTTGCTCCATATTACCAAGCACTCTTACAACCATCAGAGCATTGGCCTTAACCTTCCTTTAGCCTATTATGTTAATCATCTTGTATCTTTTGATTACTTTAATGTTTTCTTTTGCTCTTGGATGTACTTAGATGGGGATTTACTCCTTAGGCTGATTGTAGCTCTTTGGCCGAGTTTGAGTTTATCCCCTTTAAGGACCTTGTAACCCTTTTTTTGTGGCAATAAAATACCTCTGCATCATGGGGTTTCCCCAAAAAAAACCCTAAACCATGACCTTAAACCCTAAAAGCATAAACCCTAAAACCCTAAATCCTAAACCCTAAACCCTAAAACCTAAACCCTAAACCCTAAAACCTAAACCCTACACCCTAACCCTAAACCTCAAACCCTAAACCTAAACTTAAAGTAATTCAATAAATTAAAATATAAACCTCAACCCTAAATTCTAATAAACCTAAACCCTAAGAATGGGTAGAACCTTGACGATAAGAACATCACCATCAACCAGGCTCAATCAAGATTTGACGGTGGAGGCGAAGGTGGAGGCAACATTTATTACAGTGGTGGTGGGGGATCTGGTTGTGTTAGTGGATTTGGAGGTGGTGTTTATGGAGGTAGGAGGAGAGACGGAGGTTACAGTAATGTTGGTGGCGGAGGGAGAGATAGGGGATAGGATGGTGGATCCTTTTACTCAAGAGGCTGAGGTGGTTCTAAATAGAAAGCAGTCATCCAATTTACTACTTATGGGCTGTATCTTTACAGTAGAGATGGTTCTAGTTATCTAGGGTTTTTAATTTGCCATATGCATTCTCTTTTTTTATTTATGTCATCGCTTGTGTCTTAGAAAACTTGGTGTGTTACTTAGTTCATGAAATCAAAAAGAAGAAATGCTGAATCTGACTTTATTCACTGTTAAAAAAACAAAAATCCTAAACAATAAACTAAAACATGAACCATATACCTAAAACTTAAACCCTAAATCCTAAAAACCCTAAACCCTAACACCTAGATGCTAAACCCTAAAACCCTAAACCCAAAACTCTAAACCCTAAAACCCAAACCCTAAACCCTAAATCCTAAACCTTAAATCCTAAACCCTAAACCCCAAACCCTAAACCCTCAATTAAGCCTAAACCATAAACCCTAAATCCTAAACCCTAAAGTTAAAACCAAACAATAAAACAAAAATAAAATAAATAAATAAACCTAAAATAAAAATAAATTAAAACTTAAGCTAAAACTAAACCTAAAGCTTTGGCTAAACTTAAACTACAAGAAAATAAAATAAAAAATAGAAACTAAACTAAAATATAATAAATAAAAACCTAAAAAAAGCTAAAAAAATAAAAAAAAACCTAAATAAAATAAAAACTAAACTTAAAATAAAAATAAAATAGAATAAAAACTAAATATAAAACTAAACCTATAAAATAAAGCTAAAAATTAAACCTAAAAATAAATAAAAAAGAAAACCTAATCCTAAACTAAAATAAATTAAACTAAAATAAGTAAAACCTGAACCTAAACCCTAAATAAAATAAAATAAACTAAAAATTAACCTAAACCTAAACTAGAAAAATAAAACCTAAGAATAAACTTAAAATAAAAACTTGAAACCTAAACCTACAAAAAATAAAATAAAAACCTAAACATGAAAATAAAAAATAAAACCTAAACATGAAAAATAAAACAAAATAAAACTAAACTAAAAAAAAACTAAACCTAAACCTAAAAAATAAACAAAAATAAAAAACCTAAAATATAATAAATTAACCTAAAATTATTAAACTAAACTAAATAAAAATAAAAATAAGACTAAATATAATAAATTTTTTAAAAAACTAAAAAAAAATAAATAAACCTAAACTTATAACTTTACTTAAGTTTTTTCAGAAAACCCTAAATCTAAACTCTAAATCCTATAACTAACACTAAACATTAAGCCTTGAACCCCTAAACCTACAACCCTAACCTTAAAACCGTGACCAACCAGACTAAAGCCTACCCTAAACTACTAAAGCCCTAAACCTCAACACTAAACCCTAAAATAAACCCAATACTAAACCTTAAAAAGCGTGAATAAACCCTAAACCATGAAACCTAAAATAAAAACTAAAAATAAAGATAAAATAAATAAAAACCTAAACCTAAATAAAATAAAAAGTAAAAAAAATAAAACCTAAATGAACCAGACCTGAAAACCTAAATGTAAAATTAAAAAATAAAAATTAAACTAAAATAAAAGAAATAAAAACCTAAACTAAAATAAAATAAAAAAATAAACCTAAAATTAAAAATGTAAATAAAATAAAAACTAAATGTAAAATAAAAATAAATAAACCTAAAATAAAATAAAATAAAAACTAAATAAAAACCTAACACTAAAAAGTAAACCTAAAAATAAAACCAAAAAATAAATAAAAAATAAAACCTAAACCCTAACTACAAAAAACCTAAACCTAAAATGAAGAAAATAAAATAAACCTAATCATAAAATAAAATAAACTAAACTAAAATAAATAAAACTTAACCCTAAACTTAAAATAAACTAAACATAAACCTTAAACTAAATAAAATAAAATAAACTAAAAATAATCCTAAACTAAAATAAAAAATAATTAAAATAAACCTAAACATAAAAACCTAAACCTAAAAAATAAAATAAAATAAATCTAATCCTAAATAAAATTAAAACCTACTAAAAAATAAAATAAAAATAAAGCTAAACTAAAAAATAAAATCTAAACCTAAACCTAAAAAATAAACTAAAATAAAAAACCTAAATTAAAATAAATAAACATAAAATAAATAAACTAAACAAAATAAAAAATAAACCTAAATATAAAAAATAAAATAAACTAAAATAAATAAAAAATAAATGAAATTAACTAAATATACCTAAACCTACCGATTTACTTAATTTAAAAAAAGACCCTAAACCCTAAACCTTAAAAAACCCTAAACCCTAAACCCTAAATACTAAACCCCAAAATCTAAACCCTCATCTAAACTAAAAGCAAACCTAAACTAATGGCTGAGCCACAAATCCTCAAACTAAACCCCAAACATGCACATACCCTAAACCCTAGCCCTAACCCCTAAACCCTAAACCTACCCAAATAATAAATAAACCCTTAACTTAAAAAGCATAAAACCTAAACTAAACCCTAAACCCTGACCCTAAACACACCAAACATAATTAAATAAATTAAAAAATAAACCTAAACTCTAAATTATAATATACCTAAACCCTAAGAATGGGTAGAACCTTGATGACAGGAGCATCACTGTCAACCAAGCTTAGTCTAGATCTGATGGTGGAGGCGAAGGTGGAGGTAGTGGTTATCGTAGTGGTGGTGGGGATCTGGATGTGCTTTTAGGGTTTTGAGGGTTTAAAGAATGACCTAAATTTCTTTATTGTGACATATAGTATATAGTATTATAATATTATTTAGGTATAGGGTTTAGGGTACTCAAATCTCTAATAGTCAAGGGAAAGTCTCTCAAACAAATTTTCTTTAGCTACCATAACTACGTTAGGATTAGGTCATTCTTTAGATCTATTCCTAATGACATCTTTATTCAAGGTTTAGGGTTTAGGGTTTAGGTTAGGGTTAGTTATAGTTTAAGGTTTAGGTTGGTTAGTTAATTTTGGGTTTAAGGTTTAGGATTTAGGGTTTAGGGTTTAGGATTTATGATTTAGGGTTTAGAGTTATAGGTTTTAAGGTTTAAGGTTTAATGTTTTAAGGTTTTGGGTTTTGGGTTTAGTGTTTTATGATTTAGGGTTTAGGGATTAGTGTTAGGGTTTAGGGTTTTTATGTTTAGGTTTTAAGGTTTAGGTTTTAGGTTTAGGGTATATGTTTTAATTTAGGGTTTAAGGTTTTTTTTTAACAGAGAACAAATATAGATTCAACATTTCTTCTTTTTGATTTCATCAACCAAGTAGCACCCCATATTTTCTAAGACACAAGCGATGACATAAATAAAAAATGAGCACCCATAGAGAAAATTAAAAACCCTAGATAAGTAGAACCATCTCTAATATAGAGGCACACTTCCATATGCAGTAGATCAGATTGATCATTCTTCAATTTCTCCAGTTCACATCAGAACCACCCTCACCTCTCGTGTAGCAGGATATGCCACCATATCCTCGATCTCTCTAGCCACCACCACCATGGCTGTAACCTCCATCACTCCTTCTGCCTCTATTACCGCCACTGCTCCAACCACCACCTCCATATCCACCAGCACCTCCAGATCTGCCACCACCACTATGATAACTACTGCCTCTGCCTTCACCTACACTTCCATACATATATATATATATATATATATATATATATATATTGAGCCTAATTGATGGTGGTGTTCATGTTGTCAAGGTTCTGCCCATTCTTAAAGTTTAGGGTTAGTTTAGGTTTAGGGTTTGGAGTTTAGGGCTTAGGGTTGTATTTTTTATGATTTAGTGTTTAGGGTTTAGAGTTTTAGGGTTTTAGGGTTTAGGGTTTTAGGGTTTAAGGGTTTAGGGTTAAGGGTTTAGGGTTTAGGGTTTAGAGTTCAGGGTTTAGAGTTTAGAGTTTAGGGTTGTATGGTTTAGGGTTTAGGGATTAGGGTTTAGGATTGTAGGTTTAGGGTTTAGGATTTAGGTTTTTTTTTAATTAAGCAAGCTAGTAGGTTTAGCTTTATTTAGTTTATTTAGTTTGTTTTTTATTTATTTGAGTTTTTTTATCATTTATGTTTTTTTTTTTTGTTAGTTTAGTTTATTTATTTTAGTTTAGGTTTATCTTATTTATTGTTTGGGTTTATGTTATTTTTTTTAGTTGAGTTTATTTTTATTTTGTTTTTTTAGGTTTAGGTTTTATTTTTTATTTATAGGTTTATTAATTAAGTTTAAGTTTTTATATTTTTTTTTATTTTATTTTAGGTATATTTTATTTTTATTTTATGTTTAGATTTTATTTTATTTAGGTTTTTTATTTTCAAGTTTATTTTTATCTTTTAGTTTAGTTTATGTTTTTATTTTTTATTTTAGTTTTGTTTTTATTTTTTATTTTTTTTATTTTTATATTTTAGTTTAGGTTTAGGTTTAGGTTTCAGTTTAGGTTTTTATTTTATTTTATTTTAGTTTAGGTATTTTTATTTATTTTATTTTTAAGTTTTATAAAGTTTAGGTTTAGGGTTTTATGTTTGTAGGGTTTAGGGTTTAGTGTTTAAGGTTTGGAGTTTAAGGTTGTATGTTTATTGTTTAGAGTTTAGGGTTTAGTGTTTTACGATTTAGGGTTTAGGGTTGCAAGTTTAAGGATCAGGGTTTATGGCTTAGGGTTAGTTTTAGGGTTTTTTTTATAGTTTATATATTTTTTTTTATTTTTTTAAATTAAGTAAACTGGTAGGTTTAGCTTTATTTAGTTTATTTAGTATATTTTTATTTATTTTAGTTTATTTCATTTTCTATTTTATATTGGTTTATTTTTCTTTTACTTAGTTTAGTTTATTTATTTTTGGTTTCTTTATTTTAGTTTAGGTTTTTTATTTTACTTTATTTTTTAAGTTTAGGTTTAGGTATATGTTTATTTTTTAGTTTAGTTTTCTTCTTATTTTATTTTATAGGTTTAGGTTTAGGTTTTTATTTTATTTTCTTTGGTTTCAGTTTTAGGTTTTTATTTTAGGTTTTTTTTTTGTTTAGGTTTAGGTTTATTTTTAGTTTATTTTTATTATATTTAGGGTTTAGGTTTAAGTTCAGCTTATTTTAGGTTTAAGTTTTATTTATTTTAGTTTAAGTTTAGGTTTATTTTCATTTTATTTGAGGTTTAGGGTTTTTTTAGTTAGGGTTTAGGTTTTATTTTTAGATTTTATTTTAAGGTTTATTTTTAGGTTTAAGTTTTAATTTTTTTTTATTTTATTATATTTTAGGTTTAACTTTTATTTTAGTTAGGCTTTTTCTTTTTTAGTTTAGTTTAGATTTTAATTTATTTAATTTTAGTTTTGATTTTATTTTTTTTTATTTTATTTTGTTTTTAGATTTAGGTTCAGGTTTAGGCTTTAATTTAGGTGTTTATTTTATTTTATTTTATATTTTATTTAGGTTTAGATTTAATTTATTTTTTTTATTTTTAGGTTTTATTACTTTAGGCTTAGGTTTTTAGCTTTTTAGGTTTTAAAGTTTTAGGATTTAGGGTTTATGGTTTAGGGTTTAGGGTTTAGGGTTTACGGTTAGGGTAAGGGTTTAACGGTTAGGGTTTTGGATTTACGGTTAGTTTTGGGTTTAGGGTTTAGGGATTTTGAGTGTTTAGGGTTTAGGGTTTACAGTTGTAAGTTTTGGGTTGTAGGATTAGGGTTTATGGTTTAGGGTTAGTTTTAGGGTTTAGGGTTTGGGGTCTAGGTTTTTTTTTAAAATTAAGTAAACTAGTATGTTTAGGTTTATTTAATTTATTTTTTTATTTATTTTAGTTTATGTTATTTCTTTTATTTAGGTATATTTTTTATTTTTACTTAGTTTAGTTTATTTATTTTAGGTTTATTTATTTTAGTTTAGGTTTTTTATTTTAGTTTATTTTTTAGATTTAGGTTTAGGTTTATGTTTTTTTTTTTAGTTTAGTTTTTTTCTTAGGTTTAGCTTTTATTTAATTTTTTATTTTTAGTTTTAGGGTTTCATTTTATCTTTCTAGGTTTAGGTTTTAGGTTTTTAATTTAGATTTATTTTTAAGTATTATTTTTTAGCTTGGGTTTAGGTTTATTTTTAGTTTATTTTATTTTAGTTAGTTTAGGGTTTAATTTTAGGTTTAGTTTTTATTTATTTTAATTTAGTTTATTTTAGTTTAGGTTTAAGTTTATTTTATTTTGTTTATTTTATTTTTTTAGTTTATGGTTTATCTTTTATTTATTATTTATTTTTAGGTTTATTTATTAGGTTTAGGTTTTTATTTAGTTTTTATTTTATTTTATTTTAGGTTTATTTTAATTTTATTTTAAGTTTAATTTTTATTTTATTTAGGTTTTTTATTTTTAAGTTTATATTATTTTTTAGTTTAGTTTAAGTTTTTATTTATTTATTTTTTTAGTTTAGTTTTTTAACTTTATTTTATTTTTAACGTTTAGGTTTAGGTTTAGGTTTAGGTTTAGGTATAGGTTTAGGTTTTAGTTTAGGTTTTTATTTTATTTTATTTTATTATTTTATTTCAGTTTAGGTTTTTTATTTAGTTTATTTTTAGGTTTTATTTAGTTTAGGTTTAGGTTTTTAGGTTTTTAGGGTTTAGGGTTTAGTGTTTAGGGTTTGGGGTTTGGGTTTAGGGTTTAGGATTTATGGTTGTATCTTTTAGGGATTATAGCTTAAGGTTTTATGGTTTTAGGGTTTGGGGTTTAGGGTTTAGGTTTAGGATTTTATGGTTAATGGTTTAGGGTTGTAGGTTTAGGGTAGGTTTTAGGGTTTAGGTTTAGGGTTAGGGTTTTTTATTATTTTATTTTTATTTTTTATTTTGTAAAATTAAGTAAATTCATGGGTTTCGGTTTATTTAATTTATTTGGTTTATTTTTTATTTAATTTCGTTCATTTTTTATATAGGTTTTTTTTATTTTAATTTAGTTTAGTTTATTTATTTTAGTTTAGGATTTTTATTTTAGTTTATTTTTTTGGTTAAGGTTTAGGTTTAGGTTTATTTCTTAGTTTAGTTTCATTTTTATTTTAGTTTTTAGTTTAGGTTTTATTTTTTAATTATAGGTTTAGGTTTTTTATTTTATTTTATTTTTTTAATTTAAATTAAGTTTTGGTTTTTTATTTATTTTATTTTTAGGTTTTATTTAGTTTAGGTTTAGCTTTTTAGGTTTTTTGGGTTTAAGGTTTAGGGTTTAGGGTTTAGGGTTTTGGGTTTAGGGTTTAGGGTTTGGTGTTTAGGGTTTAGTTTAGGGTTGTAGGTTTTAGGGTTTAGGATTTAGGGTTTAAGGTTTAGGGTTTAGGGTTTAGGGTTTCGGGTTTAGGGTTTGGATTTTAGGCTTTAGGATTTAGGGTTTAGGGTTTAGGGTTTAGGGTAGGGTTTTCGAGATTAGGGTTTAGGGTTTAGCATTTATGGTTTAGGGTTTAGGGTTTTTTTACTTTTATTTTTTTAAAATTTAAGTGAACTTGTAGGTTTAGGTTTATTTATTTTATTTATTATTATTTTTTTAAAATTTTTTTATTTTTTTATTTTTATTTAGTTTATTTTATTGATTTTAGGTTTATTTATTTTAGTCTATAATTTAGGTTTTGGTTTAGGTTTAGGCTACTTTTTTAGTTTAGTTTTATTTTTATTTTATTTTTAGGTTTAGGTTTTATTTTTTGTTTTTAAGTTTAGGTTTTAGGTTTTTATTTTAGGATAGTCCAATAGTGCAGCCACCATCTGAGTCTAGTACTCCCTCCATTGTTAGAGCTACCACCTCTTCTGTTTTCTCGTCTTCTACCGGCAAGAGCATTGTATCTGCGGATAAGGGTACAAAATTCCCTACTCTGCTTACTTTACTTGCTTTTTACCATGTACCTCCACCAAAAATAAAATTAATGAAGAAAGCAAATTCTATTTATATATTGTCTTCTTCTGATGCTCTTTATTTTATTCTTATTGAAAGCTCTCTGACTCTAAATAAAAATAAGCCCACCTGTGGGAAAAGAAAATCAAAATATACCTATAAAATAGAGGTTAGCTAAATATACATATAATCCCAAGCAGTTGTATTTATAATCTGGACTTAGCACCATACACATGGGTAACTAAGCCCACCTATCCTAACATGGACTATGCTTAAGGATATAAGCAACTTGCAAAAAGAGCATTCACATTTATTTTTATGCATCCCTTAAGCATAATCCTCTGCAGAAAACATGTTTAGGCAAATATTGGTCTATCATCTAGTCTACAAAGCATACACCCTAACATCGAATCTAAAATAATACATCATAAAAGAAAACATACATCATATCATACACCATCCTAACTTAGAGCTAAAAGTGGTGACTTAATTCTAATATGTGTATTGAAGCTTGTGTGGTAAGTCTTGTTAGGAATTAGTGTTGTAGTTTCTAAGTGTAAGAGGATTCAATTTAATATGAAAGGTTGATTTTACTTGCATTAGTTTAATTGATTTGAGAATTTTAATTTGTGTTTTCTTTTGTTTCATTTCATTACAATTAGTAACTAATTGTTATAAAGAGAGGAAAAGAGACTGCCCTCTTTCATCCCTACCTTAAGTCACTTTCTAAAGTATATTGATTTGATTTAGTTCTCTTTAGTGAATCACATATTAAATGATTTAATTAATCCTGGGTTTAGGTTCACTTTAAATAATCCTATTCAAAATGAAAGGTATCTTAAGATTAATTTAATTCAATTACTACCACATGACATATATTTAATCATTCCTTTCCATCAAATGTAACATGCATATGATTTAATCCTAAATGTATCTATCCATCCAACATATTTTAACGCACTTAAATGATGAATGTACGTGTATGTTTAGAATTTATATTTTATTTGATCGAATTATTTAAACATACTAATTTAAAACTTTATCCAATTTCTTATACAAAAAATATGTAAGAATGAAATTAAATAGGCATGCGCCGTTGTTAAACCAAGGAAGTGAGGTAATCAAATGACCTCCTTGGAGATAGCTAAAGCCTCATATTTTTGGGATGTCCATACTATATACCCATTTGTATTCAAACATATGTAAATTCGTACACATGAACATAGGAAGTAAGTCCAAATCATATGGCTAATTAATTAAACCACTTAGTCAATTATGAATGCATGCAATTTTAATGTAAAATGGGATTTTCATTCACTAATCACATATACATATACATGTACAAAAATATAGGCAAGTACATGTTGTTGTTAAACTAGTGAAGTGAGGTAATCAAATGACCTCCTTGGGGCTAACTAAAGCCTTGTATTCCCGGGATGTTCAGACTATGTACTTGCTTTTCTTGGACACACATGGATGTATACATAAATGACGGAAAGAAAACCATGCAAAATTTGTATATTTCTTTCTTGAATTATTTATATATATGAATTAAAGCTCTATCCAAATTCTAATGTTAAAATACATAAGAATGAAATCAAATGGGTATGTGTCGTTGTTAAACCAGGGAAGTGAGATAATCAAATGGCCTCCTTGGGGCTAGCTAAAGCCTCATGTTCCCAGGATGTCCAGACTATATACCCATTACCATTCAATCTTATATAAATCAACACTTGAATAGAGGAAAGAGAACTCAACATTCATACACTTATGAAATAAGCACATTCATTTCTTATGTATTTATAACTAGCATCATAACGCATATTATGATTCATTTATAAGCTTTTGAAAAATATATTTGGATTTAATAGTGATAATAGCCATGCATATATTAAATTAAATCAACACATGCAAACTTACATAAAGGAAATCCATTTTATTTTTCTTGATTTTGAAAAGATGGATGCATGAATTCAAATGACATACCAAATTTAACATGATTGGATAGAGGCAAATCAAATATAAGCATGTTATTCAATCAACAAAACTAGTTCTTAAGGACAATCAAATCAAATAAGATTATTTAAAGTAAATAAAAGATTATTTATTAATTACGTTTTGGATTTGATTTGATTTAAAGAGGTGAAGAGAAATAATCACTTGCTATTTTAAACCCATTCCACATTAGTGATTTGACTTAATTTAAGGAAATGTAGGTATGTTGATTTTATTGGTTAATTAAGTTTAACCCTTAATTAGATGAATTAATTACCCTTACCTATGCCACCTTAAAGTAATTAACTAAATATTTATGAGCCAATATGATATGCATGGAAAATAAACTTGCAATGATCCTAGGAAATAAAAGGGGCCTAATGCAATTGGCTCATGATTAATAGTTAATTAAATGAAGGGACTTAATTAATTACTCTTATGGTTTTCCCACACATATTGACTAACCATAATTTCATTAAACTTCTTTAAGTTATTAAATACCTAAAGATCTACCCCATGATTTAAATAATTAAGGTCTAATGTGATTAAGATTTCAATCTGATTAAGTGATTTAACTAATTAGTTAAATCTTAATTAATTTCATTTTGAAAAAGGGTAAAATGAACTTAGGGAAAGGGGTCCCAACCCTATTCCTTAGTTCACTTACTATTGAGCAATGATTAATTAACTTAATTAACCAATTTGTTACTATTCATGGGATTAATTAATCATTACTTAACTTAAAAGAGTAGTTAAGGTTTAACTAGTCAATTTTCCTAATTAAGTGAGCAACAAGTCCCAAGAAAATCATGGGAGGCAGAGGTCATCCAATTAAATTATCTTATAAAATTTGGGATTAATTGCTCGAGTAATTAATGAGTAATTAAGCTAAAATATTTTATAATTAAACCTTAATTATTGTTCAAAATTAGTTAAGATCATTTTTAATTAATTCTCATCTGAAATACCTTTAAAATGAGTATTTATTTGCATTTCTTTTTCTCTATGATTGTTTATGATTTTTAGAAGTTTCAGCCACTAAAAATAATTAATTAAGCCTTATTAAAGCCTAATCTTGTTGGGGCCATGTAGCGCACTGATGCGGCATGCTTCCCACATGGCGTCGTAAGATTGGCTACTTAAAACTTAAATGACTGCCTACGTGACGGCGGTGCTTTCTTGTCTGCCATCTAATCTAAGATTGGATGACTATGATTAATCCCAAAACTTAATAGGATTAAATCAGATGGATCTAGTGGATTAAATCATGATCATCCATTCTGATCATGTGAAATGAATGGTGCATGATCTAACATCATGCGAGTGAGGGAGAATGGAGTTCATCTGCCATTGCTCACTTGATCTGAGCTTACCCAAGCTTGGATCAACTCCAAAAGGATTCCACACCTTCATGACATCGATAAGATTGATAGTCAAGATCTGAGATGTAAGTTTTCTTCAAAAATCTCTAACCCATTTTTTGCCTAAGGATCAATTTTGGAAACATACCTTGCTAGAGCTCAAGACCGGTAACTCGAATGATTGAGGAAGCTTCATCTAGTGAATAAAAAGCCTTATTGAGTAGGAATTGGATCAATTCCTCAACATTCGCTCAGAAGGCCATGAACAGATGATTTAGAGCTCGACTTTGATTCAAGTCCCACCTTCAGTGCTCAGGAAGTTTGCGAGATGATTCACTATTGCTCGATGAGGCCTAGGGAAGGTGCGTGGAAAGTTAATTTGAGTTTGATGGATAAATGGGGAAATTTGGTCAGAAATCGGAGTGTCTTGTTTCGGGAGGGATGGGAAGGGAGTTTGTTTTATTGAAGAACGAGCTTGGGAGCTTAGGGAATGGATCTACCGACTCATCTTGGGTAGCTAGGGCTCTAAGGCATGATTTTTGTGTGTGTAGTAAAGCAGGGGTATCCTTATCTTGGATGCGGTGGGATCATGTTTGGCCTCTAGTGGGTGGACCATCTCAATGTGGCGAGGAGGAGGTGAGTTGGCTCATGTTGGTTGGTTAAAGTTATGGAGGTGGCTGCCAAGGAGGAATCATGGGTGTCCTATGGGTTTCAAATGCTCTAACAGGGAGGGTGAGGTGATTTCACCTCCCATGGGTCATGGCCATTTTGAAATTTGGACCTAATTGAAATGAAATTGAGCCATTGGAATGAAATCTACAATCATAAATTCAAACCAAAATCAACAATCAATTTGGAATGAAATTGAGCCATTGGTTGCAATCAATTTGGTTTATATTTTGATTTGACTAAAATTGGTTTTTTTGGTCAATTTGGGTCAACTAGGTTCAAGAGGGCTAATTGGGCTTGGTTTGACTCAATTGAAGGTCAAGTCATATTCAAATATTGATTTTGATTTGCAATGAATCATTGGTTTATAAGGATTTGGGTTAGATTGTAGTTTGGCTAGTTTGGGTTCATATGGGTTAAGGGGTTGACTTGGTCAAATGACCAAGTTGACTTGGTTTGACCCAATTTGTGACAATTGATCAACCTAGGGTGATCAACAATCATGATGGGAGATTTTGATGGTCATGGTTCAATCCAATTTGGGTAGGATTAAAACTTGGCTCAAATAGGTCAAATTAGCCACTTTGGGTCATGTGGACCAATTGGGTTTAGTTGGCTTGATTTTGGGTTGAGTTTGGTTTTGTTGAGTTTATATATAGATTTGGGACAGATATAAATTCAATTGCAATTGGCTTGGGTTCAAATGAGTTTTGGTTCATTTGAATATTTCAAGTCAAAAGTTAATTGGTTTGACTTGGGTTGATTTTGGTTTGGATTTATGATTGTAGATTTCATTTATATTTCTGAATATAATTGATGGTATGATTGATTCAAAAGAATATCAGTTGAATTTGGGTTTTAAAATGAAGGAATTTGGCTAAGTCCATGGAGTTGGGACATGTGTCTTAAATTTGTATTTTGATTTGGTTTGATTTAGTTTTGATGGTTTAAATGTATATTTCATTTAAATTTATGAAGATGATTGAAACTTTAATTGATTTGTGAGAAAATAAATTGAGTTTGACATGATTAGGATTAAGATTTGGCTAAGTCCATGGGATAAGTCATATGGCTTAGGAAGGGTTTTGATTTAATTTGATTTAGTGTGATTTAGTTTTCATCATTTGAATGTAGATTTGATTTATATTTAGGAGGATGACTGAAGATATAAATTGATTATGAGAAAATCAATTGATTTTGGATTGATTTAGATTAATATTTTGCTAAGTCCATGGGATAGGTCATATGGCTTAGGAAGGGTTTCATGTTTTGATTTGATCATGGGCTTCAATCATTTGGTTTTGAAATTTGGGTTGAATTTGGATTTTAATTTGATGTTTGAATTGAACTTGAGGTTTGGTTTGAGAAGGTGAATAGGGATTGGATTTGGGTTTTATTTTAGGTGGATTATCCTAATCTCTAAGGCGTAACCTAATCCTATGGTTAACTCTTCTAAGCCTTTTGGCTTAGGTTAAGTGTTTACTGAATTGTTAGAAGTGTCTTATGACTAAGGAAGTCTTAGTATCTAGAAGACTCCTAATTCTTAGATGGGAAGATTGAATCTACACTCCAAAAGTGAGGTACCAGGCCTTAGGCTTCATAGTGTTTCCCTTAGAGATCGATAATTTGAAGACTGAAGCCAAGTTTCATATTATAGACTCAGATACATCTTTCAACGCTTTGCTTGGGAGACCATGGATACATGAGAACAACATTGTTCCATCTTCTCTATATCAGTATATGAAGTTCGTGAGAGGTGGGATCGTCTATTGCATCAAAGGAGATCTCAAGCCATTTATAATTCACGAGGTCAGCATATATGAGGATGCGGCTTACTACCTCCCACAAAATTAACAAGTATATTCTCGTGAACTTGGCCAAAGTTTAAAAATAAAAGAAAAAGAAAAATAAAAAGAGAAGGAAAGAAAAAAATAAAAAGAAATGAAAAGAGAAAATGAGAAAGAAAATGAAAGAGAATGAAAATAGGCTTGAACAAGGAAGTGGAGCCTGACATTAGTTTTCACACAAAATTCATTATTCCATTCGAACATATGGGTTGGATAATCTAACCTCCACCAGGTAAAGGAAGAGATCCATTCAGAGGCAGTGCTAGGGGTGGAAAACCTCCTTATTGGCCACAAAATGGAAGATATGCCCCAGCTAATAGGAGTACACCTGCTATCCATATAGACTTACAATGTAGTTCATAGAATGTGTCTTATATGGTTAGCACACCAGCTAGCTCTTCTTAGCAGTAGATTCCCTTGGAGGTGACACTTGAGCCAGACAGCGATGAAGATCGGGCTCCAAAGCAAAGCATAAGTGTATCCAAGTCTATATGTGAAATAGTTAGGCATCAATTTGGAAACTTAGCTCTAAACCTACTTTCCTCTCAAATAGATGAGAGTTTAGTAGTTAAGGAAGCCCCTAAGTCATCCATAGGGGTGAGGACTCAGAGGTTTTTTTTGGGAGCATCATCCTCTAGTCAAGAAGTTGATGTAGAACTTGAGGATGATTCATATAAGGATTTAATAGAATTACCTTCTGATTGGTACTTGCCTTGTGTTCATAATTTAGCAAAGAAAGGGTTAATCCTATATACCTGGTCGAAGTGTAGGTTAGACTACTTTGAAAGAATATGGAAGAACAAATGCAAAAGCTCTCAATCAAGATCAGGACTAGGATTGGTCTGATGATGATTACTGCTTAGTTATCATCAATCATTTAGAATCTGATAGGTTCTTTTCAAACCAAATTAACTCAATTAAGGAGGTGTGCTTAGAAACTTCAGATGATTCAGATGATTTTGAAGTCAAAGATGCACCGTTAGAGTTCAAAGAAAAGATCAAGTCTACCATTGATGAGCTCAAGGAAATCAACTTAGGAACTAAAGAAGATCCACACCTGACATACATTAGTTCTTTGTTGAATGAAATTGGAACCAATGACTTAGTTATGTTATTAACTGAGTTAAAGAACTACTTTGCATGGAGTTATGAATAGATAGCAAGATTGGCTCCTGACATAGAGGTCCATGGACTAGCAATAGGGCCTACTACAAATCCTATCAAGCAAGCTCCTAGACGCATATGATTAGACATAAAACAATAGGACATTTATGAAGTCAAGAAGTTGATCGATGTTGGATTCATCCAAGAAGAAAAATACCCTACATGGTTAGCTAGTTCCATCCCATTTAAGAAATAGAATGGCCAAATTTACATATGCATTAATTTTAGGGATTTAAATAAGGCATGTCTAAAAGATGAATTTTGACTACCATTCTCGAAGCTGATGGTGGACATTACTTCATCTCATACAGTCTTCCCTTTTATGGATGGCTCATCTGGATATAACCAAATAAAGATGTCCCATGAAGGTGAAAGAAACACTTCTTTTAGAACCTCCAATCAAAATCTATTGCTATAAGGTCATGTCTTTCAGCCTTAAAAATGCCGGTGCTACATGCCAGTGGGCTATGACTCGAATCTTCAACAAACTCATTCATCATCAAGTAGAGTGTGATGTCGATGATCTTGTTGTCAGAAGTAGAGAAAAGGAATATAATCTCTTTGACTTGAGAGTAGTTTTTGAATAGTTAAGATAATTTATCCTCAAAATGGACCCCTTGAAGTGTGCATTCAGAGTAGCTTCAGGAAAATTCTTTGGGTTTGTTGTCTAACACCAAGGAATTGAAATCGATCTAGAGAAAATCAACACGATATTAGAAACACCACCCCCTAAAAGTTTAACTCAACTCAAATCATTTTAAGGGTGGTTAGAGTATCTAAGATGCTTTATATCCAACCTATCGGGAAGATGTCAGCCATTCTCAGCACTTGTCAAACAGGATGCCAAGTTCAAGTGGGATAAAAAGTGTGAGCATGCCTTCAAAGACATCCAGCATTACCTGATGATGTCGCTAGTTCTTGTAGGCCCTATCCCGGGCAAACCACTCATACTTTAAATTGTTGTGTTAGACAACTCTCTTAGTGGTTTGTTTGCCCAAGCCAATGATGAAGGAATGAAAAACACACTCTACTATCTCAGTCATCATCAAATCCCTCTTGAGGCTAAGTATCCACCCATTAAGAAGCATTTCCTAGCTTTAATCTTTGCATCCCAAAAGCTACAACACTACATGCTTCCTCATAAGGTGAACTTAATCTCTAGGATCAATCCACTATAGTATCTCATGACATAGCTGATGTTGTCTGGACAGTTGGAACAAAGTTCCATGATCCTCTCATAGTTTGCATTATCTTCATACTCCTTCGTGCGATGAAAGGATAAGAGCTAGCAAATTTCTTAGCAGCACACTCACTTCCTGCTGACTCTTCGCTTAGTGATGATCTCATTGATGAATAAATTATGAACTTAGGGGATACTAGAATTCACCGCTTGGAGAAGTACTTTGATGGTGCGGCATCCTCTTAAAAAGGAGAAGAACCATAATCTACTATTTCAGGAAAAGTAAGGGTAAAAATAGTTCTCCTAACTCTGGACCATGATGTGATGAGATTCTCATATCATCTGTCCAATCTTTGCACCAATAATGAAGTTGAATATGAGGCTCTAATTTCCGATCTTGAGTTAGCCGTTACTCAAGCTTAGAAACATCTTGAAGATTCTCATAGTTATCATTCGTTGGGTCTTATAAAGTTATAAAGCCCAAGCTCCATCACTACCACAAGTACACAATGGAGTTGTTGGCCCAAATCCTAAAGGTTAGCATTTATAAGATTCCTCTAAGAGAAAATGCCTTAATGTATGCTTTAGACAAGCATGCTAATGAGTTGACATGTCTAGAGGATGAGTCCATATCAATAAAGGTCTAAAATAGACAAGTCTTATTCCTTCTTGATATTGAACTCATCAAAAAGTACTCTCTTGAAGGGGAGGTTACCATTGCCAAGAAGGATGATGAGTTAGATTAGAAGCAACCATTCATGGATTACCTAAATAAAGGCAAACTATCTCTAGAGAAGTCCCAAGCCCAGCAGATGGAGTAGAGTGCACTTTTCTATGCTCTTGTGGATGTTGTCTTGTACTGGTTTCGATCACGAAGCTCGTAAGATCATGACCGAGCTACACTCAAGATTATGGAGCCAACCAATCCATTCCGAAGATGAAAGCCAAGATCTGGAGACTAAGATACTACTGGCCATTGATGATCAAAGATTGCATGGATATGACTAGGTGATGCCACCAATGTCAAATACACGGTGTGATCCTACACCAACTACCAAAAATTCTACCTCCTACATTGGCTTCATGGACATTCCAGTGTTAGGGTACTGACATAGTGGGTCTGATTGATCCTCCTTCTTCCAAGGGTCATCGGTTCATCTTAGCTGCTACTGAATATATTTCTAAATGAGCAAAGGTGATTCTGCTCAGAGAGGTCACACCTCAGCATGTGCTCTGGTTTTTTAGGAACCATATCATATATCGATTCGGAGTTCCTCAAAGAATTATATCTGATAATAGTACCACATTCAGGAGCACCGAGATCAACAACTTTTCTGGGAGACACAAAATAGATTAGAGATATTCTACCATCAACTACCATAGGTCAAACGGCTTAGTAGAATCCTTCAATAAAACTATCATCCAAATACTAAAGAAAACACTTGACAAAAATAAGCGACAGTGGCATGAGTAATTAGTTGAAGCCTTGTGGGCCTACCGCATCACATATAGAACTCCAACTTAGTCCACTCCTTTCTTCTTAGTGTATTAGCCCGAAGCTGTTCTACCATTAGAAGTCCAACTTCCATCACTAAGGATAGCTGTGGGTAGCAATATCACAACAAAGCAGAATGCCAAGTTACAGATAGAAGAACTCAAAGGTTTGGAAGAGAGATGCCTACGGGCATGCCAAGACCTTGATTTATACAAAGCTAAAATCATTCAAGATCACAATAAGTTGGTCCATACTAGAGCTTTTCAAGTAGGAGAACTTATTTTAGTTTTAAGGAGACCGATTGTTTCCCATTGTAAGATGGGAAGCAAGTTTGAACCCACTTGGGAAGGCCCTTTTTCCATAGAGAATGCCTACAAAGGAGGATCTTATTAGCTTATTAATCATAAGGGAGAGCACCCAATGCTTCAAATCAACAAAATCTACTTAAATAAATATTATAAATCATGTTTGAAAATAATTATCATCAATAAAAATTCCATTTCAAAATCAATCTCTTTCATGTTAAAGTATTCTTGTTTGTGAATCTGCCATGATGTGTTTCGGGTAGGTGAAAGGAACCCGAGCGACATCCTATCCTTCATCGACACAACACAAATATAAGCTACACACAAACATATAAAACAAACACATATCTTTCATCTTGGGCTACTTTGAGTAGAGATAACACCCCCAATGACACTCACTCAGTAACTTCTTTATGTCAGGCTGACATGCTAACCTGCTAGTGTGTCACCCAGCGGACTTCTTGCTTTGGAGGATGTAAGTCTGCTACGCTTTCCTTGCTTACTTGGACACTACACACTGATGAGTGTCTTGTTAGTTTGGTAGGCCTTACTACATGGCCGATAAGCTACCTCATGTTAGTTACGATTAAGAGGGTGTGAGTATGATACGCTTTCTTCTTGAATTACTCTTTCTACATTAAATGGGTTGAGTATATTTGAGATTTAGGATAAGTCCCCTAATGGCTCCTTCCCTCTTGACTGCTTCAAGTCTGGGTCCAGTCCTTCATCAGGCTCCCCGCTTAGCAGTCACTCTAGGTTAGATAGCATATGGCCTACAGATGATAAACTATCCTGATGATTAGTTTCACTTAGAAATTTATAAGCCTACACACTTTCTTTGCAAATTGACTGTTGCACACCGATAGGCACCTTTGGTTGGTTGGTTCTCAGTATGCTGATGGATACACCACTCATGCTAATAGATGCACCTTAAGTTTGTTGGTTCTCGCACCTTAAGATACACCACTCATGGCAGATGTAAGCCTGCTAAGCTTTCTTTTTGAGTTGGCCACTGTTCACCTATAGGCTTTATTTTTCAGGGCTCAAGATAACATCCCTAGTAACACCTCCCCTGTGGGCACTATATTTGGATCACGTCCTTTGCAAACCAATTTATACACTACCTAGGTTACTATCAGATTGGACAGTTCCCCTTTCCTAGTAACCACCCCGGTGGTTGGAGAATCCATCTTGTGGATGTGCAGATTCTTTATTGCTATAATAAATCTGAGATAGGCCAAGGCGACATAGTCCCTTGCACACTAATAGGGTCCATGCAAACATATAAATAATATATATATATATTCACTTGTGGATTAGGAGGACACCCCTAGTGGTTCATTTTCCCAAGCATGCATCTTATCTTTAGGGCAGTGTTAACAAAACTCCCAATAGGAATCTCTTAATTACTCTTGAGTTGATATAAGTCCCCAACAACATTCACTCAATAGTGGGCCCTAAGTTGTGTTCTATTTGCTATGCTACCAATAGGTCACCCTAGAGGTTATTCTATACTTTAGAAGATGTAAGTCTGCTACTCCTTCTTCCTAGCATAGTCATTGCACACTGAAAGGCAACCCCTTAGGTTGGCTAGCTTTACCCCATGGCAAGTAGACTAAACCTTTGGATTTGTAAATCCGACATAGGACAAGTCCGATATATCCCCTTTTCAGTGGGTCCATCGCAGACCAATATGGTCCATAAATTAAATCTATCAAATTTGACTGAGCTCACATCCCCAGAGATATGCCCTCAATTCGAAATTAAATTAAACCAAACAAAGCATATCAAATCACATGAAATTAAGATAAAATTAATCCTGACTACTTTTAAGTTGGCATAAGTCCCCAGCGACATTCATTCAGTAGTTGCCCTAGTCATATTCAATTTGTTGTGTATCCAACAGGTCACCCTAGCGGTTGCTCCTCACTTTGGAAGATGTAGGTATGCTACACCTTCTTCCTAGCATAACTGTTGCACGCTGAAAGACAACCCCTTAGGTTGGCTAGTTCTACTCTGTAGCCGATAGACTATCCCTTTAGATTTGTAAAGAGGTAGAGGTAGGTGGGTCCATCTCACACTAATAGGGTTCATACATTAACTTAGACTAAATTAAACATAATATTATTTTCCTTAGTAGAGTCAAATCACACGCTTCTCCCCAGTGGAGCCCCAAATCATATATAAATAAGTCAAGCAAACAAATAAAATTCAAAACCTACCTCCTAAGTGGAGCCAAATTAAACCAACTCCCTTAGTAGAGTTTAAATCAAAGAAATCCAATCAAACTCCTATTCCTAACGGATACATCCCAGCCCAAACCTACTTCCCTAGCGGAAGGTTCATATACCTGATTCCTGTGAAATCGAGCCCATATCTCTAGCAGATGTGCCTCAACATCAATTAAAATAAAATAAATTAAAGTCAATTTGATCTTAATTCTTGGTGGATTATAGATTCTTATCCCCGGTGGATCTTCTTTCCATAAATCATATAATCAAATCAAATTCAAACCTTATCCCTAGCATATTTTCTTCTTCTATTCCTTTGACATAGACCCCTCACATGTCATGTCCAATGCATGTGTGATCCCCTAGCAGATCTCCTTCCATGTCCTTGACATGGAATTCTCATCAAATCTTATTTCTTTTCTTATGCAAACCATTAATACTTTAACCAAAATCCTAACAATGTATTCATTCAAATTACATCATCTTAGCATTGTAATCAACATTTTATGATTTGTGATGGTGCAAGCTCAAACTAACTATATAATATCATGCTAAACATATTATAGTGTGAATTAACACACTATATTATGTTATAATATATGATTTCAAGTTATAATTTGCTATAATATAATATATTATCTAACATTACACCTCATTAGAATCACTTAAAAGGAACAAATAACAAAATTTTCTCAAATTATGAATAATGTTCATTTTGGATGTAAAATTGCTATTTTTCTATTAGAAATGGTACGAAATAAAATAATTTTGGTGTTGCTTCTAGGTGTGCTGTGAATTTGGCCAATCTTAATCTCAACCTCAAATTAACATTTTTGTGAGTTTTGACATATAACAAAAGTAAAACATACTAAAATGTATAATAACATTTAGTAACACACCACCACATTCATATATATGTGAAGTTATATTTTTATGTACATTATATTTTAATATGATTGCATATAAAATATTATCTTACATTACACCTTAAAATGAATCACTTTAAGCAAAAAAATTTATAAAATTTGGTTGAAAATTCAACATTTATTTTGGATGCAAAACTCCATTCTTTTGATTAAATGGCACAACATAGCACACCCCCAATGATGTTCCCTAAAGCGTACCATAAATTTGGACAAATCCCATCATCTCAGCCTATAAATCAATATTTTTATGAATTATACTAGTATAAACTCTACTACATCATACTATAATAAACTAAAATATGCTAAACAACAAGTAGTAATACACAATAGTATGCTATAATGCATGATGCTACACTATGTTATGGAATTCAATATTATAATACACTATAACATATTATATTATACTACATTGCATATCACAAGGGTTTGCTTAAGATAAAAAAACATAAAATTAGTCTAAATAATAAAAAACTATATATTTTAATTGTATCACTTACATATTTTAAATTGAAACAATATATTATGATGTCATGCTCTACCTATTATGAATTTGGCAAAATTCCACGATTTTCAAGTGTAAATCAACATTTTTACAAATAATGCTAGTGTAGGTTCGGCTGCATGATTACAAAATACTAAAATAATTTAAAATCAACATTTATTTTATTTTAGTTTATTTTTTATTTTTTTATTTTTTTCTTTTTAGGTTTAGGTTTAAGTTTATGTTTTAGTTTATTTTTTATTTTATTTTATTTTTTTATTTTGGTTTATGTTTTATTTAGTTTAGGTTTAGGTTTTTATCTTTTTAGGGTTTATGGTTTAGGGTTAGTTTAGGGTTTAGTGTTTAGTGTTTGGGGTTTAGGGTTTAAGGTTTATTGTTTAGGTTTTAGGTTTAGGGTTTAAGTTTTAGTTTCGGGTTTAGGGATTAAGGTTTTTTTTAATAGAGAATAAATTTAGATTTAACATTTCTTTTTTTCGATTTCATCAACCAAGCAGCACCCCAAGTTTTCTAAGACACAAGCGACAACATAGATAAAAAATGACCACCCATAGAGCAAATCAAAAACCCTAGATAAGTAGATCTGTGTCTACTGTAAAGACAGTTCCATAAGCATCAGATCAGATCGACTATTCTTTAGTTTCTCCTATTCCTATCAAAACCACCCCCGCCTCTTGAGTAGCAGGATCTGCCATCATATTCTTGATCTCTCCCTCCACCATCACCACGGCTGAAACCTCCATTGGTCCTCCTGCCTTTATAACCACCACTACTCTGACCACCACCTCCATATCCACCAACACCTCTAGATCCCCCACCACCACTATGATAATCGGCGCATCAGCCTTCGCCTCCACTACTAGATCTAGACTATGCCTAGTTGACGGTGATGTTCATGCTATCAAGGTTCTCCCATTTTTAGGGTTTAGGGTTAGTTTAGGATTTATGGTTTAGTGCTAATTTAGAGTTTAGGGTTTAGGGTTTAGGGTTTAGGGTTTGGGGTTTAAGGTTTAAGGTTTAGAGTCTAGGTTTTAGGTTTAGGGTTTAAGTTTTAGTTTAGGATTTAGGGTTTAAGGTTTTTTTCCTTAACATAGAACAAATTTAGATTAAGCATTTCTTCTTTTTGATTTCATCAACCAAGTAGCACCCCAAGTTTTCTAAGACACAAGCGATGACATAGATAAAAAATGAGCACCCATAGAGCAAATCAAAAATCATAGATAAGTAGAATCGTGTCTACTGTAAAGACATAGTTTCATAAGCAGTAGATTAGATCGACTATTCTTCAGTTTCTCTAATTCCCATCGGAACCACCATTGCCTCTTCATTAGCATGATCCATCATCATATCCCCGATCTATCCCTCCGCCACCAGCACTGCTATAACCTCAATCGCTCCTCCCACCTCCATAACCACCACTGCTCTAACCACCACCTCCATATCTACTAGCACCTGCAAATACCCCACCACCACTGTGAAGCTCACCTCGCCTTTGCCTCCCATTAGATCTAGTTAAGCTGGTTCGTGATGTTCTTGCTGTCAAGGTTCTGCACATTCTTTGGGTTTAGGGTTAGTTTAGGGTTTATGGTTTATGATTAATTCAGGATTTAAGGTTAGTTTAGGGTTTATAGTTTACAATTATTTCAGGATTTAGTGTTTAAGTTAAGGTTTTAGTTTTGGTTTTTTATTTTATTTTATTTTTTTATTTCATTTAGGTTTAGGTTTATTTATTTATTTATTTACTTATTAGGTTTTATTTAGTTTAGGATTAGATTTTTAGGGTTTAGAATTTATTATTTAGGGTTTAGGGTTTAGCTTTTAGGGCTTTAAGGTTTAGGGTTTTAGGATTTAGGTTTATAGTTTAGGATTGGGTTTAGGTTTAGGTTTAGTATTTATTTTAGTTAGAGTTTAAACTTAGTTTTAGTTAGTTTGAGTTTTAGTTATTTTAGATTAAATTAGGGAGGTTTAGGTTTATTTAGTTTATTTTTTATTTATTTTAGTTTATTTTTTTATTATTATTTAATTTTGTTAATTTATTTTAGGTTTATTTATTTTAGGTTTAGGTTTGGGTTTATGCTTATTTAGGTTTAGTTTATTTTATTTTATTTTTTTAGTTTAGGTTTTATTTTATTTTTTAGGATTTATTTTAGGTTTATATTTTTTTTTAGTTTTAGGTTTTATGTTTTTTAGGTTTATTTTAGGTTTTAAATTTTATTTATTTTAATTTTGTTTTAGTTTATTTTATTACATTTAGTTTAGTTTAGGTTTAGTTTTATTTTAGGTTTAGGTTTATTTTATTTATTTTAGTTTTTATTTAGTTTGTTTTAGGTTTATTTTATTTATTTATTTTGGTTTAGTTTTTTTATTAGTTTTAGGTTTATTTTTTTATTTAGTTTGGTTTTATTTTAAGTTTAGGTTTTTTTATTTAGTTTTATTTTTGGTTTATTTTATTTTTATTTTTAGGTTTATTTAATTTAGTTTTTATTTTTAGGTTAATTTTATTTTAGTTAATTTAGGTTTGTATTTATTTATTTAATTTAGTTTTATTTTTATTTATTTTATTTTTTACATTTTTTAGGTTTAGATTTTAGTTTAAGTTTTTATTTTATTTTATTTTTAAATTTTATTTCAATTTAAGTTTTTTTATTTTTTTTATTTTTAGGTTTTATTTAGTTTAGGTTTAAGTTTTTAGGGTTTAGGATTTTATAGTTTAGGGTTTAGGATTTAAGGTTTTAGGATTTTAGGGTTTAGGGTTTAAGGTTTAGGATTTAGGGTTTTAAGGTTTCTAGTTTCGGGTTTAGGGTTGTAGGTTTACAGTTTAGGGTTTAAGGTTTAGGATTTTTTTTATTATTTTTATGTTTTTTAAATTAAGTACACTCATAGGTTTTAGTTTATTTAGTTTATTTTTTATTTATTTAATTTGTTTTATTTTTAATTTTTATTTAGATTTTTTATTTAGTTTAGTTTACTTATTTTACGTTTTTTATTTTATTTTAAGTTTTTTATTTTAGTTTATTTTTTTGGTTTAGGTTTAGGTTTAGGTTTAAGTTTATTGCTTAGTTTAGTTTTATTTTTATTTTATTTTTTAGGTTTAGGTTTTATTTTTTATTTTTAGGTCTTAGTTTAGGTTTTTCTTTTATTTTTTTAGGTTTAGGTTTTAGGTCTTTATTTTAGGTTTATTTTTAGGTTAATTTTTTAGTTTAAGTTTATGTTTACTTTTAATTTATTTTATTTTATATAGGGTTTAGATTTAGGTTTTATTTATTTGAGTTTAGGTATAGGTTTATTTTATTTTTAGTTTAGGGTTTTATTTTTTAGTTTATTTTTTAGTTTAGGTTTTTTATTTAAGTTTAGTGTTTAGGTTTTATTTTTTATTTTTGTTTTTAGGTTTATTTTTTAGGTTTAGGTTTCTATTTAGTGTTTATATTATTTTATTTTTATTTTACATTAGTTTTTATTTTATTTAGGTTTATATTTTTAGGTTTATTTTATTTTTTTAATTTAGTTTAGGTTTTTATTTATTTTATTTTAGTTTAGTTTTTATTTTTTATTTTATTTTATTTTTATGCTTTGGTTTAGGTTTAGGTTTAGGTTTTAGTTTAGGTTTTATTTTATTTTATTTAGGTTTAAGTTTATTTATTTTTAGGTTTTTGCTTTATTTAGTTTTAGGTTTACAGTTTTTAGGTTTAGTTTGGGTTTAGGTTTAGGGTTTAGGGTTTAGGGTTTGGGATGTAGGGTTTATGGTTTAGGATTTAGGGTTGTAGGGTTTTTTTTTTTTTTGGGAAACCCCATGTAGGGGTATTTTATTGCAACAAAAAGAGGGATACAAGGTCCTTAAAGGGGATAAATTCGAACCATAAGAAATCTGTAGTAAATCCCTATCTAAGTACATCCAAAAGCAAAAGAAGACATTAAAGCAATCAAAAGATACAAGTTGATTAACATAATAAGCCAAAGGAAGATTAGGCCAATGCTGGAGGGACGTGAGAATGCATAACAATATGGAGAAAACAGCAAGAGGACAAGAGAGAATCACTGCAAAATGTAATAAGAAAGATTAGAAACGATTAAGGTAATCTGAGACAAAGCGATAAATGAAAACAACATAAGGCGAGAATGATAGTAAGGAATTGTGGTAGAGAAGGCTCAGCTCGTCACACCAAGTTGGGGCGGCAAATATGAGCATCCAAACTTGTGAAGGGTTACATCACAAGAGCTACTACCAAACCAAAAGGGAGTGAGATCATCACAACCATCATAGCCAACAAACCTATGAGAAGATAACAGCCAGTTGTTGAAAGTCTTGTGAGCTTTATTACCTGCAAACCTAAACAAAACCATATCTAATATAGAGAGGAAATTGTAAAGAGCTAAAGGATAAGGTGTCCCATTCAAGAAAAGTATCATCAATATAGTCACCCTGACATGAGAATACATAAACATATGAGAATGAAACATCTTTGCCAGAACCTCATGAAAAGTCATATTCAAGAAGAGAAAAAAAGCAACATATAATCTCTCCACAAGAAAATAGCAGAGGAGGCAACCTGCTGAAATCCTGCTAATCAAGTCAATGAGCCTATAATTAACACCATCCCAAACATATGATATATATATGAATCTTTCGGGCGGAAATAACCCCTTATTAATATCCATATCGAATTGGAAAAAGCAATTGTAAGGAAGGCGACATAGGAACACAGAAATAGGCGCAACCTACCAAAAATAGCACCAAGTAAAGAGGCAGTACAGAATAAACACTTGACCAAAATCGATAAGCGGATCAACAAACAACTAAGAGAGCAAGATAGCAAAAGGCAGCAACATTCAGAATAGACAGTGCATACGACTGCACAAACCTAACCGAGCCAAGATGGGAATAGAGATAACAACAGATAATTTAGATTACAACAATCAGGAGATGAACAACAGCCCAAACATAAATAGCACAGGCATTCAGAAAGCCAAACCCAATATCAAAATAGTTAATGCAACATTTGAACCCACTAGAAAAAAAATCAAAAAGTGGATTCAAATGAGTATCAACATTAGAATCCAGAAAAAGCAAGACAGCAGATAACCAAGGCTAGAACTCGCCAAGACAGCAACAATTAAGATAGTAACATCCAAGACAGGAAGGGATAGTAAGTTGGCCAGAAAACCTCTCAATCAAAGTAGACATTGTAATAGTTAATAACTAAATAGATAGAGCATAAAAATAGGTATCTGGAAGGCAGCAACTCAGACAGCAATCACCAAAAACCATCAGAACAATAATGTCAGAAATAGCTTGCTGACCATAGGATCCTGAAATCCTACAACCAACAAAGATGGAGCTAACATAGGAGTCCTGAAAAACCAAGACAGCAAATATCCAAGACAAGAAACAACCAAGACAACCAAAACTAGCTAGCTTGCCATAAAGCCACCAATCCTAACTGAAAGAAGATGGAGAAAATAGTAGCAGATAAAGTAGACCAATGAATTCAGATGATATGCATATAATAAACCAATAAGGGGGTTCAAAGCAAATTCCACCAAGCAATCAACAACTTCAATAGAGACTTGCTGAACAAAATAAACTAAAACCCTTGAGACAGCATGTAGAGTATTAATCCAGTTCAGCCAACAACCAAGGTAGTTAATACCAACAAGCTGTCTAAGAGTCCACCCAAAAGCATATGTAAAGATCCAAATAATCAAATGGAAAATCACAGGGATCTGCACAATGTTAACAGAACCAAGTGGGATAAAATAGAAGCAGGAGAAGACAGCAATAGCCCAAATAGGGAACAGATAATAACCACAAAGACCACCAGCTGGACAAAGGACCCTAAAATCCAAAAGCCAACAATGGTATCAAAATGGTTCAAAGGATAATAAACAGAAAAAACCTTCTAAATAAAGCTGATCAGGCTAGCAGTTAAACCCACAACCATAGTAAAGGCTAACAGAGAAGCCCTTAAGGAAATCCAAACCTGTAAGGAAAATCGATCCCATAATAAAAGAGAAGAATTTTGACTATGGCAAACAGAACTAGGATAAAAAGAGCAACAACAAGTGTGATCAAAAATAGCCTAGCTGATAATAACACAAACAGTTGGAAAATTGAGAATCAAAAAACATCCATAAGTCACAAAGACAACAATCTCGAATTAGGTCCCAAAAAACCAATGACTAGCATTGAAAGGAATAACAAGACCTTTCCAGATCAAAAAATATAGTCTAGCAGCAAGGCCCAGAATGAGAGGGAAAACAAAGTAAAAACCAAAAAGAGAGGCAAACATGAAAATCCATTCCTGCAGGGAGCAAGAGAAAACAGCTAGTAAAAAATAAATTCTCTCCAGACAAGAGTAGTAAAAGAGATTGACCAAAGCCCCAATCTCAGAAACATCTTGCACAAAAAGGATCTACTGAAAAAAATAGCTAGAATCAATCTGAAGAAACTCCATCCAGTTCAAAAAATAAACAGTGTAGAAAGAAACAACAGAATGCCAGAGATTCCACCCATGCAAAGTAAAAGAGGCATAAAAGATAACCAAGAAGTAATATCAAAGTTCGCAATAATAAGTCACGAGGTAAGGAAGAGTGACAGAAGAAAGCTCAGAAAACAACCTTGGCAGGTGGAAGAAAAGAAGAAAGCCTCCCACAACAAGATCCCACCAAAGGGACCCTGCTGAATCAGAAAATGGTTTCCAAAGAGAGCAGGCTGAATGAGGTCTAGATTCCAGTATAGACAACAGCCAAGAAGATAAATATCAACAAAAAGGCCAAAAAGCCTCTTCATGTAGAAAAATAAAATTAAAGATAACTCCCAAAAATAAAAGGAAAACATCAGCTCAAAGCTAGAGTTAAAGTGAATATCAGTAGCATCCCAAGATCTAATTACGGGATACAAGCAGCATGTCAAAAGCCAGCCACCAGTCATTATCAGCTAAAATCCAACAACCTAACAGTAAATCATCAAAATAAATATTGCAAGCAGCATAATGAACACTAATACAATGCATAGAAACAACATAGGTAACTAAGATGCTCCAAGCAGTAATATCTTTGAGAAACAGTAGGTTGCAGAAATTAATGGCAGTAGCTAAACTAATCAAAATAAATATCTCCATCCAGCACTGATTAAGCCCCCCAGGATTAGGAATGAAGATAACATTGATATTAAAATCCCAAATAGGAGTGGTGTTATAAAACCAATAGCAGCTGACACATAGCTCAACAAAATTCCAATGCAGGGTATTAGTACGCACATAACTCAACAGTAGCCCTTTATCTGTGTAAATGCAAAAAGCAGAGAGCCTTCAAATAAAGGATAAGCTATTAAAACACCAAATCATGGCACAGAGATGAAGACAGCAAGTAATATCCGTGTGAAGCATCCATAAAAGACACAAAAAGGAACAGAAAGCCATAAGATAAAGAGGCATACAGTTAAAATATGAATGGACATATACATCAAAAGGTTAGATTAAGTTCTGAGATAAGGAAACCAAAAATTATCCAAGTTAACCAGCCCACGCAAGTGTTTGGGTAAGGTACGTTGATCAAAGAAGATGATACCCTCTGATCTAGCACCCAGATTGGCAAGGTAATCAACATAAGCATTTCCTTCATGCCAAACATGAGAGATGTTAAAATTCAGTTGAGAAAGAAGAGCTCTAGTTTGCTTGAGGAGGTAGTACAATTCAGTGCTGCCAAACATGAGAGATGTCAAAATCTAGTTCTTATGATGAGTCTTATATGGTTAACACACCAGCCATCTCTTCTTAGTAGTAGATTCCCTTGGAGGTGACACTTGAGCCAGATAGCGATGGAGACTGGGCTCCAAAGCAAAGCATAAGTGTATCCAAGTCTATATGTGAAATAGTTAGGCATCAGTTGGGAACCTTAGCTCTAACCCCATTTTCCTCTCAAAAAGCTGAGGGTTTGGTAATTAAGGAAGCCCCTAAGTCATCCATAGGTGTGAAGACTCGGAAGTTCTTTCTGGGAGCATCATGCTCAAGTCAAAATATTGATGTAAAACTTGAGGATGATTCATATAAAGATTTAATAGAATTACCTTTTGATTGGTACTTGCCTTGTGTTCATAATTTAGCAAAGAAAGGGTTAATCCCACATACTTGGTCAAAGTACAGGTCATACTACTTCATAAAAATATAAAAGAACAAATGAAAAAGCTCTCAATCAGGACCAAGACTAGGATTCGGTATAATGAGTCTAGTCGAAGATGACGATTACTGCTTAGTCATCACCAATCATTTGGAATCTGATAGGCTCTTTCCAAATCACATTAACTCATATGAGGAGCTATGCTTAGAAACTTCAGATGATTCAGATGAATTTAAAGTCAAAGATGCACTGCCAGAGTTTAAAGAAGAGATCAAGTCAACGAGCTATAGGAAATCAATTTAGGAACTAAAGAAGATCCACGCCTGACATACATCAGTTCTTTGTTGAATGAAATTGAAACAAATGACTTAGTTTGGCTATTGATTGAGTTTAAGGACTATTTTGCATGGAGTTATGAAGAGATGTCTAGATTGGCTCCTAATGTAGTAGTCCATAAACTAACAATAGAGCCTACTGCTAAACCTATCAAATAAGCTCCTAGATGCATGCGATTAGACATAAAACAATAGGTCATTTATGAAGTCAAGAAGTTGATCGATGCTGGCTTCATCCAGAAAGAAAAATACCCTACTTGGTTAGCCAGTGTTGTCCCAATTAAGAAAAAGAATAGCCAAATTCACATATGTATCGATTTTATGGACTTAAATAAGGCATGTCCAAAAGATGAAATTTCACTACCAATCCCAGAGCTGATGGTGGACATTGCCACATCTCATGTAGCCTTCTCTTTCATGGATGGCTCATCTAGATATAACTAAATAAATATGGCCTCTGAAGAAGAAAGAAACATTACTTTTAGAACCCTGATCAAAATCTATTGCTATAAGGTCATGCTCTCAGCCATAAAATGTCAGTTCTACATACCAGCGAACTATGACTTGAATCTTCAATGAACTCATTCATCATCAAGTCGAGTGCTATGTTGATGATCTCATGGTCAAAAGTAAAGAAAAGGAAGACCATCTATTTAACTTAATAGTTATTTTTGAATAGTTAAAAGAATTTAACCTCAAAATGAACCCCCTAACGTATCCATTCGGAATAGTTTCATGAAAATTCCTTCGGTTTATTGTCTAACTCCAAGGAATCAAAATTGATCTGAAGAAGATCAAGGTGATATTAGAAATGCCACCCCCTAAAAGTTTAACTCAACTCAGATCATTCTAAGGGCGGTCAGCATATCTAAGATGCTTCATATCCAACTTATCAAGAAGATGTCAGCCATTCTCAGCACTTGTCAAAAAGGATGCCAAGTTTAAGTGGGATGACAAGTGTGAGCATGCCATTGAAGACATTAAGTAGTACTTGATGACATCACCAGTTCTAGCAAAACATATCCCGGGTAAGCTGCTCATACTTTACACTACTACGTTAAGTAACTCATATGGTGCATTGTTGTCCCAAACCAATGATGAATGGAAGGAAAATGTATTATACTACCTCAGCCATCATCTAATCCCTAGTGAGGCTAATTATCCACCCATTGAGAAGCATTGCCTAGCTTTAATCTTTGCATCCCAAAAGCTACAACACTACGTGCTTCCTCATAAGGTGAACTTAATCTCTAGGATCAATCCACTATAGTATCTCATGATACGAATAATGCTATCTAGATGGTTGGCATGATGGTCCATGATCCTCTCGTAGTTTGACATTACCTTTGTACCAGTCTGTGTGGTGAAAGGACAAGCTTAGATTTCTTAACACACCCACTTTGCTAACTCTCCACTTAGTGATGATCTCGTGATGAACAAATCATGAACTTAGGGATGTTAGCATTCACCACCGGGAGATGTACTTTGATGGTGCGCTTCCTCTCAAAGAGGAAGAACCACAAACTACTATTCTAGGAAAGGTAGGGGGGAATAGATATCTTAATCGGATGTGATGATGAGATTTATCATCATCTCCATTCTTGCACCAATAACAAAGCTAAATATGAGGCTCTGATTGCCAGTCTAGAGTTAGCCATTACTCTAAGCATCCAAAACATCAACATCTTTGGGGATTCTCATCTAGTTATCAACCAAATTGTTGGGTCCTATAAGGATATAAAGCCCAAGCTCCATCACTACTACAAGTTCACCATGGAGTTATTGGCCCAAATCCTAGAGATTACCATTTATAAGATTCCACAAGGAGAGAATGCTGTAATGTATGCTTTAGCCAAGCTTGTCAAGGAGTTGGCATGTCCGGAGGATGAGTCCATATCAATAAAGGTCCAAAGTAGACTAGTCTTATCCTTTATTAATATTGAACTCATCAAAAAGTATTCTCTTGAAGGGGAGGTTTCCATTGCCAAGAAGGATGAGGAGTTAGATTGGAGGCAATCATTCATCGATTAAACAACCTCAAGAGAAGTCTCAAGCCCATCAGATGAAGCAGAGAGCACTTCCCTACTCTCTTTTGGATGGTGTCTTATATCGATAGTCTTTTGATCATATGTATGTTTGTTTTAGACAAGCACAAAGCCCATAAGATCATGATCAAGGTACACTCAAGATTATGTGAAGCCAACCAATCTGGTTTGAAGATGAAAGCCAAGATCAAGAGACTAGGATACTACTAGCCATCGATGATCAAAGGTTGCATGGATACAAAAGGATGCCACCAATGTAAAAATACAGGTGTCCTACACCAACCAAAACATTCTCAGATCCTACATTGGCCCCATGGCCATGGCCAAAAGTGTTGGGGTACTGACATAGTGGGTCTGATTGATCTTCCTTCTTTTAAGGGTCATCAATTCATCTTAGCTACTACTGACTACTTTTCCAAATGGGTAAAGGTGATTCCATTTAGAGAGGTCAGATCTTAGTATATGCTCAAATTTTTTAGGAAGCATATCATATATAGGTTCGGAGTGCCTCGATGAATTATATCTGATAATGGTATTGCATTCAAGAGCATCGAGATAAATAACTTTTCTCGGAGACACAACATAGATTGGAGATATTCTACCATCAACTACTTGAGGGAAAATGGCTTAGCAAAAGCCTTCAGCAAAACTCTCATCCAAATATTGAAGAAGATACTTGACAATAACAACCGACAGTGGCATGACCAGTTAGTTGAAGCCTTGTGGGCCCACCACACCACATATAGCTCCAACTTTGTCTACTCCTTTCTTCTTAGTGTATGGGTCCAAAGTCATTCTACTATTAGAAGTCCAACTCCCATCACTAAAGATAGCTATGAGTACCAAGATCACAATAAAGAAGAATGCCAAGTTGCAGTTAGAAGAGCTCAAAGGTTTGGAGGAGAGACACTTGCGGACATGCTAAAACCTTGAGTTATACAAAGCTAAAATGATTTAGACTCACAATAAGTTGGTCTATCCTAGATCTTTTTAAGTAGGAGAGCTTATTTTAGTTTTAAGGACACTAATTGTTGCCTGTCGTAAGATGGGAGGCAAGTTTGAACCCACTTGGGAAGGCTCACTTTCCATAGAGAAGGCCTACCAAGGAGAATCTTATCAGCTTATTAATCATACGAGAGAGCGCCCAATGCTTCCAATCAATGGGATCTACTTAAAGAAATATTATAAATCATGTTTGAAAATAACTTTCATCAATGAAAATTCCATTTTGAATTTATTCTCTTCCATGTGGAAAGTATTCTTATTTGTGAATCCGCCATGATGTGTTTATTGTAGGTGTAAGGAACTCAAGCGGCATCCTATCCTTCATTGACATAAAACAAACATAAACTATACACAAACATATAAAATAAACACATATTTCAAGTCTGATATAGCCCCTTCTTAATGGGTCCATCGCACACCGACATGATCCATAAATTAAATCTATCAAATTTGATCAACCTGACATCCCCAGAAGATATTCCCTCAATTTGAAATAAAACTAAACCAAATAAACCATATCAAATCACATGAAATTAAGATAAAATTAATCTTGAATACTTTTGAGTTGACATCCCTAGTGGCATTCACTCAGTAGTCACCCTAGGTCAGGTTTGATTTATTGTGCATCCAACAAGTCACCCCAGCAGTTGTTCCTTACTTTGGAAGATGTAAGTCTGCTATGCCTTCTTCTTAGCATAGACATTGCACACTGAAAGGCAACCCCATGGTTAGCTCGCTCTACTCCATAGCCAGTAGACTATCCCTTTGGATTTGTAAACCTGAGGTAGGTCAAGGCTGATATAGCCCTTTCTCAGTGAGTCTATTGCACACCAACAGGGTCCATACATTAACTTAGATTAAACTAAACCCAATATGATTTTCCCAGTGGTGTCAAATCACAATATTCTCCTAAATGGAGCCCCAAATTTTATATAAACTAGTCAAGCAAATAAATCAAATTCAAAACCAACCACTCCAGTGGAGCCAAATTAAACCAACTCCCATAGAAAAGTCAAAATCAAAGAAATCCAACCAAACTCTTATTCCCAATGGATACATCCCCAATCAAATCTATGAAGTCAAACTCAAATCTCAATCTGAGTGGATAGCCCAAACCTGCTTCCCTAGTAGAAGGTTCATATACCCGATCCCTAGCGGACTCGAGCCCATATCTCTACCAGATATGCCTCCACATCAATTAAAACAAAATAACTTAAAGTCGATTAGATCTTAATCCATGGTGGATTATAGATTCTTATCCCTAGTGGATTACAGATTCTTATCCCCAACAGATCTTCTTTCTACAAGTCATATAATCAAATCAAATTCAAACCTTATCCCCAACAGATTTTCTTCTTCTATGCCCTTGACATAGACCGCTCACATGTCATGTCCAATGCATGTGTGATCCCCTAGAGGATCTCCCTCCATGTCCTTGACATGGAATTCCCATCAAATCTTAATTCCCCTCTTATGCACAAGCCTAACAATGTAATCATCCAAATTACATCATCTTAATATTGTAATCAACATTTTATGATTTGTGATAGTGCAAGCTCAAACTAGCTATACAATATCACGCTAAACATATTATAGTGTGAATTAACACTTTATATTATATTATAATATATGAAGTTATATTATAATTTGCTATAATATAATATAATGTCTAACATTACACCTCATTAGACTCACTTAAAAAGAACAAATAACAAAATTTTCTCAAAATATGAATAATGTTCATTTTGGATGTAAAATTGATATTTTCTATTAGAAATGGTATAAAATAGCATATTTTTGGTGTTGCATCTTAGTGTGTGCCATGAATTTGGCCAAATTCTTCCATCTCAACCTTCAAATTAATAATTTTATGAGTTTTGACCCAATGTGTTATAACAAAAGTAAAACATACTAAAATGTATAATAACATGTAGTAACACACCACTACATTCATATATATGTGAAGTTATATTGTTATGTACATTATATTTTAATATGCTTTCATATAATTTATTATTTTACATTACACCTTAAAATAAATCACTTTAAGAAAATAATTTATAAAGTTTGGTTGAAAAAAGAACATTTATTTTGGATGCAAAATTCCATTCTTTTGATTAAATGGCACACCATAGCACACCCCCAATGATGGTCCCTAATGCTTACCTTAAATTTGGCCAAATCCCATCATCTCAACCTATAAATTAGTATTTTTATGAATTATACCAGTACAAACTGTACTACATCATACTATAACAAACTAAAATATGCTAAACAACAAGTAGTAATACATAATAGAATGCTATAATGCATGATACTACACCATGTTATGACATGATATATTATAATACACTATAACATACTACATTATATTATATTGCATATAACATCACAAGAGATTGCTTAAGATAAAAAATCATAAAATTATTCTAAATAATAAAAAAACTATATATTTTAGTCGTATCACTTACATATTTAAATTGAAATAGTATATTATGATGTCATACTCTACCTATTATGAATTTGGCAAAATTCCACCATTTTAAAGTCTAAATACACATTTTTATAAACAATGCTAGTGTAGGCTTAACTGCATGATTGTAAAATACTAAAAGAATTTAAAATGCGCAGACCAATATATTATGATATATGATGTTATATTATGCTACAACGTATAATATTTATTTTGAACATAAAATCTTACTTTTTAAACTACAATTGGTGTAGCACACCTTTGGTACTTCAACCTAATTCCCACTTCAAATTTAATAGATTTCATCTTCAGATTTATTAAATCAATATTTTTATGACTTATATTAATATAGACTATAAGGAATAATACCATAATAAACTAAAACATTTCAGAACATCTTATAACATCCAAAAACACATCACTACATGCTCAAATATATTATGCTACATTATACTATAATATATGGTATTATAATATGATTTAGTGTTAGGTTTTAGGTTCAAATCTCTAATAGTCAAGGGAAAGTCTCGGAAGACATTTTCTTTAGCTAACCATATGTTAAGAGATTATGTCATTCTTAGATCTATCCTAATGAAATCTTTATTCAAGGTTTAGGGTTTTGGGTTAAGGTTAGGTTTAGGGTTAGTTTAGTTTTAGGTTAGTTTAGATTAGTTTAGTAGGGTTTATAGATTTTGTTTAGGTTTATGGTGTGGTTGGTTTAGGTTTAGGTTATTTTGTGGGTTTAGGTTTAGGTTTAGGTTTAGGTTTAGTTTAGGGTTTAGTTTTAGTTTAGGTTTAGGTTTTAGGTTTAGGTTTTATGTTTAGGGTTTATTTTAGTTTAGGGTTTAGGGTTTAGGGTTTATGGTTTAAGGTTTTTTTTAAGAGAGAAAAAATTCAGATTCAACATTTCTTTTTTTTTTTATTTCAACAACCAAGTAGCACCCCATGTTTTCTAAGAGACAAGTGTTGACATAGATAAAAATTGATAACATATAGAGCAAATCAAAAACCCTAGATATGTAGAATCATCTTTACTATAAAGACATAGTTTCATAAGCAAAGATATTGATCGGCTTTCTCTTCTATCAAACCACACCTCTCGAATAGGGGATCTTCCATCATATCCTTGATCTCTCCCTCTACCACCACCATCGTTGTAACCATCTTCACTCCTCCAACCTCCATAACCACCACTGCTATGACCACCACCTCCATACCAACCAGCACCTCTAGATCCCCACCACCACTATGATAACTATCTCCTCTGCCTTCGCCTCCACTACCATATCTAGATTAAGCCTAGTTGATAGTGATGTTCCTCCCGCCAAGGTTCTGCCCACTCTTAGGGTTTAGGGTTAGTTTAAAGTTTAGGGTTTATGGTTTAGGTTTAGTTTAGGGTTTATGATTTGGAGTTTAGGGTTTAGGGTTGCAGGTTTTAGGGTTTAGGGTTTAGGGTTTAGGGTTTAGGGTTTAGGGTTTAGGGTTTAGGGTTTAGGTTTAGGTTTAGGTGTGGTAGGGTTTAGGGTAGGTTTAAGGATTAGGGTTGTAGTAGTGTAAGTAGAGTTTAGGGTTTTTGCTTAAGATTTTTTTAATTAATTAAACCAGTTTAGGTTTATTAAGTTTATCTTTTATTTATTGAGTTTATTTTATTTTTATTTTATTTTGGTTTATTTTATTTTATTTAGTTTATTTATTTATTTTAGGTTTATTTATTTTAGTTTAGTTTTATTTTAGTTATTTTTTTAATTTAAGTGAGTTTTATTTTATTTATTTTAGGTTTAAGTTTATTTTTATTCTAAGTTTAGGTTTAGGTTTTTTATTTTATTTTAGGTTTAGGTTTATTTTTTATTTTAGTTTTTATTTAGTTTATATATTTTATTTAGGTTTAGTTTAGTTTTTAGGTTTATTTATTTTATTTTAGGTTGTTTATTTATTTTTGTTTAGTTTATTTTATTTAGGTTTAGTTTATTTTATTTGTTATTTTATTTTATTTTAGGTTTAGGTTTTATTTTAGTTTAGGGTTTATGTTTATTTTTTTAGTTATTTTAGGTTTATTTTTTGGTTTAGGTTTTAGTTTATTATTTTATTTTATTTTATTTTAGGTTTATTAAAATTTTAGGTTATATTTTTTATTTTATTTAGTTTTTTTTTTTAGTCTAGTTTAAGTTTTATTTATTTTAATATAGTTTAGTTTTATTTTTATTTTGTTTCTTTTTAGGTTGTTTAGATTAGGTTTTTATGTTTTTTATTTTATTATATTTTTTAATTTTATTTTGGATTAATTAATTATTTATTTTAATTTTAGGGTTTATTTAGTTTATGTTTAGGTTTTTTAACTTTTTAGGGTTTATGGTTCATTTAGGGTTTAGGATTTAGGGTTTGGGGTTTAGGATTTTAGGGTTTATGGTTTAGGGTTTAGAATTTAGATTTTAGCTTTAGGGTTTAAGTTTTAGTTTTGGGTTAAAGGTTTAAAGTTTCTTTTAATAGAGAGTAAATTCAGATTCAACTTTTTTTCTTTTTGATTTCATCAACCAAGTAGCACCCCAAGTTTTCTAAGACACAAGTGATGACATAGATAAAAAATGAGCACCCATAGTGCAAATCAAAAACCCTAGATAAGTAGAACCGTATTTATTATAAAGACAAAGTTCCATAAGTAGCAAATCGGATCGGTCGTTCTTCAGTTTTTTCAGTGCTCATCAAAACCACCCCCACCTCTCGAGTAGCAAGATTTGCCATCATACCCCAAATCTCTCCCTCTACCATCACCATGGCTATAACCTCCATCGCTCCTCCCGCTTACATAACCACCACTACTCGGACCACTACCTCCATATCCACCATCACCTCTAGATCTCCACCACCACCATGATAACTGTCTCCTCTACCTTCCCCTCCACTGCCAGATCAGGGATATGATGGTAGATCCTAGTTGACGGTGATGTTCTTTCCATCTCCCCATTCAGGTTTTGGTTTTAGTTAGGTTAGTTTTAGGGTTTGGGTTAGTTTAGGGTTTTAGGGTTAGTTGGTAGGTTTGTGGTTTAGGTTTAGGGGTTTAGTTTAGTGTAGGTTTAGGGTTGTAGGTTTAGGGTTTAGGTAGTTTGGTAGGGTTTAGTTGTGGTAGAGGTTTAGGTTTGGGTCAGTTTAGGGTTGTGTTTAGTTGTGGTCAGGTTAGTTTTGGGTAATGTTAGTTTAGGGTTTGAAAGTTGAGGTTTTATTTAAATTATGCAAACCAGTAGGTTCAGTTTATTTAGTTTATTTCATTTTTATTTATTTAGGTTTATTTTTATTTTATTTATTTAGTTTATTATTATTTTAGTTTTTTATTAGGTATTTTTTATTTATATTTTTTTAATTTAGGTTTAGATTTATTTTTAGTTTATTTTATTATATTTAGTTTAGGTTTAGGTTTAAGTTTAAGTTTAGGTTTTATTTATTTTAGTTTATTTTAATTTTGTTTAGGTTTAAGTTTATTTTATTTTTATTTTAGGTTTAGGTTTTCATTTAATTTAGGGTTTTAAGTTTTATTTTTTATTTATTTTTAGTTTTACCATTTAGGTGTAGGTTTTTATTTAGTTTTATATTATTTATTTAAGTTTATTTTATTTTATTGTAAGTAGTTTTATTTATTTTAGGTTTTAAACTAGTTTTATTTTATATTAATCATTTAGGTTTTATTTATCTTATATAGTTTATTTTTATTAATTTAACTTATTTTATTTTAGGTTTAGTTTAGGTTTTAGCTGGTTTATCTTTTCTTTTATATATTTAGGTTGTACATATTTATTTCTTTAGGTCTTTTAGAGTTTTTTTATTATGGCTCATGGTAGTAGTGTCAAGATCAGGTTTTATGGCTCTGCCCAGGGGGCCCAGGCACAGTGGCCTAGGGCCCAGTGGCCGGGCCTGGTGGTGGGTTCTGAGTGGTCAGGATAGGCCAAGGGCCATGCCCAGTTTAGGGTGGAATGTGCCAGCCTGGGTTAGGGCCCAGGGCTTTGGGCCCATGGTTGGCCTAGGTTTAAGATTTAGCCTTTAGGGCCCATGGTCTTAAGGCTCACTTTAGGCCTAGTGCAAGTGTTTTGGGTGGCCCAGGATCTGGCCTCAGCCCATCAGGCTCAGTTTAGGGCTCAGTGGTTTAGGCCTGTGGCCTAATGTAGGGTAGGTCGGCCTAGGGTGTAGAGGTTGGGTTAGGGTTTTTTAAAAAATTAATCAAACATGTTTATTTATTTATTTATAGTTTTTTATTTTTTATGTAGGTTCATTTTTTTATTTAGTCTAGTATATTTATTTTAATTTAGGTTTTTAATTTTAGTTTATTTTTTTGTTTTAAGTTTAAGTTTATCGTTATTTTTTAGGTTTAGGTTTTATTTTTCATTTTTTTTGTTTAGGTTTATATTTTTATTTTATTTTTTTAGGTCTATGTTTTAGGTTTTTATTTAGGTTTATTTTTAGTTATTATTATTTTTAGTTTAGTTTAGGTTTATTTTTAGTTTATTTTATTTTATTTAGTTTAGGTTTAGGATTAGGTATATATTTTTGATTCACTTGTTTTATTTATTTTTAGTTTATTTTAGTTTATTTTATTTTTATTTTAGGTTTAGGTTTTAGTGGGGTAGATTTTATTTATTTAGTTTTAGGTTTTAATTTTAGATATATTTTTTAGGTTTAAGTTTGTATTTAGTTTTCATTTTATTTTACTTTAAGATTATTTCATTTTTACTTTAGGTTTAGTTTTTATTTTATTTAGGTTTTTTATTTTTTTAGTTTAGTTTAGGTTTTTATTTATTTTATTTTAGTTTAGTTTTTATTTTTTATTTTATATTCTTTTTAGGTTTAGGTTTAGTTTTGGTTTTTTTTTATTTTATTTTTTATTTTATTTTGGCTTAAGTATTTTAATTTATTTTATTTTTAGGTTTTATTTAGTTTAGGTTTAGCTTCTTAGCTTTTTTTAGGGTTTAGATTTAGGTGTAAGTTTAGGTTTAGGTTTTAAGTTTAGGGTTTAGGGTTTAGGCTTTAGGTTTTAGGATTTAGGGTTTAGGATTTAGGTTTAGGGTTCAGGTTTTAGTTTAAAGTTTATGGTTTATGGTTTTTTTTAACAGTGAACAAATTCAAATTTAATATTTCTTCTTTTCAATTTCATCAACCAAGTAACACAGCAAGTTTTCTAAGATAGTAGTGACAACATAGATAAAAAATGAGCACACATAGAGAAAATCAAATATCATAGATAACTAGAACCATCTCTACTATAAAAACATAGTTCCATAAGTAGTAGAATGGATCGATCGTTCCGCTTTCCAGCTAGAACCACCGCCTCTCAAGTTGCCAGATCCACCATCATATCCCCAATCTCTCTCTCCACCACCACCACAACTGTAACCTCCATCGCTCGTCCCACCTCCATAACCACCATTGCTCGAACCACCACCTCCATATCCATTAGCACCTCCAGATCCCCCACCACCACTGTGATAATCGCTGCCTCCACCTTCGCCTTCCACCGCTGATGCCCCGCTGATGTTTGATCTTTGTTCTCCATTTTTAGGGTTTAGTGTTACACTCAGGATTATGTGGAGCAAAACAATCTGGTCTAAAGATGAAAATGAAGATCAGGATACTTGGATACTACTAGCCATCAATGATCAAACACTACATGGATACAGCTAGGCGATGCCACCAATCTCAAATACACGGTGTGGTCCTATAACAACAACCCAATATTCTACATCCTACATTGGCCTCATGGCCATTCGAGTGTTGGCATACCGACATAGTGGGTCCGATTGATCCTCATTCTAAGGGTCATCAATTCATCTTAGCTGTTACTGACTACTTTTTCAAATGTGCAAAGGCGATTGTGCTCAGAGAGATCACAACTCAGCAAGTGCTCTAGTTTTTTATGAATCATATCGTATATAGGTTTGGAGTGCCTCGAAGAATTATATCTGATAATGGTACTGCATTCAAGAGCACCTAGATCAACAACTTTTCCTAGAGACACAACATAGATTGAAGATATTCTACCATCAATACCCGAGGAAAAAAGGTTTAGTAGAAGCCTTCAACAAAACTCTCATCCAAATACTAAAGAAGACACTCGATAATAACAAGCTACAGTGACATGAGCAGTTAGTTGAAGCCTTGTGGGTTTACTGTACCACATTTAGAACTCCAACTCAGTCTACTCTTTTTCCTTAGAGTATGAGTCCAAAGCCATTCTACCATTAGAAGTTCAACTCCCATCACTAAGGATAGCTATGGGTAGCAAGATCATAATAGAGCGAATGCCAAGTTGTTAGAAGAGCTCAGATGGTTTGGAGGAGTCAGGGCATGCCAAAACTTGGAGTTGTACAAAGCTAAAATGATTCAATCTTACAACAAATTGGTCTGTCCTAGAGCTTTTCATGAAGGAGAGCTTATTTTAGTTTAAGGAGATCGATTGTTGCTCGCTGTAATATGGGAGACAAGTTTGAACTCTTTTGGGAAGGCTCTTTTCCCATAGAAGGCCTACTAAGGAGGACCTTATCATCTTATTAATCATAAGATAAAGCACCCAATGCTTCCAATCAATGAGCTCTACTTAATGAAAAATTATAAATTAAGTTTGAAAATAATTATCATCAATGAAAATTCCATTTTGAATTAAATCTCTTCCGTGTTGAAAGTATTCTTGTTTGCAAATCTGCCACGATGTGTTTAGGGTAGGTATATAGAACCTGAGCGGCATCATATCCTTCATCAGCACAACACAAACACAAATTACACACAAACATATAGAATAAATACATATCTTTTATCTCAGGCTTCTAAGTTGAGATAACACCCCCATCGACACTCACTCAGAAGCTACTATAGGACGGACTAACGTGCTACCCTACTAGTATGTCACCCCAATGGTCTTCTTGCTTTGGAGGATGTAACTTTGCTACACTTTCCTTCTTTACTTGGCCACTCCACACTGATGAGCATCTTGTTAGTTTGGTAGGCCTTACTGTGTGGCCAATAAGCTACCTCATGTTGGCTTCATTTAAGAGGATGTGAGTCTGCTATACTTTCTTCTTGGATTAGCCTTCGTGCACTGACTTAGTTGAGTATATTTGAGGTTTAGGATAAGTCCCCTTGTGGCTCCTTCCACCTAACCACTTCAAGTTTGGGTCCATTCCTACCTTGAGGCACCCAGCTCAGTAGTAATTCTAGGTTAAATAATAACTATCCCACCGATGATAGACTATCCTGATGACCAGTTCCACTTAGAAAGTTATAAGCCTACACACTTTCTTTCCAGATTGATCATTGCACACCAATGGGAGCCTTAGGTTGGTTGGTTCTCACTATGCTGATGGATACACCACTCATGCTAACGGATACCCCTTAGGTTGGTTGGTTCTCACACCTTAGGATACACCACTCATGGTAGATGTAAGTTTGCAACACTTTCTCCTTAAGTTGGCCACCGTACACCTATAAGCTTTCTTTTTCAGGGCTTAGGATAATGCCCCTAGCAGCACCTCCCATGTGGGCACTGTATTTGAATCACATCCTTTGCGACCCCATTTAGACACTACTTGGGTTACTATCAGATTGGACAGTTCCCCTTTCCTAGTAACCACCCCTATGGTTCAAGAATCTATCATGTGGATGTGTAGATTCTCCCTTGGTCTAGTAAATCTAAGCTAGGTAAAAGTCAACATAGCCCCTTCTTAATGTAGTCCCTCGCACACCAATAAGGTCCACACAAACATATAAACAAAATATATATTCACTTGTTGATTAGAAGGACACCCTTAGCGAAATCTTTTCCCAAGCAGGCATCCTATCTTTAGGACAGTGTTAGCAAAACTCTCTATAGGAATCGCCTGACTACTCTTGATTTGATATAAGTCCCTAGCTTCATTCACTCAGTAGTGGCCCCAAAGTTAGGTTTGATTTGTTGTGCTACCAATAGGTCACCCCAGTGGTTGTTTCCTACTTTAGAAGATGTAAGTCAGCTACGCCTTTTTTCTAGCACAGTCATTGCACACCGAAAGGCAATGCCTTAGGTTGGCAAGATCTACCCCACAGCCAGTAGTCTATCCCTTTGGATTTGTAAATATGAGACAGGACAAGTCTGATATAACCCCTTCTCAATGAGTCTATCACACACCGACATGGTCCATAAAATAAATCTATCAAATTTAATAGAGCTCACATCCCCAACGGATATGCCTTCAATTCAAAATCAAACTAAACCAAATAAAACATATCAAATCACATGAAATTATGATAAAATTAATCTTGACTACTTTTAAGTTAACATAAGTCTCCACCGACATTCACTCAGTTGTCGCCCTAGGTCAGGTTCAATTTATTGTGCATCCAATAGGTCACTTCAGGAGTTGTTCCTTACTTTAGAAGATGTAAGTCTGCTATGACTTCTTCCTTGCACAACTGTTGCACACCAAAAGGCAACCCCTTAGGTTGGCTAGCTCTACCCTGTAGCATGTAGACTATCCCTTTGGATTTGTAAACTTGAGGCAGGTCAAGGCTAATATAGCCTCTTCTCAATGGGTCGAACGCACACCAACAAGGTCCATACATTAACTCAAATTAAATCAAACCCAATCTGATTTTCCCCAATGGAGTTAAATCACACCCTTCTCCCTAATGGAGCCCCAAATCATATATGAACAAGTCAAGCAAATAAATTAAATTCAAAACCAACCTCCCTAGTAGAGCCAAATGAAACCTACTCCCCTAGTAGAGTCTAAATCAAATAAATCCAACCAAACTCTTATTCCTAGTGGATACATCCCCAAATAAATCTATGAAATCAAACTCAAATCCCAATCCTCAATGGATAACTTAAACTTGCTTCTCTAGTGGAAGGTACATATACTCATTCCCCAGCGGACTCGAGCCCATATCTCTAGCAGATATGCCTACACATCAATTAAAACAAAAAAAATTAAAGTTGATTCTATCTTAATCCCTGGTGGATTATAGATTCTTATCCCCAGTGAATCTTCTTTCCACAAATCCTATAATCAAATCAAATTTGAACCTTTTCCCCAATAGATTTTCCTCTTATATGCCCTTGATATAGACCCCTCACATGTCATGTCCAATGCATGTGTGATCCCCTAGCAAATCTCCCTCCATGTCTTTGACATGGAGTTCTCATCAAATCTTATTTCTTCTTTTATGCACACCTTTAATACTTAAACCAAAAGCCTAACAATGTATTTGTTCAAATTACACCATCTTAACATTGTAATCAACATTCTATGATTTGTGATGTTGCATGCTCGAACTAACTATACAATATCATGCAAAACACATTATGTAGTGAATTAACACACTATATTATATTATAATATATGATGTTACATTATAAATTTCTATAATATAATATATTGTCTAACATTACACCTCATTAGAATCACTTATAAGGAATAAATAACAAAATTTTCTCAAAATATGAATAATGTTGAGTTTGGATGTAAAATTGTTAATTTTTTATTAGAAATGATACAAAATAGTATAATTTTGGTGTTGCTTCTTGGTGTGTGCTGTGAATTTGGCCAAATTCTTCCATCTCAACCTTCAAATTAAAATTTTTGTGAGTTTTGACCCAATGTATTATAACAAAAGTAAAACATACTAAAATGTACAATAATAGTTATTAACACACCACCACATTCATATATATGTGAAGTTATATTGTTATATTATATGCTTTCATAATATATTATTACATTACACCTTAAAATGAATCACTTTAAGCAAAAAATTTATAAAATTTTGTTGAAAAATGAACATATATTTTGGATGCAAAATTCTATTCTTTTGATTAAATGACACACCATAGCACACTCCCAATGATGTTCCCTAAAGCTTACCTTAAATTTGGCCAAATCTCATCATCTCAGCCTATAAATCAATATTTTTATGAATTATACCAGTACAAACTCGACTACATCATACTATAACAAATTAAAATATTCTAAAAAATAAGTAGTAATACACAATAGTACACTATAATGCATGATGATACACTATATTATGCCATCCAATATTATAATACACTATATGATGTTATATTATATTATACTTCATATCACATCACAAGGGATTGCTTAAGATAAAAAATCATAAATTAGTCTAAATAATAAAAATATATATTTTAGTCGTATCACTTACATAATTTAAAATAAAATAATATATTATGATGTCATGCTCTACCTATTATGAATTTGGCCAAATTCCACCATTTTAATGTCTTAATCAACATTTTTATAAATAATGCTAGTGTAAGCTTGACTGCATGATTGTAAAATACTAAAATAATTTAAAATGTACAAAATAATATATTATGATATATGATGCTATACAATGATACAACATATAATATTTATTTTTAACATAAAATCTTACTTTTTAGACTACAAGTGGCGTAGCACACCTTGGTACTATAACATAATTCCCACTTCAAATTTAGCAAATTTCATCATCTGATTTATTAAGTCATAATTTCTATGAAGACTATAGGGCACAATACCATAATACACTAAAACATTTCAAAACATCTTATAACATCCAAAAACACATCACTACATGCTCAAATATATAATGTTACATTATAATATAGTATATGGTATTATAATATGATTTAGGGTTAGGGTATTCAAATCTCTAATAGTAAAGGGAAAGTCTCTTGAAGACATTTTCTTTAGCTACCATAACTATGCTAGGATTAGGTCATTTTTTAGATATACTCTTAATGACATATTTATTCAAGGTTTAGGGTTTAGGTTTTAGGATTATGGTTTAAGGTTAGTTTAGGGTTTAGGGTTAGTTTAAGGTTTAGGGTTTGGTGTTTGGGGTTTGGGGTTTAGGGTTTAGGGTTGTAGGTTTTAGGGCTTAGGGTTATAGGGTTTTATGGTTTAGGGTTTAGGGCTTAAGGTTTAGGGTTTTATGGTTTAGGGTTTAATGTTTAGGGTTTAGGGTTTAGGGTTTAGGGTTTAGGGTTTAAGGATTAAGGTTTAGGTTTTAGGTTTAGGGTTTATATTATAGTTTAGGGTTTAACATTTTTTTAACAAAGAATTAATTCAGATTCATCATTTTTATTTTTGATTTCATTAACCAAGTAGCACTCCAAGTTTTCTAAGGCATAAGCGATGACATAAATCAAAAATGCACACCCATAGTCAAAAACCCTACATAAGTAGAACCATCTCTATTGTAGAGATAATGTTTTATAAGTAGTAGCAGATGATCATCTTTAGTTTCTCCAGCCATCGTAAACCACCCCTACCTCTTGAGTAGCGGGATCTGTCATCATATCCCAGATCTCTCCCTCCGCCACCACCATAATTGTAACGTCCATCGCTCCTCTCGCCTTCATAACCACCACTGCTTCAACCAGCACCTCCATATCCACCAACACCTCTAGATCCCACACCAGCACTACGATAACTGTCACCTCCACAGCTAGATCTAAACTAAGCCTAGTTGGCGATGACGTTCCTACCATGAAGGTTTTGCCCATTCTTAGGGTTTAGGGTTAGTTTAGGTTTTATTTAGGGTTCAGGGTTTAGGGGTTTATTTAATGTTTAGGGATGTAGGTTATAGGGTTTATGGTTTGGGGTTTAAGGTTATGGTTGGGGGAGTTTAGAGGGTTTGTGGGTCTTAAGGTGGGGTTTATGGTTTAGGGTTTAGGGTTTAGGTTTTAGAGTTTAGGGTTATAGGATTTAGGGTTTATGGTTTAGGGTTGCAGATTTAAGGTAGTAGGTTTAGGGTTTGTTTTAGGGTTTAGGGTTTTTTTAAGTTAAATAAATTGGTAGGTTTAGGTTTATTTTATTTATTTAGTTTATTTTTTATTTATTTGAGTTTATTTTATTTTATTTTATTTTTAGGTTTATTTTTTATTTTTATTTATTTTAGTTTAGATATTCTATTTTAGTTTATTTTTTAGTGGAGTTTTACTTTTATTTTATTTTTTAAGTTTACGTTTTATTTTTTATTTCTTAGGTTTAGGATAGGTTTTTATTTTTATTTATTTTTTTTGGTTTAGGTTTTAGGTTTTTATTTTAGGTTAATTTTTAGGTTTATTTTTTAGTTTAGGTTTAGGTTTATTTTGGTTTATTTTATTTTATTTAGTTTAGGTTTAGGTTTTATTTATTTATTTAAGTTTATGTTTATTTTATTTTGTTTGTTTTATTTTTATTCTAAGTTTAGGTTTTTTTTTAATTTATGATTTAGGTTTTATTTTTATTTATTTTTAGGTTTTATTATTACATTTACTTTTTAGGTTTAGGTTTTTATTTAGTTTTTATTTTATTTTATCTTAGGTTTATTTTAATTCTAGATTTTCTTTTATTTTTTTTTATTCTTAGGTTATCTTATTTTAAATTTTATTTATGTTTTATTTTATTTTATTTTTTATTTCATATTTTATTTTTATTTTTAGTTTACATTAGTTTAACTTTTATTTTTTATTTTATTTTATTTAAGTTTAGGTTTTTATGTTTATTATTTTAGTTTATGTCTTTTAGGATTGGGTCATTAGGGTTAGGATTTTGTTTAGGATCTTAGTTTAGGTAGGGTGGGCCCAAGAGAGTGGCCTGTGTTTAGTGAGATTTAGGGTTTATGTAGATTTGTGGTTTAGGGTTTTAGAGTGGCTTGGGTGTTAGGTAGGCAGTTAGGGTCTGGTGAGTTTAAAGTTTTTTAGTTAGCCAGGTTTTTTAGGGTGAGTTTGTTTAGTTTAGGCCTAGTTTAGGGTAGGGGTTAGGGTTGAGTTTGGTTTAGGGTTTAGGTCAAGGGTTTAGTGTTTAGGGTTTAGGGTTGTAGGTTTAGGGTTAGTTTTAGGGTTTAGGATTTAGGATTTAGGGTTTAGGGTTTAGTGTTTAGGTTTTATTTTTTTAAAATCAAGTAAAATGATAGGTTAAGGTTTATTTAATTTAGTTAGTTTATTTTTTATTTATTTTAGAATATTTTTTTATTTAGGTTACTTTTTATTTTTATTTATTTTAATTTAATTATTTTATTTTTTAGGTTTTGGTTTATTTTTTAATTCAGTTTTATTTTTATTTTATTTTTTAGGTTTAGGTTTTATTTTTTATTTTTAGGTTTAGGTTTAGGCCTTCATTTTATTTTTTAGGTTTTATTTTTTAGTGTAGGTTTAAGTTTATTTTTAGTTTATTATATTTTATTTAGTTTAGGTTTAGGTTTAGGTTTAGGTTTTGTTTATTTTAGGTTTATTTTAATTTTGTTTACTTTATTTTGATTTTAGGTTTAGTTTTTTTTTAGTTTAGTATTTAGGTTTTATTTTTAGGTTTGTTTTTTAGGTTTTTGTTTTTTTTATTTAGTTTTAATTTTATTTATTTTAAGTTTATTTTATGTTTAGTTTTTTATTTTTTTAGGTTTTTTATTCTTAAGTTTATTTTATTTTTAGTTTAGTTTAGTTTTTTATTTATTTTATTTTAGCTTTTTTTTATTTTTTTATTTTATTTTATTTTTAGGTTTATATTTTAGTTTAGGTTTTCATTTTATTTTATTTTATTTTATTTTATTCTATTCTATTTAGGTTTTGATTTTTTTTATTTATTTTGTTTTTAGGTTTTATTTAGTTTTGGTTTAGGTTTTTTGGTTTTTAGGGTTTAGGGTTTAGCATTTAGGGTTTATGGTTTAGGGTTTTAGGGTATAGGGTTTAGCATTTAGGGTTTTAGGGTATAGGGTTTAGCATTTAGGGTTTATAGTTTTAGGTTTAGGGTTTGAGATTTAGGGTTTAAGTTTATTTAGTTAGTTTAAGGTTTAGGATTTAGGTTTAACATTTAGGGTTTTAAGGTTTAGGTTGAGGTTTAGGTTTTTAGTTTAGGGTTTATGGTTTTAGGGTTTAGGGTTTCAGGTTTAAGGTTAGGGTTAGGGTTTATGGTTTAAGGTTTAAGTTTTTTTAGGGTTTAGGGTCCAGGGTTCACGATTGTAGTTTTACACATTAGGGTTTAGGGTTAGTTTTAGGGTTTAGGTTTTAGGGTTTAGGGTTTAGGATTTAGGGTTTAAGGTGTAGGGTTTAGGGTTTAGGCCTTTTTTTTTTGTTTTTAAAAATTAGGTAAACCAATAGGTTTAGGTTTATTTAGTTTATTTTATTTATTTATTATTTATTTTAGTTTATTTTATTTTTTATTTTTATTTAATTTATTTTATTTATTTTAGCTTTGTTTATTTTATTTTAGGTGATTTATTATAGTTTATTTTTTAGGTTTAGGCTTATGTTTATGTTTATTTTTAGTTTAGTTTTAATTTTATTTTATTTTCTAGGTTTAGCTTTCTTATTTTTTTATTTTTAGGCTTAAGTTTAGGTTTTTATTTTATTTTTTTATGTTTAGGTTTTAAGTTTTTATTTTAGGTTTATTTTTAGGTTATATTTATTTTTTTTAGTTTAGATTTAGGTTTATTTTTAGTATATTTTATTTTATTTAGTTTAGGGTTTAGGTTTATGTTTTATTTATTTTAGTTTTGATTTAGGTTTAATTCTTTTTAATTTATTTTAGGTTCAAGGTTTAGGTTTTTTTTTTTTTTTTTTAATTTATTATTTTTGTATTTTTAGTTTTATTTTTTAGGTTTATGTTTTTATTTAGTTTTTATTTTATTTTAATTTAGGTTTATTTAATTTATATTTTACATTTAGTTTTTATTTTATTTAGGTTTTTTATTTTTAGGTTTATTTTATTTTTTTAGTTTAGTTTAGGATTTTATTTATTTTATTTTAATTTAGTTTTTATTTTTTATTTTATTTTATATTTATGTTTAGGTTTAGGTTTAGGTTTAGGTTTTTTTTATTCATTTCATTTTTAGGTTTTATTTAGTTTAGGTTTAGGTTTTTAGGTTTTTAGGGATTAGGGTTTGGGGTTTAGCATTTAGGGTTAAGGGTTGTAGGTTTTAGAGTTTAGAATTTAGGGTTTAGGGTTTAGGGTTAACTTATGGTTTAGGGTTAGTTTAAGGTTTAGGCTTTAGAGTTTAGGGTTTAGGGTTTAGGATTTTAATGTTTAGGGTTTAGGTTTTAGGGTTGTAGGTTTAGCGTTAGTTTTAGGTTTTAGGGTTTAGGGTTTTTTTAATTTAATTTAATTTTTTTATTTTTTTTTTAAATTAATTAAACTAGTAGGTTAAGGTTGATTTAGTTTATTTTTATTTATTTTAATTTATTTTATTTTTTATTTTTATTTTTTATTTAGGTTTATTTTTATTTATATTTAGTTTAGTTTATTAATTTTAGGTTTATTTATTTTAGTTTAGGTTTCTATTTAAGTTTATTTTTTTGGTTTAGGTTTACTTTTTAGTTTAGTTTTATTTTTATTTTATTTTTTAGGTTTAGGTTTTATTTTTTTATTTTTAGGTTTAGATTTAGGTTTTTATTTTAGTTTTTTTGGTTTAGGTTTTAGGTTTTTATTTTAGGTTTTTGTTTTAGGTTTTATTTTTTAATTTTGGTTTAGGTATATTTTTAAATTATTTTTTATTTAGGGTTTAGGTTTAGGTTTAGGTTTAGTTTTTTTTAGGTTTAGGCTTAGGTTTTATTTATTTTAGTTTAGTTTATTTTATTTTAGGTTATTTTAGTTTAGGTTTATGTTTATTTTATTTTTATTTTAGGTTTAGGGTTTTTTTTAGTTCATGGTTTAGGTTTTATTGATTATTTAATTTTAAGTTTTATTTTTAGGTTTATTTTTATGTTTAGGTTTAGGTTTTGATTTAGTTTTTATTTTATTTTATTTTAGGTTTATTTTATTTTTATTTTAGGTTTAGTTTTTATTTTATTCAAGTTTTTTCTTGTTTAGTTTAGTTTAGGTTTTTATTTATTTTATTTTATTTTAGTTTTTATTTTTTTTTAAGTTCTAGTTTATGTTTAGTTTTAGGTTTTAATTTAGTTATTTATTTTATTATTATTTTTTTTACTTTGGTTTAAGTTTTTTATTTATTTTATTTTTAGGTTTTATTTAGTTTAGGTTTAGGTTTTTAGCTTTTTAGGGTTTAGGGTTAGTTGAGGTTTAGGGTTTCGGGTATAGGGTTTGAGGTTTAGGGTTTAGGGTTTAGGATTTAGGATTTTAGTTTTAGGGTTTAGGGTTTACGGTTTAGGGTTTAGGGTTTAAGGTTTAGGGTTTTGGGGTTTAGGGTTTTAGGGTTTAGGGTTTAGGGTTGAGTGTTTAGGTTTTAGGTCTAGGTTTCAAGTTTTAGTTTAAGGTTTTTTTGGGTTTTAACAAATAAAATTAGATTCAACATTCTTCTTTTCGATTTCATCAACCAAGTAACACACCAAGTTTTCTAAGACCCATGCGACGACATAGATAAAAAATGAGTACGCATAGAGCAAATCAAAAGCCCTAGATAGCTAGAACCTTCTGTACTGTAAAGACACAATTCCACAAGCAATAGATTGGATCGGCCATTCTGCAATTTCTTCAGTTCTCATCAGAACCACCCTGGCCTCTCGAGTAGCGGGATCCATCATCATATCCCCGATCACTCCCTCTGCCACCACCATTTGTGTCCTCACTCCACCCCACTCCAGAACCACCTCCATATCAACCAAGACCTCCAGATCCACCACCACCACTGCGATAATTTCTACCTCCACCTTCGCCACACCACCATATCTAGATTGCACCTGGTTGATAGTGATGTTCTTTTCGTCAAGGTTTAGGATTTGGGTTTTAGGGAAACCCGTGTAGTATTTTATTGCCACAAAAGAGGGTTACAAGGTCCTTAAAGGGGATAAACTCAGGCTACTGCTCAAAGAGCTACAATGTTAAGGAGTAAATCCCTATCTAAGTACATCCAAAAGCAAAAGAAGGCATTAAAGCAATCAAAAGATACAATGAGATTAACATAAAAAGCCAAAGGAAGATTAGGGCCAATGCTCAGCGGGACGTGAGAATGCATGGCACTATGGAGCAAGCTTGTAAGAGGACAATAGAGAAGCACCTGTATAGCATCTATTTGGTAAAAGTCTTGATATCCTTAGTACCTGCAAATACAATCAAAACCATATATAGGGTAGATAGAGAGTCAGCAAAAGCCAGAATGAGAAAGGGGTTCCCATCTATAGGACGATATAAGACACCATGTCAATGAATTTCCAACACCAATACAAGTAGTTCATCATATTTCATTAGGCGACAAGCTCTATAAGTCCACCCATTCAGATAGAGCATGATAAGGTTTGAATATGAATTAGTTAAGATCATCTTAACAATGATCTTCATAAGTCTAACAAAGCTAGGCAAAAGATAAGAGAAGCAAAAAGTAAAATGGTTTTCAGGCTGGTTGCAAAGACCATAAGCAGCAAACAACAAATAAGCAACACCACATTGGCGAAAATTAAGGAAGGCTGCAAGAAACCGAGAAAGTCAAAAATGGGTTGGAAAGAAAGTAGATAGTAAAATAAGGTAGAGTAGCTTCTCCTTTATTTGGATGCTCTCCCACCACAAAAAAATTCTAGTAAGAGATAATCGAGCAAAGTTCATGGTTGCTTAGTAGCGGCGATAATCAGTTACGCCAAAAGCAATAATAGTAACAACCAGATGGGTGACCAATAACCCAACTATATATAAAAGTTAAAATAATGATTAAGACCAGGTAAAAACAAAGAGTACTCTTATGAATCATGTTCTCATCATAGTCAAGAGAGGGAAAATAACAACAGGAAAGATCAACAATAGCCCAGATATTAGCAGCAAAATAAGAAAAAAAAAACAAAGAGCACTTGCTGAGCAAGGTACTCTAAAAACCAATTCCATTCTTGCAAAGAGATATTAAAGTAGGCATGGGATTTCACAAACAGAAAAGTAACAGCAATAAGGATGGTTGCAACCATTTGATGCTCAGCAGCTGTCCTACCTTAGACAAAAGTAATTTGTAAAACAAGAAGTAAAAGAAACCCCAACTATTTGTCTGATTACAAAAATAGTAGGAATGAGCAGAAAGTAGTAGATATGAAGGGATAGGTAATGAAAAGCTCCCCACCACAAGCCAATCCAGTAAGAGACATTCAGTGCAAATAGTTCAGTAACAGGTTGCTTAGTAGAAGACACATTAATCCAATTTTGTTAAAGATAATGACAGTAATAACCAGGGGGTTGGCCAGTAACCCAATTATGCATATAAGATAAACCATTGATTAAGTTCAAGCAGAACAGAAGAATGATCTTCAAGATTTCCATGTTCCCATCGTAGCTGAGAGGAAAACTAATAGGAAGACCAACAATAGCCGGATGTTAGCGACAAAAGGAAAGAAAAATAAAGAAAACTTGCAAGGTACTCAAAATTCAAAACCAATAGTGGAGACATTATTACGTTTTACACCCATTAAGAAAAGCAATCTTTAAGAACAAAGATATAAAATAGAGAATGAAAGAGTTCAATTAATTCCACCGAGTAAACAATAGTACCCACAACCTCAAGAAAGGAAAATCCATTAAGTAACTCCAAACCTGCGAGCATGGGAAACAAGTCGAATAGCAAGATTGAGTAGCCTCAAGGGTCCAATTCCAACTAAGAAAGGAGATACCAACAAGTTGACCATAGGAAAAGCCATTAAGAGTAGAGAGTGCATAAAAATGATCCCATAATAAAAGAGAAGAATTTTGACAATGGCAAATAGAACCAGGATGAAAATGGCAATAGCATGTGTGATCAAAAATAGCCCAGCTGATAATAACACAAACAGTTAGAAAATCAAGAAACAAAAAACATCCATAATTCATAAAGACAATAATCTAGAAATAGGTCCCAAAAAACCAATGACTAGCATTGAAAGGAGTAACAAGACCTTTCCAAATTAGAAAATACAGTGTAGAAGCAAGGCCCAGAATGAGAGGGAAAACAAAGTAAAAAACCAAAGAGAGAGGCAAACATGAAAACACATTCCAGAGCAAGAGAAAATAGCCGAAAAAATAAATTCTCTCCGACAAGAAGCAATAAAGAGATTGACCAAAGCCCTAATCTCGAAACATTACGCGAAAGCATCTGAACAAAGCAGAATCAATCTGAAGAAACTCCATCCAGTTCAAAAAATAAGTAATGCAGAAAGAAACAATAGAATGCCAGAGATTCCACCCAGGCAAAGTAAAATAAGCATAAAAAGATATCTAAGAAGTAGTATCAAAGTTCTGCACAATAATAAGTCGCGAAGGGGTAAGGAGGTCGGCTGACAAGAAAACACAAAAAACCTTGGCGGTGGAAGAAAAGAAGAAAGCCTCCACAACAAGATCCCACCAAAGGGACCTGCTGAATCAAAAATGGTTTCCAAAGAAGCGGTGAATGGGGTCCAGATTCCAGTATAGACAATAGCCAAGAAGATGTATATCAACAAAATGGCCAAAAAACCTCTTCATGCAGAAAAATAAAATAAAACATAACTCCCAGAAATAAAAGGAAAATGTCAGCTCAAAGCTAGAGTCAAAGAGAATATCAGTAGTAGCCCAAGATCTAATAGAGGAGACAAGCAGCATGTCAAAAGCCAGCCACCAGTCATTATCAGCTAAAATCAAACAACCTAACAGTAAATCATCAAAGTGAATATTGCAACCAGCATAATGAACACTAATATAGTGCATAGAAACAACATAGGTAACTAAGATGCTCAATGATATCTTTGAAACGAGTTGTAGAAATTAATGGCGTAGCTAAACCCATCAAAATAAATATCTCCACCCGAGTGATTAAGCCCCTAGGATTAGGAATGAGCGGCATTGATATTAAAATCTCAAATAGCGGTGTTATCAAAAATAGCGACCCATAGCTCAACAAAATTCCAATGGTATTGCACATAGCTCAATAGCCCTTTATCGGTGTAAATGCGAGCGAGAGAGCCTCCAAATAAAGGAGAGCTATTAAAACACCAAATCATGAGATCAGAGAAATAATATCCATGAAGCATCCACAAAAGACACAAAAAGGAACAGAAAGCCATAAAATAAAGAGGCAATAGTTAAAAGATGAATGGATAGTATACATCAAAAGGTTAGATTAAATTTTGAGATAAGGAAACCCAGAATTGTCCAAGTTAACTAGGCCATGCAAGTGTTTGGGTAAGGTGAGTTGATCAATGAAGATGATACCATCGGATCTAGCACCCAGATTGGCAAGGTAGTTAGCACAAGCATTTCCTTCATGCCAAACATGAGTGATGTTAAAATTTAGTTGGGAAAGAAGGGATCTAGTTTGCTTGAGGAGGTAGTACAATTCAGTGCTGCTCATTTTGGTGGAAGTCAGAAGATCAATCAGCAGAAGAGCATCCACCTCAATCCAAATATTGTGCCAGCCATTTTGGAGGCAAATCTCAAGAGCTTTGTAGACTACCATAAGCTCGATAAATGACGGTCAGAAATAAGGGGATAAGCAAAAGCACATAGTACTATACCCTTAGAGTTCCTAAAAATGCCACCACAACCAGAGCCATTATGAGAGATAGAGCCATCAATATTAATTTTAATAAAATGGTCAAGAGGTTTTTTCCAATAAATAATCTTGTCATTTCAACCGTAAGGTTGGCCCGACAGGTTAAAGCCTAGTTTATTGGTCACAAATTTACAACCTTTGAATTGTCTGTAATGAATGAGATTGGCTTTAAATAAGTCACAAATTTTGGTTTTAGTTCTAGCAATAATCCTCACGTGGTTCATAGGGATCTCACAATGTTTTGCATCATTTTGGTCCATCCATATGAACCAGATAAGAGTGATAGCAGTGATGACTTTAATGTGACCTTTAATAGTATTATCAAAATAGACTTCAAGAAGTTGATATAAAGAGAGAGCCATTGAAATTGACGTTAAAAAAACACCAAATCAAATCTTAGAAGCAATGGCCCCATTAACAAAACATGATTAACATTCTTAATATGGAAATAGCACTAACATTTAGAGGGTAAATGGAACCCTTTACCCAACAACAAGGAATCAACAGGGATAAAATTTTTCAAAATACGCCAAGTAAGAACAGAATAAGAAGTTGGGATTTTGTTATTCCAAAGTTTGGGAGAATCATGAGTATCTTTAATGTGGAGCCACACATTTTTGAGGTTGAAATCACCATTATGTGAGAGCTTAAAGAGAATCTGGTCTTGTTTGTTTGGAGTGATAGGAATAGTAGAAACCATATTCAAGAAAGTAAAAGGGATAAAATTAGCAAGCTTACTATTGTTCCACTTGTTGTTATGCTAGAAAGAGTTTACTCTAATAGCGGCAGTGGAATGGGTGGAGAGTAAGTCATCAATGGATCCACATCCACTCCAGTTATCTTGCCAAAAGAAAGAAGCGCATGAGTTAATGCCCCAAAAAAATTAAGGATTCTACATCTCATTTGATAGAACAAAGTCTTTTCCACACAAGAGAATCACCCGGTTTAAAGGGAAAAATGAGGGGATGCTTACCCTAGCAATATTTAGCAGTCATGAAATTAGCCCAAAGACTATGATTACTCCTAAAATTCCACCATAGTTTATAGGAAAAGGCATTGATAGCTTCTTTTATGGATTTACAACCAAGACCACCTTCGTCAAAAGTGCCATAACTTTTAAACCAAGAGGTCCAGTGCATTCTTTTAAAGGTATTGGAGAGAAAAAATTTGTTTAGGACGCTCAATTCTGATGATAGAAATGGTGACAATAGTTTGGATGAGATATAAAGACATGGAATTAAGAGTGCTCTTAATCAAGGTGAGCCTACCACTGAAAGAGAGTAAATGAAATTCCCAAATCAAAATTTTATTAGATATTTTCTGAATAAGGTCATCAAAAAGATGAGATATTCTCTAGCCTTTAAAAAGCGGAGCCCCGAGATAATTAATGGGAAGTTGATTTTGCTTAAAATTAGTAATTCTAGAGATTTGATTAAGTCTATTTGTAGGAATCTTAGCTGAGGGAATAAAATAGCATTTTCTTTAATTGAGAAAGAGACCACTAACTTTCCCAAAATCATTTAAGAGATTCTTAATAGTTTTAACATGTTGAATAGAGGTGTTGCAGAAGATTATAAAATCATCAGCAAAGCTAAGATGAGAAATAGGAAAACCACCATCAATTTTAGAAAACATGTTAGGATTTTTAATGAAAAGATCATTGAGGCTCCTCGAAAGATATTCTATAGCAATGATAAAAAGAGAAGGAGAAAGTGGGTCACCTTGTCGCAAACCATGGCTCGAAGTAAAGAAACCAAGGGACTCACTATTCATGATAAAAGAAAACCAGACATTAGCGATACAACTTTTAATAATCCAAATAAAATTATTAGAGAAACCAAACAAATGTAAGATTTGAAAGAGAAAATCCCACGAGAGGTTATCAAAGGCTTTAGAGATGTCCAGTTTGAAGAGGATATTACCTCCTCTGGAAGGAACATCAATGTCATGAACTAGCTCTTGAGCGAGAAGAATATTATCAGATATGGCTCTATTTTTAATGAAGCCAGTTTGGTTAGGGGAGATGATTTTAGGGAGCAGAGGGCTAATCCTATTATTAATAAATTTAGCAATGAGATTTTGGAAAAAGGTGCAAAGGCTTATAGGTATAAAATCGCCCCAAGATTTAGGATTATTAGTTTTGGGAATAAGGACAATAGAAGTACTTGAAAAATATCCGAGAATAAAGCTGCCATCAAAGAAATCAAAAATAGCATCAACAAGATTAGATTTAATAAAAGGCCAACAATGCTGAAAGAAATGAGTCATATAGCCATCAGGGCCAGCAACAGAATTAGTGTTCATGCTATTCAGAGTACTACTAATCTCTCTACGATAGTGAGCAAATGGTTATCCTCATTGTTAATAATGAAAGGATTAGATGGGTGTTGGGGTTTCTAATGAAGGATTAGAGTTTAGTAAATTTTGAAAGTGATGTATGATAGATTCCTTAATTTCATTATTATCAGTTATCCAGCCACCATTAGAGTTCTTAATTTTCTTAATCCAGTTTAATGCTTTCCATTTATTGCAAATAGCATGGAAATACCTTGTGTTTCTGTCGCCATCAGCAATATGTTTGCTAGCAACTTTTTGATGCCAATAGGTTTCCTCCATATTTTGGTAATTAATCAAGTTATCTTTGGCAATGCTCAACTCATCAAGCTTACTGGGATCAGTTAAGATAGCCTCTTCAATAGAACAAACCACTTGTTCCATAGCTTTAAGATTGGTTAAAAGATTTTTAAATATATGCTTGTTCCACCAATTTTTAAATATATGCTTGTTCCACCAATTGAGGTTTTGGTTTAAGGGTTTAGGGTTTCGGATTTAGGGTTTAGGATTTTAGGGTTAATTCTTTTAGGGTTTACGGTCAAGGGTTAGGGTTCAGGGTTTTTTAAGGTTTAGGGTTATAGGTTTAGGGTTTATGTTTCAGGATTTAGGATACATGGTCTTTTTTAATTAAGTAAATTGGTAGGTTTAGGTTTGTTTAGTTTATTTTTTATTTATTTTAGTTTTTTATTTAAATTTATTTATTATTTTTATTTAGTTTAGTTTATTTATTTTAGTTTAGCTTTTTATTTTTGTTCATTTTTTTGGTTTTGGTTTAGGTTTATGTTTATTTTTTAGATCAATTTTATTTTTATTTTATTTTTTAGGTTTAGGTTTTATTTTTTATTTTTAGGTTTAGGTTTAGGTTTTATTTTATTTTTTTTAGGTTTAGGTTTTAGGTATTTTTTTAGGTTTATTTTTAGGTTTTATTTTTCTAGTTTAGGTTTAGGTTTATTTTTAGTTTATTTTATTTTATTTGTGTTATTTTTACTTTACGTTTAGGTTTTTTTTAAAATTTTAGGATTTAGGTTTTACTTTTCATTTATTTTTAGGTTTTATTTTAAGGTTCTTTTTTATGTTTAGGTTTTTATTTAGTTTATATTTTATTTTATTTTAGGTTCATTTTTTTATGTTTAGTTTTTATGTTATTTAGGTCTTTTTATCTTAGGTTTAATTTATTTTTTAGTTTAGGTTAGATTTTTATTTATTTTATTTTATTTTTAGGTTTAGGTTTAGGTTTTAGTTTAGGTTTCTATTTTTGTTTATTTTATTATTTTATTTAGGTTTAGATTTTTTATTTATTTTATATTTAGGTTTTATTTAGTTTTTTTTAGGTTTTAGGTTTAGGGTTTAGGTTTAGTTTAGGGAGTTTAGGTTTAGGTTTTTTTTAGGTTTTAGGTTTAGGATTTAGGGTTTAGGGTTTAGGGTTTAAGTTTAACTTAGGGGTTTAGGCTAGTTTATTAAGTTTAGATTTATGGTTTAGGTTTAGGGTTTTAGGTTAATGGTTTAAGGTTTAGGTTAAAGTTTAGAGTTTAGGATTTTAGGTTTAGGATTTAGGTTTAGGTTTTAGGATTAATTTTAGGGTTTAGGGTTTGTGATGTTTATTTTTAATTATATATATACATGCATGTGGTGGGTGGGTGTGTGTGGGAGGAGGAGAGGCAACACCACACAGTTAGGAGGATAGAAATCACTATTTTATGGAGGACCTAATCACCTAATAAGCACTCCTAAGACGTGATGGGTCTTCGAATGTACTAGAGATTTTTTTCCCTACTTTACATGGATGAATAAATCATGATTTATTTAAATCGGGTTCTAAAGTTCTCTTTTGGGCAAGACACCCCATAGTTAATTACATCCTAATGAAGGTGAGTTCCTTAGGAATACTTTCGATAAAAGCATGCAATTGTTGTCTCTAAAGAATTTGAAGATAGAACTATCAATAAATTGGTTATATTTGGAAAATAAAGTGGGATAAATCAAAAGGACAGACTTATTATCTAAGCCAAAAGAAACTGTGTAGGGGATGCTCATGATACTACGAGACCTAGATAGCATTCGAATATATCCTATGGTTGGGCTTTATATGTTTGAAATTTAAGGGAATTATTAATTTGAGTTGAAATTTATTTGAAAGATAGGACTTATAATCCCACAATACAAGATTATGCGAATGCCTAAGAGGTGAAGATTTATGCTTATAGTCCGAGGGAAAATAATAACCTCAGATCCTAATTCTATGGAGCTTTGGTGAGGGCCAAAGCACGTCTTAAATCTAAGGCAAAAGTGGGTATATTGTTTACCTCCATAAGAGAGAGTAAACCACCCGACTACTAGACTTATATTCTCTTGGAGTGGTAGCTAGCTAACTCCTCCTATGTTTTAAAACCATGTGATCAAGTCATATGTTTTGCAAGATGGTTAGGATGTTATTATTTAGAAAGAAACTGGTATGAATAATGACTAAGTTTAATGCAAATTTTATCAATTTTTATTTGATTTTGGACTCTTTATTTTGACACAAGCCATAGGATTTTATATGCCTAAATGCATGATGAACTAGGATTATTGGCTAAATCAGAGAGAAAGAGGTGTTTTTCACCACAAAGGAGACCGTCAAAGGTCAAGTCTTCTCCTATCATGCAAGGATGGAAACCATCTCTAGCAAAAATGAAATAAGATGATATGCATGATATTAAACATATAATATTCAGCTCAGAGGTTGCTAAATCTTTTAATTATATTGATTTAATACCTAGGCTTTAAATGAGGTTATGAGTTATTTTAGAAAATTTAGTTATGAGTTGCGATTGGGGTAAAATGTTTATTTTTTCCTAAGATCCTAAGATCAGACATTAAGTTATCATATGAAGAAACCAAAAAAACACATGCCATTTCTATTACATAATTATAAACAAAGCATCAATCAATTTATAAACTCAACGTGAAAGAATAATAGGCCATTAGTCAATTGCCGTCTGACCGAAAGAGAAATGGGTAGCTGAGCTCTACCCTTATGCATCCTAGTAATGTAAAATAATAATTACAATTACAAATGAATAAATATTTTGGGGGATCTTCATATCTTCATATCTCCTCCATTTCTACATTTGGATTTGCTTGGTTCAAAGGCATCATGGAGCCTCCTAAGACAAAGCCTTCTAGCCTCCGCTCTTCATAATCTCCCATAACACTTAACCAAATTCCTAATGCATAATTACATTAAAAATAAGAAAAGTAAATCAAACTACACCTGCAAAATAAGTGTTAGCTAAACACACCATACAACCTAAGCAATTATATGTATAATTTGGACTTAACACCTTGCACATTGGTAACCAAGTCCACCTGTCCTAGTATAGATTATTCTTTAGGGGTTAAGCAACCTGCAAAAGAGAGCATTTTATATTTATTTTAAGCACCCCTTAAGCACAATCTCTTGTAGAAAATATGATTAGGATAATCACGACCTAACATCTAGTCTACGAAGCATACACCCTAACATCCAGTCTACAATAGTACATCACAAAACCAAACATACATCAAACCATGCACCACCATAACATAAAGCTAGAAGTGGTGACTTAATCTAATGTTTGTGTATTAAGGCTCATGTGGTACGTTCTAATTAGGCTTTAGAGTTGTCATTCTCTAAGTATGGAAGACATTTAATTATAAAGAGTGGTTTCAATTTGAATGGTTTAATTGATTTGTAAATTTTACTTAATGTTTTTTTTATTTCATTTAGCTTACACTAAACAACTAAGAGTTATAAAGGGAAGGAAAGAGAGGATCACTCTCTTTCATCCTTACTTAAGTCGCATCTAAAGCCAATTAATTAACCAAATCTCTTTAATGAATGACTTATTATATATTTTAATTAGTCCTAGGTTTAGGTTCACTTTAAATAATCCCATTGAATAAGAAAGGCACCTTAAGATTAATTGGAATTAATTACTATCACATAACACATATTTGTTCATTTCTTTCCATCATATATAGCATGCATATGATTAAGTCCTAAGCATAACTATATATGCAATTTATATCACAGCACACTTAAATGATTAATGTAAGCAAGTGCATTTGGAATTGATGTCTCATTTGGTTGAATTATTTTGTCATATTAATTTAAAGCTCTATCTAAGTTTTTATACAAAATAATAAGAAAATAACTCTAAATCATATGACTAATCAACCCAACCACTTGAACAAAATATGAATGCATGTCTTTTTAATAGAAAGAAGAGTGGGTTTTCATTCATTAGCTAAATACACATTCAAATGTATTAAAGTTTTAAGCAAGTACGTCACCATTGTTCTGCACCAGGGGAGTGAGGTAGGAACCTTGTTGGGGCTACTTAAAGTTGTGCGTCCCCGGAATGTCAAGACTAATATACTCGCTATTATTAAATACATATGGATGTATAAACAACTATAAAAATAAAAAACCATGAAAAAGTAGAGTTTAATTTATTTAATTTATTTATGTAAATGAATTAAAGCTCTATCAAAATTCTAATGTCAAAGTGTGTAAGAATGAAATCAAATAGGTATGTCACCATTTGTTTTGCAACAGGGGAGTGAGGTATGAACCTCTATGGGGCTACTTAAAGTCATACGTCCCCAGAATGTCCAGACTAATATACCCATTAACATTCAAACTTATGCAAGTCAACATATGAATGTAAGAAAGAGACTTCACTTCATACATTAAGCTTATATTCACAAACATCTCCTATGTATGTGTAACTAAAATCACTATATATATATATATATATATATATATATATATATATATATATATATATATATATATATATATATATATCATTATTCATTTATAAGCTTTTGAAAATACATTTAAGATTTAATAGTTATAATAGCAACACATTTTTAATTAAGCCAGCACATGCAATTTGACATAAAGGGAATGATCTTCATTTAGTTAATTTAAAAGAAATGAATGCATGATTACAAGTGGCATACAATATTTTAACATGATTGAAAAGAAATAAAATAACACAAGAATGTGATTTCATTCAATCCAACTAATTCTAAGGACAATCACATTAAACAAGCTTATTTATAATAAACCAAGTTTCTTAAAACCATTTTGATTTTATGTTTGATTTGATTTAAGAAATGTGAAAGAGGTTTGATAATCTTAATCCCATTCCCCATATGTGTGAGTTAATTTGATTTAATTAAAAGAAATTAGGTTGATTTTATGACTTAATTAGGTTGAGATATGAATTAAATAAATTAATTAAACCCTTAACTATATCACCTTAAGTTAATTAACTAATTAATGATGACCCAACATGATATTAAACCACATGAAAAGTAAATTAGTAACTCTCCTAAGATATGAAAGGGGTCTAATGCAATTGGCTCATAGTTAATAGTTAATTAAGCTTAAGAGATTTAATTAATTATTTTTATGATTTTCTCACACATGTAAGCTAATCATAATTCCATTAAATTTCTTATGACTATTAAACATCTAACGAACCACCCAATATTGATTAATCAAAGTTAGGAATGAATTGGATTTTTTTAATTTAATTAAGCCCTTAATTGGTTAATTAAATCCTTTTATTGTATTTGGATTAGGATAATGAAATTAACTTAGGGAAAGAGATCAAGAAAGAGGCCTCAATCTCAATCCCTAAGTCATTTCAAATAATTTGGCTCTAAAATAATTAAATTCCCTTTTGTTTTAATGGATTAATTAAGTGGATAATTGATTAATTAAGCTTTAATTAATTTGAAATAGATGAAGAGGCTTAATAAAATGGTCATAAAGAATAAACTTAAACCATTTCCTGAAGACTTTTCACTATTAATAGATGGTGATAAGCTTAATTAATTAATTAATTCACTATTTATTTGCTTAATTATCATTAATTAAGGTAGGAGAGTAATTAAGGCTTAATCAATCAATTTCCCTAATTAACTATCTAGTAAATTCCAAAAAAAGTAGGGGAGGTAGTGGTTATCCCCCTGAACATCTCTAGAAAGTTTAAAATTAATTAGATAATTAATCAGAGAGTAATTAACCTAATTAAAATTTTAAACAAACCTTAATTAAGCATAAATTACTATTCAAAATTAATTAATAATAAGTTTCATGGATTCCTCTTTGAAATACCTTTAAAATGAGCACTCATTTATATTTTTTTTTCAATTTTACTAAGATTAGTTATGAAATTTAGAAGTTTCAGTTTTAAAATTAGATTAATTAAACTTAATTAACTCCCTAATCTCATTAGCACCATGTGGCTGCTGATGCGGCCTGCTTTTCACGTGGCGCAACGAGATAGGCCATTTAGGTTGTCAAATTGGGATGCTAACTCAGATTGTGGTTGACGCACTTTTCTGTGGATCGTCCGATCTAAGATCGGATGACCATGATCAAATCACATGATTAAAGAGGATTAAATTAGGGGATTCTACCCAATTTGATCACGACTGTTTGTTTCAATCACGCAGAATGGATGGTCGATGATTCATCTTCCTACAAAGGATGAATGATGGAGCTCGTCCGCCATGGATCGCTTGATCCGAGCTTACCCGAGCTCGGATCCACTCCAAACTCAATCCACACCTTTGCATGAAGGATCCACAAGGTTCCAACGGCTAAGATGTGCTCAAATGCAAGTTCACTTTGAAAAGAACCAACACATTTTGATTCAAGGATCAATTTTGAGAAATTACCTCACCGAAGCTTGTGACCAGTGGTTCTAATGTTTGAGGTAGCTTCATTGGTAGAAATGAAGCCCTGTTGATCCACACGAGCTTTGATTTGAGGTGGTTTGCTCTATGGACAAAGCTCCTCCCTTTAAGCATACGATCTTGATCAAAGTATGACTTCCAATTGTTGTATAATTCAACGGATGATTTTTGTAGCTTTGATTAAGTGTGGTGATGGTGTGTGCAAGTTTAATTGAAGTTTGGTTAAAGGATGGATGGGTCTGAATCAAGGGAGGTCTCCCTTATTTAAGTCTTACATGCAGAGAAGAATGGCCGATCGAGGGAAGTTCAAGAAGGTTTAAAAATTCTCTGAGGGATTTTTTTTTTCTCTTGGGGCTTAGAGAGTGCAAATGGTGATGAATCCCACTCGAATTGAGAGAGTATATCCCTTAATCATGTGTGATGGATGAATGGGATCCGTCTTTGAATTTCCACTGATTTGCCACTGTCAAGGCATCAGAGGGGTCATCGTCGGCTCCATGTGGCATGTCAGGGTTGGAGGAAGTTATGGTAGGGAGCTCGAGAAAAGATTTGACACTGTTGGGTTGGTTTGGTCCTTTGTGTGCTCAATTTGGCTTGAGATGGGAGGAGGTGAACCCCCCTTGGTCCATTGCTGATCCTAGCTATTCTAGGGTGGGCTAGGAAGCTTAGGCACACCCCATTTGGCACTTGGATGGCTGCCCAAGTGATGGGAGAGTGGACTTTGCTTCTTATGGAAAGAATCTAATGTGGGGAGGTTTATCCAATGGCAAATTCTCTTGTGTGGGATCCACTTGGATTTGAGCTAGTTTGAGAGTGTTCTAGGATTAGTTTGGGTCAGGTTTGGCTAGCTCCTAGGGTCTCATGGGTTAGTTTGGGGTGGTTTGGCTTCATTCGATCAAATGGGCTCATATGTCATGTTGGGTTGGGTTGACCAATTGGTCAAATTGGATCAAACTAAGGCTTGGTTTAGGTTTATATGATGATTTAAAGAGTTTTGGTTCAAGTGGTTTTGATTAATTTGGCTTAGGTTTGATTTTGGCTCATTTGGATTCAAATAGATCAAATGGGCTAAGTTGACCAATTGACCAATTTGACCAAATCTTGGTTAGTGTTGGTTCATGTTCAATTGGTTAATTGAAAATGATTGTAGGCTTTGGTTTTGTTTGATTTGGTTTAATTTGGTTTGGCCAATTTGACCTTTAGGTCAATTTGGGCTAGGTTGATCAAGTTGACCAATTGGTCAAATTAGGCTCAATCATGGCTTTGGTCAGGTTCAATAAATGATTTAGAATGAACTTGAGCTATTGGTTGCAATCAATTTGGATCAAATCATGATTTGACTCATTTTGGCTTTTAGGCCAATTTGGGTCAACTTAGGTCAAACCATCAATTAGACTTGGTTTGGCTCAATTGAGGGTTTGATCATGTTCAATCATTGATTATGAATTGGTTTGAATCAATGGTTTCAATTAATATGGTATATGGTGGGTTTTGGCTAGTTTAGGTCTCATTTAGGCTAAAAGTTGACTTCATCAAAGGACCAAGTTGACTTGGTTAGACCCAATTCAAGGTAGTTGATCACCCTAACATGATTGTTGATCATGACACGAGGTTTGGATGGGCTTGGTTTTATCCAATTTGGGTTGGATTAGAACTTGGCTCAAAAGGGTCTTTTAGGTCATTTTGGGTCTAGTGGACCTAAATGGGTCAATTGGTTTGATTTTAGCTTGATTCAAGTTTAGTTGAACTCATATGTGAGCCTAGGATGAAAATCTAAATCCAATTGTAATTGGTTTGGAGTCAAATGGATTTTGGTTCACTTGATAATTTCAAGTCAAAAGGGTCAACATGGGCTTGACTTGAGTTGACTTGGATTTGGTTTGATAATTGTAGTTTATGTTTATATTTGGGTAAGTGATTGAAGGAATGATTGATTCATGAAGAAATCCATGGTTTTGGGTTGATTTGGATATCATTTAGCCAAGTTTAAGAAATTAGCTAAAAAGGCTAAAATAGGAAATTTGATTTGATTTGGGTTTGGTTTTGGCCATTTGGATTTATATTTCATTTATATTTGTGAATATAAATGAAGATATAAATGGGTTATGAGAAAATCACTTGAGTTTGGAGTGATTTGGAAGTAAATTTGACCAAGTTTAAGGATGTAGGTCAAAAGGGCTTAAGTAGGGAATTGATTTGGTTTGATTTATTTTTGGTCATTGAGGGTAGGTTTCATTTATATTTGTGAATATAAATGAAGGAATAATTAATTTATAAAGAAATCAATTGAATTTGGGTTGATTTGGGTTGAGATTTGATTAAGCTTATGGAGGTAAGTCCATATGGCTTAAGAAAGGTCTTGATTTAGTTTGATTTAGTTTGATTTGGTTTGGCTCATTTGAATTTGGATTTTATTGATATTTGTGAATATAAATGAAGGAATGATTGATTTATAAATAAATCAATCAATTTTGATTTTTTTAAAAGGGGGGTTTGGCTAAGCATATGAGGGTTGTTCATATGGCTTTGGAAGAGATTTTGGAATTTGAATTTGATTTTGAGTTCTAGTCATTTGATTTGGAATTGATTTAAAATTTGATTTGAGATTGAATAGATATTTGAGAAAATCATTTGAATTATGGTTGATTTCAATTTGGTTAAGGCTAAGTCCATAAGATAAAATCAAAGGGCTTAGAAAGGTTATTTTTAGTTTGAATTTGATTATGGGCTTCAATTATTTGAATTGGAATTGATTTGTGATTTGGATTTGAATTAATGGTTTGGTTTGAGTAAAGAAGCATGGATTGAGTCTAAGGCTATAGGGTAGGCATGTTTTCTCAGATCCATAAGAAATGACCTATTCCCGTGGCTAATCCTTCTAAGTCTCTAGGCTTAGGTTAAGTTTTCAACTAATCACTAGAAGTGTCTTAAGACTAAGGAACTCTTAGTGTTTATAAGAGTCCTAGATCTATGATGACAAAGTTGAGAACTCACTCCAAAAGTTAGGTCAATAAAGGGAACCTAATAGGTGTGGCGTAACTGATAAGGCACACCACACGTATTGGTGTTGACCGAGATGATCAAAAATGTCTGAAAGATCGTAAGCACTAACAGAAATGATCTACCCATAAACCCGAGATGTTGAAGGAATCAAGATCTTAGTGCAATGCAACTCAACTTATGCCAAAGGAATAAGATAGGAAGAAAGGATCCACTGAGGGATCAAGCATGTCAACCTTCCGCTAGGGAAGCAAGTTCAAGTTGTCCATAGAGGATAAGAGTTTGAGTTTGTTTTAATTTGGTTAAGGCTAAGTCCATAAGATAAAATCAATGGTCTTAGAAATTTTTTTTTTTTAGTTTGAATTTGATAATGAGTTTCAATCATTTTATTTGGGATTGATTTATAATTTGGATTTGAATTGGTGGTTTGGTTTGAGGAAATTAGCATGGATTGGGTAAGGCTATAGGGTGGGCAAGTTTTCTTAAATCCTAAGGCATGACCTATTCTTGTCTAATCCTTCTAAGTCTCTAAGCTTAGGTTTAGTGTTCATCTAATCACTAGAAGTGTATTAAGACTAAGAACTCTTGGGTCTATAAGAGTCTAGATCTATGATGAGGAAGTTGAGAACTCTCCAAAGTGAGGTCAATAAAGGGCACCCAATAGGTGTGGTGTAACTGATGAGGCGCATTGCACATATTGGTGTTGATCGAGATGATCAACAACATCTGAAGGATCACAAACACTAACAGAAATGATCTACCCCTAAACCTGAGATATAGAAGGAATCAAGATCTTAATGCAATTCAACTCAACTTATGTTAAGGGCATAAAAGAAGAAGAAAGGATCCATTGAGGGATCAAGCATGTGCCACTAAGGAAGCAAGTCCAAGTTATCCATAGAGGATAAGATTTTGAGTTGGTTTGATATGATTTGAGGAGAAAAGATCTACTGAGTATTAATATTTATAACCTGCCAGGGATGAGTGCATGAACCTTTCACTAGGGAAGCAGGTTCAAATTATCCACTAGGGATAAGGGCTTGATTTGGCTTGATTTTATTAGGGTTCTACTAGAGAGATGGTATGATTTGTGCCTTGCTAGGTAGGAATTTGATTTGATTTAATTGGTGGGACATCCACTAGGGATGAAAATTTTATTTGATTTGTTAGCTTATGATTTGAGGCTCCACTGGAGAAGATATGATATGGTTTTGAGGGCACACTTGAGATATGAGTTTGGATGCGGGATAAGATGGGTTTAAGATATGGATTTCTTTAGTTTATTTTGGTGAAGTATCCATTAAGTATAAGAGTGTATAGATTTAATTTGGACTTGATGGGTGGGAGGATGATGGATTTAATAAAATGGGTCCTATCGGTGTGTGATGGATCAACTAAGAAGGGGCTAATATCAGCCTAGTCCTATCTTAGATTTACAAATCCAAAGGGATAGTCTACCGGCCATGGGGTAGAGCTAACCAACCTAAGGGGTTCCTTTCAATGTGCAATGGTCAAGTCAGTAAGAAAACTTGTAGACTTATAACTTCCTAAATAAGGAACCACTAGGGTGATAGGTTGATAACACAATAAATTGAACTCGACCAAAGGTGACTATTGAGCGAATGATGCTGTGGACTCATATCGACTCAAGAATAGTCAAGATCAATTTCATTTATTTTAGATAGACCCTATCAATTTATGATGGATCTACTAAGAAGGGGCTAAAATTAGCCTCATCCTATCTTAGATTTACAAATCCAAAGGGATGGTCTACCAGCCATTAAGGTAGAGCTAACCAACTTTAGGGTGTCTTTCAGTGTGCAATGGTCAAGTTAGGAAGAAATCTTGTAGAATTACAACTTCCTAAATAAGGAACCAGGGTGATGATTGATAGCAAATCAAACCTTAAGGACTGCTCGTGTGCAATGTCTGGAAAGAATGCATATAGACTTACATCTTTCAAAGTAAGGATGATGTCAGGGTGACTTTGTTGGTGGAACAAGTCAAAACGACTAAAGGTGACTAATGAGAGAGTGCCACATGGGGACTTATTTCAACTCAAAAGTAGTCACAATTCTATATGGAGTTTTTCGACACTAAAGATAGGATGTGCTGGAAAAGGTACCATTTGGGGTTTTGCTCTAATCCACAACTATATATATATATATATATATATATATATATATATATATATATATATATATATATATATATATATATATATATATATATATATTGAGATATGGACCTGTTGGTGAGGGACCACAGAAGGGCCTTATATCAACCTAGTTCTACCATTTACTAGAATATGGGAGAATCATATTCAAGATAAATTCTCCCCAGGGGTGGCACTAGAAAAGTGGGGTATAGAGTAACCAATATAGTGTCTATGGGGGTGATCCAAATAGAGTGCTCATAAGGAGGTGCCTGGGCTTTATCTAGGACCCATAAAAGAAATATGGTATACGGTGACTCAGGAGAATGTTGTAGACTTACATCTACCATGAGTGGTGTATACCGATGGGTGGTTCGACATAGCAATAACTAACCAACCTAATGTGCCTGTTGGTTTGCGATGATCAATCTAAGGAGAAGGCTTATATACTTACATCTTCACAGATGGAATGATCATCAGGATAGTTTGTCACTAGTAGGACAGATGCTTTCTGACTTAGGGTGACTACCAAGTGGGGAGTCTCGTGTAAAGACTAGACCTGGGCTTGAAGTAGTCAGGAGAAAAGGAGCCACTAGGGGACTTATCCTAAGCCTCAAATATACTTGACCTAGTTAGTGCATGATGGCTAGTTCAAGAAGAAAGCATGTAGCTTACATCCTCTTAAAAAAGTCAACATGAGGTAGCTTTCTATTGCACATAAACCTACTAAACTAACAAGGTGCTCATCGATTTGCAATGGTCAAGTTAGAAGAAAGCTTAGACTTACATCTTGCAAGTAAACGGGTGACATTAGTAAGGTAACATGTCATCGACCTAGAGCAACTAATGAGTGAGTGCCACAGGGCTTTATCCCACATCAAAATAGCGAGATAAAAGATAAATGTTTATTTTATGTGATTGTGTAGTTTGTGTTGTGTTGCCAAAGGATAGGACACCGCTTGGGTTCCTTACACCTACCCTAAACACATCATGGTAGATTTGCAAGCAAAGATTTTTTTAATTAAATAAAGAGATGGAATTTGAGATGAAAGAAATTTTATTGATAATTATTTTCAAACAAGATTTATGGATAGTATTCCTTTAGGTAGAGCCCATTTATTGGAAGCATAGGGCGCTCTCCCTTACAATTTATAAGCTGATAAGATCCTTTTTGGTAGGGCTTCTCTATGGCGAAAGGGCCTTCCCAAGTGGGCTCAAACTTGCCTCCCATCTTTCGAGGGAAAATAATTGGTCTCCTTAGAACTAAAACAAGCTCTCCTACTTGAAAAGATGTAGGACGGACCAACTTATTATGAGCTTGAATCATTTTGGCTTTATACAACTAGAGGTTCTAGCATGCCCGGAGGTGTCTCTCCTCCAAACCTTCGAGCTCTTCTAATTGAAAGTTGGCATTCAACTCCATTTTGATTTTACTACCCACAATTATCCTTAATGATGGGAGTTGGACTTCTAATGGTAGAACAGCTTCATACCCATACCGAGGAGAATGGGTAGGTGAGTTGAGTCCTGTATGTAGTGCGGTAAGCCCACATTGCTTCAACTAATTGCTCATGGCACTATCGCTCATTATCGTTGAGTGTCTTCTTTAATATCTAGATGAGAGTTTTGTTGAAGGCTTATGCTAAGACATTTTCCCTCAAGTAATAGATGGTAGAATATCTCTGATTTATGCTATGTATTTGAGCAAAGCTATTGATTTTAGTGCTCTTGAATACAATATCATTATCGAATATAATTCATCGAGGCACCTTGAACCTATATATGATATGGATCCTGAAAAATTGGAGCACATGCTAAGCTATGACCTCTCCAAGTGGGATTGCCTCCACCCACTTGGAAAAGTAGTCGGTGGCAGCTAGAATGAACTGATGACCCTTAGAAGAAGGAGGATCGATCAAACCCACTATGTTGGTACCCCAACACTCAAATGGCCATGAGGCTAATGTAGGATGTAGAATGTTGGGTGGTTGGTGTAGGACCACACTGTGCACCTGACATTGGTGGCATCTCGTAGCTATATCTATGTAGTCTATGATCATCAAAGCTTAGTAGTATCCTAGTCTTTTGATCTTGGCTTTCATCTACGGACCGAATCGATGTGCTCTTCATAAACCTGAGTGTACCTTGGTCACGATCTTATGGGCTTCATGTTTGTCCAAACAACATAACCACATATGATCGAAGGATTGTTAGTATAAAGTATCATCCAAGATAGCGTATGAGAGGGCTCTCTGGTTCACCTGATGGGCTAATGACTTCTTTTTAGATAGTTTGTCTATATTTAGATAATCCATAAATGGTTGCCTCCAATCCAACTCCTCACCCTTTTGGCAATGACAACTACCCATTCAAGAGAGAGTCTCTCAATGAGTTCAGCATCAACAAGGGATAATACTTGTCTATTTTTGACTCTTATTAGTATGGAATAATCTTTCGAACATGCCAACTCTTTGGCAAGCTTGGCAAATACATATACAACATTGTTCTCTCCTTGAGGAATCTTGTAAATGGTAACCTGTGAGATTTGGGCCAAAAACTCCATGGTATACTGATGGTAATGATGGAACTTAGGATTTGGACTTTGTAAGACCCAACAACAATTTGGTTGATGACTAATTGAGAATCCCCAAAGATGTTGATGCTCTAGATGCATAGTGTAATGGCTAACTTCAGACCAGCAATCAAAGCCTCATATTCATTTTTGTTGTTAGTGCATGGATTGGACAAATGATATGAGAATCTCATCACATCGTGGTCCAGAGTCAAAAGAACTATTCCTACCCCTGCCTCTCCTGGAAGAGTGCATTATGGTTCTTCTTCTTTTTGAAAGAAAACTGTACCATCAAAATACATCTCTCTGTGGTAAATGCTAGTGTCCCCTAAGTTCATGATTTGTTCATCGGGGAGTTCATCACTAAGCATGGAATTAGCAGGAACTGGGTGTGATGCTAAAAAATATGCTGGTGCTTTCCCTTTCACCGCACGGAGGGGTACAAAAGTGAATTCAAACTATGACAAAATCATGGACCAATGTGCTAACCATCTGGATAGCATCAGCCATGTCATGAGATATTGCAGTGGATTGATCCAAGAGATCAGATTCACCTTATGAGAAAGCATATAATGTCGTAGCTTGTGGGATGCAAAGATTAAAGCTAGGTAATGCTTTTCAATTGGTGGGTAGTTTGCCTCAATAGGGATTAGATGATAATTGAGATAGTATAGTGCATTCTTTTTCCCTTCATCATTAGTTTAGGCCAACAAAGCACTAAGGGAGTCATCTAATATGATAGTATATTGTATGAGCAGCTTTCCTGGGATAGAGGCTGCTAGAACTAGCGGCATCATCAAGTAGTGCTTGATGTCTTTGAAAGCATGTTAGCACTTATCATCCCACTTGAACTTAGCATCATTTTTGACAAGTGTTGAGAATTACTGGCATCTTCCTGATAGGTTGGAAATGAAGCATCTTAGATATGCCAACCACCCTTGGAATGATCTAAGTTGAGTTAGAATTTCTAATATTGTCTTAATCTTTTTTGAATCAATTTCTATTCCATGGGGCCGGACAACAAACTCAAAGAGTTTCCCTGAAGCTACTCTGAATGCACACTTCAGGGGATTCATTTTAAGGTTGGATTTCCTTAATCATTTGAAAAATACTCTCAAGTCAAAGAGATGGTCTTCCTTTTCTTTACTTTTGACTACAAGATCATCAACATAATATTCAACCTGATGATGAATAAGTTCATTGAAGATCCGAGTCATGGCCTAGTATGTAACCCTATTTTAAGGCAAGGGCATGACCATATAACAATAGATTGACGGGTTCAAAAAAGTATTTTTCATCTTTGGGGCCATCTTAATTTGGTTGTAGCTAGATGACCCATCCATGAAAGAGAATATTGCATGAGATGAGGCAATGTCCACCATCAACTATAATATTGGTAGTGAAAATTAATCTTTAGAGCATGCCTTATTCAAATTCCTAAAATCGACGCATATGCAAATTTGGTCATTCTTTTTCTTAATTGGAATGACACTGGATAACAAGTTAGGATATTTCTCTTTCCAAATAAAACCAACATCGATAAGTTTCTTAATTTTAGAAATGTCTTACTGTTCAATGCCTAATCGCATGCATCTAGGAGCTTGCCTGATAGGGATAGTATTAGGATTTATTACTAGTTTGTGGACTGCTATGTTAAGAGATAAATTGGGCATTTATTCATAACTCCATGCAAAGCACTCCTTAAACTCAATCAATAGCTTAACTAAGTCATTGGTTTATTCTTCATTCAACAGGAAACTAATGTATGTCGGGCATGGATCTTCTTTTATTTTTAAGTTGATTTCTTTGAGTTCATTGCTGATTGATCTAATTTCTTCTTCAAACTCTAGCAGTGCATATTTGTCTTCAAACTCATTTGGATCATCTAAATTTTCTAAACACACCTCCTCATATGAGTTAGCATGATTTGAAAAGAACCTATCAGACTCCAAATGATTGGTGATGACTAGGCAATGGTTGTCATCATCGACAGGACCTACTTTATTGAATCCTAGTCCTGGTCTTGATTGTGGATGTCTGCTTTGGTTGTCCCATAACCTTTCAAAGTAATCCAACCTATGTTTAGACCAAGTATGTGGGATTAAACCCTTCTTTGCCAAATTAAGAACACAAGGTGAATACTAATCAAAAGGCAATTGTATTAGATATTTATATAAATCATCCTCAAATTCTACATCAACTTCATTGAAGATGATGCTCCCAATAAAACCTCTTTGGCTTGACATTTGTGGATGACTTGGGCCTCCTTAACTACCAAACCCTCAACTTTCTTAAGGAAAGTGGGGTTAGAGCTAAATCTCAACTCTTGCTTCATTTGTACCTAATACTTACTCGAATGCATTCATGCTTTGCTTAGAGGCCTGGTCTTCATCGTTGTCTGGCTCGAGTGTCACCTCCAATGGGACCCATTAAGAGGGGTTGATTGGCATGATAACCATATAAGACTCATCATCTGAACTGGATTTTAAGTCTATGTGGATAGCGTGGGTACTCCTATGAGCTGGAACATAACTCCTACTCGCTAGCCACTAGCAAGGAGGTCTTTCACCTTTAGAACTGCCTCTAGTTCTGCCTCTTCCTCTACCTGGTGTGGGTCGAGTCATCCTACCCATGTGTTCATATGGAGGAACAAACTATGGGTGGAATCTAACTTCAAGCTCTACTTCTTCCTCCATGTCTATTTCTCGCTCACTTGTATTTTCAGTTTCTTTTTCTTTTCATTTTCCATTTCTTTTTCTTTTTCTTCTTTTTCTTTTTCTTTTGTTTTTTTAACTTTGACCATGTTTGCGAGAATAGACTTTCTGATTTTGGAGAAGATAGTAGGTCGAGTCCTCATATATCTCAACCTCTCTAACTGAAAATGGCTTCAAGTCTCTTTCGACATAGTATTTGGTTCCACCTCTTTGGAATTTGATGCACTGATGTAGAGAGGATGAAACCATCTTATTCTCATGTATCCAAGGCCTACTAAGCAAAATAGTGAAAGATGTATCTGAATCAATTATGTAGAACTTGGTTTCCTTTTTCCAATCATCTATCTCCAATGGAAACACTATGGAGCCTAAAGCTCTCTTGCCTTGCTCATTGAATCCTCTCAACATCATCTGATCTCCTTAGAGTTCAGAGATGTCAATCCTCAGGTAGGCAAGAGTCTTTAGACTCATAATGTTCATTAATGTACCTAGATCAACTAAAACTCTAGAGAGTTTGAATCTGCCCATATCCATTATGATGTAGAGGGGATGGTTGTGATCGATTAACCCCAAAAGAAGGTCTTCATTAGTGAATGTAACTCTATGGGCTTCTCTTGAATAACAAGCCTCCTCTCTAATAGTGGTTTGCTGAGCTAAGCATATTTCCTGATCAAGAAGTGCCTTGATCAATGACTCCCTCATCTCTTTGGATTGGACAAGGGCATCATATATGCTTAGCTTAGCTGGAAACTTTCTCAGGTGAGCAAGGACATTGTAGTCAACTTTTGGCTGGTCCTCCATAAGCATATCCATGGGAGCATCCCCTTGGGGCTATATGTTCACGAACCAATGACTTCTTACCCTATCGAGGTGCTACCTAGGTAGAACTTTGCCACTGTGGAGGTTGACTTCAATTTCTTTATGAGATGGTTTAGTAAAAAGTTTTACCTGCTCATCAAATCCAACTATAGCTTCTTCTATGAGATCATTGGAGTCGGATGACTCTAAATCAATCTCAATGGGAAAACCCAAGTGATTAAGAAATGGGAAATAAATTTCTAAATTAGAAGGGGGAATGATCAGAACTAAAAGTATTATTAATTAGATGTAGAGAGCTTTTTATAGGAATAAATTCAACCAGATCATCAGAAGTGACACAAATGTAAGTGGAATCAGCTTTCATCATTAATTTCTTAGATTTGGATGGAGGTACAAAGTATAAATCAAGTAAAGTAAGTAGAGTAAGGATTCCCCCACCGATATAATATGCTTTAGAAGAAGAGGCATTGGAGGAACTGGCAATTATGGAAATAGTGTTGGAACCAGTCAATGGTTGCATTACTGTAATATCCTGGGCAAGTGGAGGTTATTGCTATTACTATTGGGCTTCTACCTCCCTCAAGTTATCCTTAGCAACTTACAAAACTTCATTGGAGTTGGAGGTTTGAGCTGCCTCAGGCACCTGCAACGGTAGTTTTCTGATCTTATAAATGATTTTCTTAGAGGTTCGGGATAAGGAGATATCCAAACCATCCTTTATATTATGAGGATTGCATGTATTCCCAAGGATTACTCTAACAGAAATAGAAGGTTGTTCTAATAGGTATTCCTTGGGATGAATACCACCACTTGTAGCACACTGGTCCTTAAAGTAATTCAATCTTCTAAGACATGGCCTCACATGTGGTAGTAGGGACAATAGTTTGGGTCATGGCTCTTGCCCACTTCCTCTGGCCTCTTAGGCTCTAGTAACTAGAAATCATGCTTCTTTAAGAGATTATTAAAGATCTTCCTAACTACCTCCCTCTTGAATGAATAAGGCTTATTCAATTTATCGGCAAGAGTAGGTAAGTAATAGCTACTTGGTGGTGGGTAGGAGCACTACTATTGAGGATGCTAATGAGGAGGTGGCAATGGTGGCCACTGTGACAACTGAGGTGGTCTATATGACGATTGAGGTGGTGGTAGAGGAGGTGACAGAGAAGATGGTTGAGCTCCAGGCCAATCTGAATGAACCCTAGATGGCTGCTTCCCCTTATTAACTATTGTGACTACCTCTGACTTCTTCTCAAATGCCTTCTGAGGTTTGGGCTTAGCTTATTGGTCCTGGAAAGGTAGCTATTTGGCTTCCTCTTGTAGACTAGCCACCTTATTGATTAGTTTTTCAAAGGTTTTGAATGTAAAACCCTTGAGCATGAAAGCGCCTGGGCCATGGATGTTCTTTAGAAGAATCTCTATGGCATGTTGTCCAGATAGCTGTGGTTTGCATTACATACTCAGGTTTTGCCACCTAAGAATATAATCAACAAGGGACTCATTGAGATTTTGCTTTGCTACAATAAGGTCACCTACAATAACCCTTTGTTGAGCTCCAACAAACCTTCTGATGAAGAGGTGCTCCAACTAAGCAAATGTCTTTACCGAACCATTGGGTAGTTCATCATACCAGTCAAATGCAATATCCGCTGAACTGCTAACAAATAATTTGAAAAAAAGGGTGTCACTACCTCCGGCATTGCAACAACTGGCCCTGAAATGTGCAATATGTTGGTGAGGGTTCTCACTACCATCAAATATTTTGAAATAAGGAGGCACAAAACCCTTAGGATATTAGACCGCATCAAATTCCTCTGGGTAAGGTCTACCCTTTGGAACAGATGAGCCACCTCGGGCTTGTGCCAGCACTTTTCTCACCTATTGTTCCACCATGTGTTTGATATCCTTCTCATGCATGGAGGTACTATTCACCACCTTCCTATGCAAGCTACCACTATCTCCTCTCTGAAGCTCTTAGGATCTAGGATGTCTTCGATGATCTCTACGATATTTGAGAGGTGAGGTGAGGCTTTTGGAGTGCATGGATGGCTGCTAACAAGTCCTCCATCCAGTTGATTTGATCATCCTTCTATCTAATTTGCTGAAGGAGGTGTTGGGTTGAATGGACGACATCATCTTCTTCATAACTTCACGACTCTGTTGGTCTCTGAGGAGCTCTATTCGAACATGTGGACTTCAATCAAGTCCTCCAATAAATCATCCTCATCGGGGATGAAATTGACCCTTCCCTCGTCATAAGCAAACTTATCACTTCCTAGGATTTCCCTCTTTTCAACAAAATATTGTGCTAGAATTTCATCCAAGGAACGATCTAACTATGTGGGTACAAAAACTCATTATTGATTGGTAGTAGGGCTATGTTCACTAAAAAAATGCATCTGACATTACCTGCCACTGGAGTGCTATCTCTGAGAGGACTATGCTCACTAGAAGATATATGCTCGTGATTGATTACCGATGGAGTGCTGTCTCTAGGGGGATCTACTGCCATAGAAATTTTGGAACTATCGCCTCCCTTACCTCTCCTGCTTCCAATATGGTGGGGGTGGTGGAACTATGCTCTTGGGTCACCATTCCTTCTTCACCACAGTTGAAGTGGAAGGTCGAGAAGGAGAGCTCGACCTCACCTCAACTGGTGGAGTAGATGGAATGGGACCCTGAGGTTGTATCCGAATCATAAATAGGGATTTCTTCTCCCTTGATGCTAACTTATGTGCCTTGGCCAGCACAAGAGATGCTGGAACATGTACTAGCAAAGGTAGACAATGAGCGGTGCGATGTGGTGGAGAAATCAGCTGCCACTCAATAGGAGCTCTCCTCCATGTTGTGCGTAATGTACTACACTATCATTATGGTATGCCTGTAGCAATACTGAGAAATCTACAAGAGCGAGGCTATGGTGCATACCTCCTCTCTCTCCTATCTTCCCTCGCCTCACCAGTATCGGCTCTGTATCTGATCTCTGATGCTCCTAGAGATTAAATACCTCAGGTCATATAATGCATCAAACTTCAAGCATCCTTGGACTCTATCTATCTGGCAAATAACTGGTCATAATCCGGCATAGGGCCTTCTACACTCCCTAGTCGCTACCTCATAATAAGTTGGTGGTGGAGGCGATGTTGCAATCCTCATATAGTCCTCTTCTCCATCTGAGCCTGAGAGGGGATATAATCTATTGCCACTAAGTAGGGGGAAGACCGCCTGGGGTGAACCCTCCTCTACGGCATGGGGTGCTACCTCTGCCTCTATAACTACTCTCTCATGATGCCGCTTAACCTTTTGACTTTTATTATGGTACTGAGTGCAGGTGAGTTGAGCGGGGCAAGAGTCTATCTCTAAGACCAAGATAGCCTTCCCCTTTGAGGGGACCAATGAGAGGAGGTGTGAATATGAACAGCAGATGAACGATGGAGTGGGAACCACGACATTGCTTGTGCTACTACTAAAAACTAATTGTGACGCTCACTATGGGGACCTCTACTGCCTTCCTCTTTAGTGGAGGGAACTCAAAGTCAGAAGGCATGTTAAAGAGAATAAGTGGTGTATGTCTCGCCACCTCCTCCTTACTAACTGTCATGAGGACTATCCCCTCACAAGTTACTCGGAGAGCCTTGAATCTACAACCATACTGAATCAAACATGTAGTGGTCGAGGTGAGCTTGGCCTGATCCAGGGCCAAGTTAACACCTGATGGGAAGGAGAACATAAACTTGATAGGAGCCATGTGTAATGAACCAGCTAAAACAAAGTGGTAATGAAACTCGCATTTGTTGAAATTATAAGAATGGTCCTCTCTTTGGTATTCACTTTCAAAAATAATTTATAGACTTGATTTAGAAATTTGAACCCACACTCAACAAATTTAGTTATGTTAACTAGGGCTCATTAGAGAGATTTTGATATGTGAGGAGAAAATTGCCATTTGATTTTAATTTAGAACGCATACTCAAGAAATTTAAGTAGGTTGGGTGAGGTTCAGATATGTGGAGAGACCTTTGAAGATATTTGTCTTGTGTATTTTCTTTGAAAATTTTGATTTTGAAAAAACTTTACTTAGCAAATTTAGGTATGCTAGGGAAAGGTTGTGATTGTTTAGAAATTTTGTGAAAAAAAACTTTGCTTGTGGTGGTTGATTATGTGTGATATATGTTGATTTGATTTGAACATGGGGCTTCTTACTTAACAAATTTGGTGTGTTAAGTAGAGGCCAAATGTGTTTGACGTATTTTAAAATGAGACTCTCACTTAACAAATTTGGTATGTTAAGTAAGAGCCAAATATGATATGATTTGTGTTTGAAAATGAGATGCTCACTTAACAAATTTGGTATGTTAAGTGAAAGCCAAATGTGATATGATTTGTGTTATGAAAATGAGACTCTCACTTAGTAAATTTGGTATGTTAAGTGGAAGTCAAGTGTATTTGACAAGTGTCTGAAAATGAGAGTCTCACTTAACAAATTTGGTATGTTAAGTAAGAGCCAAATGTGATTATGATTTGTGTTTGGCATACGAGACACTCACTTAACAAGTTTGGTATGTTAAGTGGAAGTCAAGTGGATTTATGATTTCTTTTTTGTGAAAGAGGGGAAGTCTATTTAATAAATTTGGATATGTTAAATAGGGTTTAATATTTTTTTTGTAAATTTTTAAAATGGAACTCTCATTTGACAAATTTGGGTATGTGAAATGAAGTCCAAATGTATTTTGATTTTTGAGACTTTGGAAAAGAGGAACCTTATTTTACAAATGTGGGTGTGTCAAATAGAATTCAACTTGTTTGATTTTCCAAAAGAAAGGAGAATTCTCATTTGAAAAATTTGTGTATGTCAAATGGATTTTAAAATATGTCTTGATTTTGTGTGTGGATTTCTTGCTTTTGAAACAGGGAAACTTCAACTTTAGCATATGTGGAATATGTTAAGTGGAGTTTCAATTTTATGCTATGGTTTTATTTGAAAATAGAATCTTCATTCAACAAATTTGAGCATGTTAAATGGAGATAGTCATTTTTAAAAGTGTGTTTCTGAAAAAGAGGGAAACTCCAACTTTAGCATATGTGAAATATGTTAAGTGGAGTTTCAATTTTATGCTATGATTTTATTTATAAATAGAAACTTCATTCAACAAATTTAAGCATGTTGAATGGAGATAATCATTTTCAAAAGTGTGCTTTTGAAAAAGAGGAAAACTCCAACTTTAGCATGTGTGAAATTTGTTAAGTGGAGTTTCAATATTAAGATATGATTTTATTTGAAAATAAAATCTTCATTCAACAAATTTGAGCATGTTGAATGGAGATAGTCATTTTCAAAAGTGTGCTTTTTAATAAAAATGATTTTGATCTTGATTTTGAAAAGAACCTCTATGTAACAATCATGGGGATTGCTATATGAGGTTTGGTTATATGAGTTTTTTCTTTTTTGATAATTTTGTGCAAGATTATTTGTTTTGTGAGTTTTGAAAAAGTGCTTTTGGAAAGTGGAATTTTGCAAAAGAGTTTATTTTCTTAAACATTAAGATGAACCTTGCCTCACCAAGGTAAGGCAAACTCTAAATTTTGTCATCTCCTTTCATAAGTTAATTTTATTTATTTATTTACCTATTGGGGGAAATCCAATAGGGGTTTCAAGACCTACAAGGAATGAGGTGCTAAAACCTAGAGGATGCTGGCTAGCTTTGCTTAAGAATGAAATAAGCCAAATGCCAATGAATAAAAAGATAGTCAAAGACTTATATGAAATATAAGTCCACTTTCGATGCTTTAAGATAATAACTGTATACTAGAGATGGAGAGAGGAACCATCCCCAGTGGAGTCGCTAGAAAAATCTGTGATATTTATTTTCTATGCGTGTGTTTGTATAGGTGGAATACCACACAGAACTGAGGGTGTACTTATTGAGGTGATCAAGTATGACATCAAGGAATAGTGCACTATTTTGAAAGATAAAAATAACTACCCTACGATGAACCCAATCATCTAATAAAGACTCCTAAGGCATGATGGGTCTTCGAATGTACTAGAGATTTTTTTCTACTTTACATGGATGAATAAAGCAAAGTTTATTTAAAATAGGTTCTAAAGTTTCCTATAGGGGTAAGCCCCCATAGTTAATTACATCTTAAGGAATCTGAGTTCCTTAGGAATACTCTTGATTAAAGTAAGAAATTTTTGTCTCCAAAGAATTCAAAGATAGGACTATCAATAAATTGGTTATATTTGAAAAATCAAGTGGGTTAGATCAAAAGGAAAGACTTATTATTGAAGCCAAAAGAAAATGAGTAGGGGATGCTCATGATACTAGGAGACCTAGTGAGCATTCCAATCTATTCTATTATTGGGCTTTATATGTTTGAAATTGAAAGAAATTATTTATTTGAGTTGAAATTTTTTAGAAATCTAGGACTTATAATCGCATAATACAAGATTGTGGGAATACCTAAGAGGTAAGGATTTATTCTCATAGCCTGAGGGTAAATAGTAATCTCATATCCTAAATATAAGGATCTCTGGCGAGGGCCAAAGAACGTCCTAAATCTAAGGAGAAAAGTGGGTATACTGTTTACCTCCATAAGAGAGAGTAAATCACCCGACTACTGCACTTATAACTACCTAGAGTGGTAGCTAGCTAACTCCTCCTACATTTTAAAACTATGTGGTCAAGTCATATATTTTGCAAGATGGTTAGGATGTTATTATTTATAAAGAAACTTAAGTCCTTAAATCCACTCCCTAAGAGACTAGAGCATGAGTGGTATGAATAATGACTTAGTCTAACATAAATTTTATCAATTTTTATTTGATTTTGGACTCTTTATTTTGACACAGGCCATAGAATTTTATATGCCTAAATGCATGATGAAATAAGATTATTGGCTAGATCAGAGAGAAAGAGGTGTTTTTCACCATAAGGGAGACCCTTAAAGGTCAAGTATTCTCCTATCATGCAAGAATGGAAACCCTCTCTTACCAAGAATGAAATAAGATGATATGCATGATATTAAACAGATAACATTTAGCTACGAGGTTTCTAAATCTTTTAATTATCTCAATTTAATACCTAGGCTTTAAATGAGGTTATATGTTATTTTAGAGAATTTAGTTATGAGTTATGATTGGGGTAAAAATTTTATTTTTTCCTAAGATCCTAAGCGGATCCAGGCCATAAATTAAGTCATCATATATGAAAAAGCTAGGAAAATACGACATTTCTATTACACAATTGTAAACAAAGCATCAATCAATTTATTAACTCAATGTGAAAGAATAATAGGTTGGTACGATCAAGTACCACCGTACAATCTGAAAAGAGAAATGGATAGTCGAGCTCTACCCTTATACATCCCGGTAATGTAGAAGAATAATTATAATTACAAATGAATAAATGTTATGGGGGGTTTTCATATCTTCATATCTTCATATCTTCATATCTTCTCTATTTCTTCATTTGGATTTGCTTGGTTCAAAGGCATCATAGGGCCTCCCAGGCCAAATCCTTCTAGCCTTTGCTCATCCTAATCCCCTCATAACACTTAACCAAATTTCTAATACATAATTACATTAAAAATAAGAAAAGTAAATCTAATTACACTTGCAAAATAAGTGTTAGCTAAACACACCATACAACCCAAGCAGTTATATCTATAATTTAGACTTAGCATCCTGTACATGGTTAACCAAGTCCACCTGTCCTAGTATAGATTATGCTTAAGGGTTAAGTAACTTGTAAAAGAGAGCATTTTATATTTATTTTAAACACCCCTTAAGTATAATCTCTTATAAAAAATATAATTAGGCTAATCACAGCCTAACATCCAGTCCATGAGCTAATTATTATGACATAACACATGTTTGTTCATTTCTTTCCATCATATATAGCATGCATATGATTAAGTCCTAAACATAACTATACATGCAATTTATATCTTAGCACACTTAAATGATAAAAGTAAGCAAGTGTACTTGGAATTAATGTCTCATTTGGTTGAATTATTTGTCATATTAATTTAAAGCTCTATCTAAATTCTTATACAAAAGCATAAGAAAAGAACTCTAAATCATATGACTAATCAACCCAACCACTTGAACAAAATATGAATGCATATCTTTTTAATAGAAAGAAGAGGGAGTTTTCATTCTTTAGCTAAATACACATTCAAATGTATGAAAGTTTTAAGCAAGTATGTCACCATTGTTCTGCACTAAGGGAGTGAGGTAGGAACCTCTTTGGGGCTACTTAAAGCCGTGTGTCCCCGAAATATCCAAACTAATATACTTGCTATTTTTAAATATATATGGATGTATAAAAAACTATCAGAATAGAAAACACCATGCAAAAGTAGAGTTTAATTTATTTAGTCTATTTGTGTAAAAGAATTAAGCTCTATCTAAATTCTAATGTCAAAGTGCATAAGAATGAAATCAAACAAGTACGTCACCATTATTCTGCACTAGGGGAGTGAGGTAGGAACCTCCTTGGGGCTACTTAAAGTCGTGCATCCCCGGAATGTCCAGACTAATATACCCATTAACATTCAAACTTATGCAAGTCAACATATGAATGTAAGAAAGAGACTTCACTTCATACACTAAGCTTATATTCACAAGCATCTCCTATGTATGTGTAACTAAAATCATAATATATATAGATATATATATATATCATTATTCATTTATAAGCTTTTGAAATTACATTTGAGATTTAATAGTGTTAATAGCCACACATATTTTTAATTAAGCCAACACATGCAAATTGACATAAAGGAAATCATCTTCATTTAATTAATTTGAAAGAAATGAATGCATGAACACAAGTGGCATAAAATATTCTAACATGATTGGAAAGAAACAAAACAACACAACCATCTGATTTCATTCAATCTAGCTAATTCCTGAGGACAATCACATTAAATAAGCTTATTTAAAAGAAACCAAAGTTTCTTAAAACCATTTTTGATTTCATATTTGATTTGATTTAAAAAATGTGAAAGAGGTTTCCTAATCTTAATCCCATTCCCCATATGTATGAATTAAATTGATTTAATGAAAAGTAATTAGGTTGATTTTATGGCTTAATTTAGTTGAGGTATGAATTAAATCAGTTAATTAAACCTTTACTTATATCACCTTAAGTTAATTAACTAATTAATGATGAGATAAGATGATATGAAATCACAAGAAAAGTAAATTAGCAATGCTCCTAAGAAATGAAAGGTGTCTAATGCAATTGGCTCATAATTAATAATTAATTAAGCTTAAGGGATATACTTAATCACTTTTATGATTTTTCTCACACATGTAAGCTAATCATAATTTCATTAAATTTTTTTAGGCTATTAAACATATAAAAAACTACCCAAGATTAATTAATCAAAGTTAGGAATGAATTGGATTTTAAATTAATTTAATTAAGCCCTTAATTGGTTAATTAAATCCTTTGATTATATTTTAATTAGGATAATGAAATTAACTTAAGGAAAGATATCAAGAAAGAGGCCTCAATCTCAATCCTTTAAGTCATTTCAAATAATTAGGCTCTAAAATAATTAAATTCCCTTTTATTTTAATTGATTAATTAAGTGGCTAACTAATTAATTAAACTTTACTTAATTTGAAACAAATGAAGAGGATTAATAAAATGGTCATAAAGAATAAACCTAGACCATTTTCCTAAGACTTTTCAATGTTAACAGATGGCAATAAGCTTAATTAATTAATTAATCCACTGTTCATTTACTTAATTATCAGTAATTAAGGTAAGATAGTAATTAAGGCTTAATCAATCAATTTTCCTAATTAACTATCCAATAAATTCTAATAAAAATAGGGGAGGCAAAGGTCATTCCTATAAATATCTCTGGAATGTTTGAAATTAAATGGATATTTAATTAGAGTGTAATTAGGCTAATTAAAATTTTAATTAAATCTTAATTAAGCAAGAATTACTATTCAAAATTAATAAATAATAATTTTCATGGATTTCCCTTTTAATTACCTTTAAAATGAGTCTTCATTTATAATTTTTGGATTTTTCTAAGATTAGTTATGAATTTTAGAAGTTTTAGCCTCAAAATTAATTTAATTAAACTAAATTAACTTCCTAACCCATCTACATGTATGATGATGATACATGGCACGCTTTCCATGTGGTGCAACGGGATATGTCATTTAAGTTGTCAAATTAGGACACTGACTCGGATTGTGATGGACACGCTTTCCTGTGGACCGTCTAATCTTAGATCAGATGACCATGATTAAATCTCATGGTTAAGGAGGATTAAATCAAGGGTTTCGACATGATTTGATCACGACTGTCTAATCCAATCACAGGGAATGGATGGCCCATGATCCATCTTCATACGAGCGATGAACGATAGAGCCCATCCTCCATGGATCGCTTGATCCAAGCTCAGATGCACTCCAAACTCAACCCACACCTTCGTGTGAAGGATCCACAAGGATCCAATGGATAGGATGGATTCAAATGCAAGTTTACTTTGAAAAGGACCAACATATTTTTATTTAAGGATCAATTTTGAGAAATTACCTCAACGGAGCTTATGATCGGCGGTTCCAACGATCGAGGTAGTTTCATTTGGTAAAAATGAAGCCCTGTTGGGCCACACGAGCTTTGATTTAAGGTGGTTTGCTCTATGGACCAAGGCCCTCCCTTTGAGCATTCGGTCTTGATCAAAGTATGGCTTCCGGTGGTTTTGGAACTCAAGGGATGACTTGCTTAGCTTCGATTAGGTGTGGTGAAAGTGTGTGCAAGTTTAATTGAAGTTTGGTTAAGGGATGGATGGGTTTGAATCAAGGGAGGTCTTCCTTATTTTAGTTCCACACATAGAGAAGAATGGACGATCGAGGGAGGTTTGAAAATGCTCTGAAGGATTTTGTTTCTCTCTTGGGGGCTTAGAAGTGCAAATGGCGATGAATCCCGCTCGAATTGAGGGAGTATACCCATCAATTATGTGTGATGGACTGATGGGATCCTCCCTAAATTTTTATTGATTCATCATCGTTGAGGCATCAGAGGGGTCACTGTCAGCTCCACGTGGCATGCTATGGTTGAATAAAGTTATGGTAGAGAGCTCAAGGCAAGATTTGGCATGATTGGATCGGCTTGGTCCTTTCGGTGCTTAATTTGGCTTGAGACGGGAGGAGGTGAACTCCCCTTGGTCCATAGCTGATCCTAGCTATTCTAAGGTGGGATAGGAAGATTAGGCACACCCCATTTGGAACTTGGATGGCTGCCCAAGTGATGGGAGAGTGGACTTTGCTTCTTATGAAAAGAATCCAATGTGGGGAGGTTTGTCCAATGGCTAATTCCCTTATGTGGGGTCCACTTGTATTTGGGCTAGTTTGGTAGTAATCTAAGACTGGTTTGGTTTGGGTTTGGCCAACTCCTATGGTCCCATGGGTTGGTTTGGTTCATTTGGTCAAATGGGTTCATATGGGTTCATGTTGGGTTAGGTTGACAAATTGGTCAAATTGGATCAATCCAAGGCTTGGGTTAGGTTTAAATGATGATTTGAAGAGTTTTGGTTCAAGTGGTTTAGATTAATTTAGCTTAGCTTTGTTTTTGGCTCAGTTGGATTCAAATAGATCAAATGGGCTAAGTTCACCAATTCAATAAATTTTACCAAATTGAGTTGGGATAGGTGTTGGTTCATGTTTAGGAGATGATGCCTTAGGGTCTTCCTTAATGCTTGGTGACGTCAATTGGGCGATGATGGTTGGGCAGTGATCAGGTGACTACGGTAGACACTAGTCCGACAATGGTGGTTGAGTGACAACAGCCAGATGGTGGCGACAAGCGGTGATCTGATGACAGTGGTTAAGTTGTGGTCCGGTGGTGGTAGTTGGTAACGACAAACAATGATTTGGTGGCACCAACCAATGGCAATCCGATGATGGTGGATGAGTGGTCATCCGATAATGGTGGCCGGCGATAATCCAATGATGATGGTTGAACAGTGACAGCTAGGTGGTGATCAATGGTGGAAGATGGTGGTCTGGCAGTGGTGGCTATCAAAAATGAAACAGCGATCGACGATAATCTAGTAATTTTCGGGTGGTGGCGATTGATAGTGGCAGTTGGCGGTGATTTGATGATGGTTGTCTGGCAGCGGTGGCCAAGGGCGATCTAGCAATGGTCAGACAGTAGTGACCGATGGTGGCGATTGGTAGCGATCTGGCGACAATGGTTAGATAGTGATCCAGTTGTGTTAAGCGTCAGAGCTCTATCCATCTCTAGCTTTGATCCCTTCATGTGATCAATGAGAGGTTATTTATAGATTTTAAGAGTGGCATTCTTTATAAATATAGGAAAAATCTGGACCATTTTATTGGACGGTTCAAAATGATATTGTTGCTTATAAGATATATTTTAAGTATTTGAATGCCCAAATATAAAGTTAGAATTAAGAGATTTTAGGCTCGTTAGATTCATCTCGGTAAGACTAAACATGTCATTTTTGGAAGCTATTTAGAGTCTAAATGATATCTCAAAATTTTTAGTTATATTTTAAGTGCTTGATTTGGGCTAGTCTCGACTCAAGATTATGTTGTTTTTTAATCCCATCAATGTATTAATATTAGCTATATGATGGCCAAAAGAAAGTTTGAAAGATTTTAATCACACATACATCTAGATTCGTGCTTGAACTACTATATTTTTCAATGGCATATCAATAATAAATTGCAAATCTAATACTAAAAAAAATTAATGCTAAAAAAGAAAAGACTAACCTGCAACTTTCTATAAGTGCTCCTCTCAAAATTTTCTCTTCCACACAATCTCATAAAACTTCATTCTCTTATGAAAATTTCCTTTTGTTTGATGATGCTAGGAAGAGACTCTGACAGTCTGACCCCCTATTTATTGAGTTAACATAGTGTTTAGTGATTACTAATTAAAACCAGGAATTGTTAATTAATAGTATTGAAAACTAATTGATTATAATTTGTCATTCTACAAAACTGAATAATTAACTTACCATCCAATGAAGAAAATGACATACCAATTTTTGCAAAAATGTCTACCATTCTCCACATAATAATTAGCTTACCACAAAATGCAACATAAAATTTTGCAACAAGAACCCTCTGTCCCCACCTACGAGGCACATATTAATTAGCTCGAAGACATGGCATTCTGCAAAAAAACCACCGTTCCCATCAACCTATCGGTAACCAGAAAATGCTATCATTGAAGACGTTTTTCGCCTGCATGATGTACAAGTAGATGGGCACGTAAGAAAAAAACATCCTATCTATGAGGGAATTTTCTGCTTATAAAGACCACCTCAGCCGACAAAAATCACACCATCTTAAAACTTTCTCAATACTACACCTTTGCTAATTACCATTATTAAGTTGTTCTTTTTTTTAAATTTCGCCCAAGTTATAAATAAGAGAAACGGAAAGCAGGGAAAGAAGAGTAAGAGGCTTCGTCGGCGAGAATGGTGCTGCTCCAGTGTATCTTAGGAGGCGTCGTCACCTCTCTCTTCGGGTTCCTTTATATCCTCAGGAATTGGAGGAATAAACCCGGTAGGGCCGGAATCAAGCGGTTATGGCACCGGCCAACGCAAGATTGCGCTGCTCGGCCGATGTCATCGTTGTAGGAGCCGACGTTGCTGGATCCGCACTCGCCTACACCCTCAGAAAGGTGAGGTTCCTTTTTCTCAAACCCTTTGCTTTCTCTTTTTGATTTTCTTCATTGAGGCATGGTTCTTCTATGGGCGGAATTAGATTAGCATTGTCATGTTTTTTTCTTCGTGGCTTTTTGTGGTTCCCTTTCTACTTTTTCATTTCTTTTTAAAGTGAACAGTTAAGCTGAGTAGTTCACGATTTTTCTCCAACTTACAGTAAAAAAATATATTTAATATGCTCAGTACTTCCATCAATAAAAATATAATAATAATAACATTAATAATAACATTCAAGGTTAATAAAGATGTACTTATTGCTTGAAGGAGTTTGCCTCCCATATAATTGTTCATTCTTCTGTTGTATCAAAATTAAGCAACAACAACTCATCAATTACAAAGTTACGATAACTGTTTTATGGTGGTCAGACTACAATAATAATTGATGGTGATCTGCAATGATTGTTAGTATTAACCAATTTCAAATTCTTAAATTTAACTCTTAGCTCCTTTCAACCTTATATTATAAATGAGGTTTTATTTTTATAAAATTAGGTGGAATATTTTTGATAAATTTAGTTAAAATTTTAGAACACATAATCGATTGGTCCATATTAAATCCATTAATTATAATTTATTTTTCAGCATTTAATTCTTCAATGATCTTGAAATTGAATAATTTTATATTTAAATTCTTCTCATGAAGTCGCTTGATTTGAATATAACATGTATATTTAGAAATCATCTTAAGTTTGATTTGAGCTTATTGAGATTAGTTGACCTTTTACTAGTTTTAGGTCTATCTTATTTAAACATTCATTTTGATTATAAATTTACTAAAATTAATTTATGGATAATCGTCAATTTATTTTCAAAAGTTTCAAACTATTAAGTTACATTAAGATTCATGTTTTATTAGATTAATTTTCAGATGATAAATCATTTATTCATCTATTACAATTTAGCAAGGTGGTAATAATGTCTAAAATGTGATATATGCTCTAAAAAGAGATTGATATGCTCTTGATAGGAAGTTTAGGTGCTAAGCATATGCCCAAGAGTATGCTAACTCAAAATTGCCAAGGGAAACTAAGAAGCTGACTAAGCCAAAATAAAATAAGTGAATATAGAGGGAAAGATATTTAAAGCAAGAATTATAAGATTATGACATTGAACTTGTGAGTAGTTGTCACATGTCATGGTTATATAGATAAAAAAATGCGAAATATATTTTGAGTCAATGCTTCTTGCAATCAATTAATGAATCGAAAACTTTGAAGCCACATGTTGCTACAACACACAAATAAGAAAAATTAGACACCCTCCTGGACATATGTCAAAATGTCATTGCATTGTAGTGAAACTTGTAAGAAAAAACATCATAAAATTATTAAGTTTAGTCCAAATCATAATACATGCTAAATTAATTTTGTAGGTGCTAGTAATCGGATATATATATGAATATATATATATAAATATATATATATAAATATATATATATATATATATAGATGTTGAAGAGACTTAGGAGAAAGTCCTCTAGATCGCTTTATTTTTCAGTAGCATCTGAGCCTAGAGAATTCTTTTGGTGTTTTAAAGCAATAATGACCACATGTTAGAAAAGTGTAATACATACACAATATCATTTCATCAATAGTAAGTACAATCAATCACACTCTAAGGTTTAAAAGAACTAACTTAAAATTATAAAACTATGCTATTTCAACTAAAAGAAGACCTATATGCAAAAAGAAGTATCATTGGGTATATTTAAACCATACCACTATCAATTAAATGCCACAACTTCAAAGGATATTCACATTCTTAACTAAAGAGCATAAAAGAACATAACTTATTTTACATGACTACATTAATTCTCCAAAGTTGTGGGTTTTATGCTTTGTGATTTATTATTCAACATTCCAACAACAAAGCTTACATAATTTAAATATATAGCTATCATTGATGCCAATAAAGAGATAATTTAGCCTAAAATTTTATAGAAGAACTTGATAGACAAGACACTTTTGTGATAGATAATATTCACTAAGAAAAATTGGCTTTCCTCCTAAAAGGATTTATACAACTCAAGTACCAATATAGACATAATTTGCTTGAATATTTTAAATTTAATTTGCTTGAAGAATTTTATAAATCTTAAGATTAGCACATAAGAAATTGGCACCGCTATGTTGTGGAATGGATAATATAAAAAGATTAATTTGATTGAATAGACTTAATTAAGGATCATTTGATTTTAAGTTGGATTTAGTAAATATGTAAGCCCAAACTTAAGAAATAGAAAAAGAATTAAAATCTAAAAACTATTTTACATGATAGCTCCTAAATTTTATCTAGTCTTAATAAATTATTTGACCTATTTATGATTTAAATTTTATGAAGGGAAAACAATTTTGGAATTAATAATTCACAACCTTAATATGATTTATGAGGGGCTTATGGTAATGCTAAACAATATAAACGACAAAAGCTTAAAAAAAGTCCCATTTTACATTTTATTATATATTCTGATTTACTAAATCCTATAAGGAAATTTTTTTTAAATAATTTAAAATGTAATTAGAATAAGTATCTTAAAAAAATTTAGATATAGGTATCCATTTTAATCAACATTTTGACGCCAACTGGACGTGATATTAGTTGCCCATTTAAGTACCTAATCTAATCATTGATTCTATTCTAATTATATAAATCTTATTCTCATCAATATTTTATTAAATTTTAATATTTTATCTCAAATTACATGAATATGAATTTGTTAATTTATTTTGTTTTGATAAATTTTTTTAAATAGTATGTTTTAATGATCTAATATTTTTTATGTTATATTTATAAGTATTTGATTAGTTAGTAGATAAATATAGTTTAAATGACATTTTATTTATTTCCAAAATTGTTTTAGATGAAGAATTTTTTTTATTGAAAAATAATGACATTGTGAAAAGTGTAAAACTATCTGAACTATTCTCAATAATTTGTTTAACCTCACATACATATATATCTTTAAAATTTTACATGATAATAAATGATTGTAATAGTCACTTATATAATTATCTATATGTTTAGATGAATATTAATTTGTAAATTTTTCTTGATTTATACATTTATGTACATATAAATCTCTTTATACACTAATGATCAAGATATTATGTCCATCATTTAAGATATTTGACTAAATATTAATATTTATCTTTATTCATGTAGATAAATTTTGATCTTATCATTATTCATGGATAACCAACATTTACCATTCAAACATAATTTTCAAAATTCAATATATTTAAATATGTCTGACAATTTATATATAAACAAATTTAAAATTAAATAAAAAATCATTTAAACTATATTTTTTCACTAATTAATCAAATACTTGTAAAATATAGCATAAAATTATATGCAGATCATTAAAAACATGCCTATTTATAAAATTTTTATCAAAATAAATTAAATTAATAAATTCATATATTTACACAATTTGAGATAAAACATTAAGAATTTAGTAAAATATTTATGAGAATAACTTTATAAAAAGTATTAAATTGAGTAGCAAAATATTAAATCTAAATCCAATAAGTTAAAAATACTTTAAAAATAAAATATATATAAGTTGCATTTAATGGGCAATTTATAACACTATAAGTCGTAAAATGATTATAGATTAAAATTAAAGCAATAATATAAATTGATATGCAAGCAATTTATTAAAATATATACCTATATCTAATTTTTTTAAGATATTAAAATTACTAATTATTTAAAAATACTTATTTTAAAAAAAAATTTAATTATAATGGTGTATTAAGATTATAACAAAAAAGAATTGTGACTTTATTAAATTTAGTGAGTTATGACTTTCTGCTCTTTTTGATTGAGGGTTTATTTCAATTTGGAATTCATGTTTCTAGTAAGTTTATAAAAATTAATTTTAGTAAATAATTTTCATCAACTAAAAAATATGAAGTTAAAAAAATTAATATAATTATAAATTAATTTGATTAAAGAAATTATTATACTTAATTATTTTCATAAATTTGATAATGATTAACTAAAATGTGATTATGATATATATAATTGAATTGTTATGAATTTTATTTTAGCTCTCAAGTGTTAGTATAATTATATTAGATAAAAAAATTATTAACATTAAATCTAAAGTTACATAAAATATATTAATTTACAAAATTGACAACATTAATAAATATAAAGTTAATTGACATTATTTTTTTATTTAATTTGACTTAAAAAAGTTGTTCTTAACTTAAATCACTAATTAATGATTAATTAAGATATTATCTTATGTAAATTATGATTTAATAATTTAATTATGATTAATTTATACTAAGTTAATAAAATAAATTATAAAATTATATAAATTATTAAATAAAAAATAACTAACTTGGCAATTTAATGAATTTAATAAAACTAACTTATCATATAAATAATTTCAAGATTTAAAGAAAATTTGAATTTAAAGATATATTCTTAGAAACTTTATTTTAAAAAATATTTATTTGTAGTATTTTCTAATTAATTTTCTAAAAAAATAAAGAATTTTAAAATATCAAAATAATATTTAAGTTTTAAAGATTTTAAAACAAATAATTATTAAAATCATTTTGTCATAATGATAACAATATTGCTAACAAATTTAACAAAGATCATATCCATCTTTGAAAGATTTATTATATAGGATAATTTTTTTTAATTTTTTTTTTAAATTCTATAATTTCTATGAGAAAAATAAATTAAAAATTGTATGTAAATAATAAATAATAATAATAATAATAAAATAATAATAATAATATAAAAAATAAAAACATAAAAATGATTTTGAGTTGTTGAGTGTGATTAGTGTTAAGAGGATTAAGATTTGATTGGGACTAAAGGATAAATGAATAGCATGAAAATATGTTAAATTTTTGTATATGAGGATGGTTAATGGAGGTTCTTTTAGTTTGATATAGATCATGGATTAACTTGAACTTTGAAAAGGACAATCACCAACTAAAAAAAGACAAGATGCCTTAATTATAATGCATTGATTGAGCATTGAGAGAAAAATTGAAATTTTTTCCAGAAAATTTATGTATTTATATTGTAATATTTTATATTAAATAAAAAAATTTTAAATGTTTGCAAGCAAGGGCTAGATAATCAAGGAATATTACTTTGATTCATTAAGTTTTAAATAAGATAGATCTATATATTTTAAATTTTAAAAAAAAGAATCAAGGAAACTTATTCAAACACATAAAAAATTTTTGATATTTATATATGATTTAAAATTTAGATTTTATTTTTTTTTTATTTCTCAAGAAGATTAGATTATAACCCAAGAATCTAGCCATTATTGGTTATTTTCTTTTATTTTGACGAGGGAAATTTTGTGGAAACATTGTGTATTGGGAGAATATTTGATCAATTTAGAATATTTATAAATTTTAATTATTTATCTCCAATTACTGAGAAATAAATCCTATTTTTTTCAAGCATTGTTCATAATGATGATTGGAATTTTTATTTTTAATACAAAAATGATTATTTAATTCAATGTCTTAGAATATTAAATGTTTTTAGAATGATTAGATAGATTTAGTGAAGGAATAAATAATCTATTTAATAATTTCTAAATTTAAATCACTTTAAAAATAATTCTTAAATTTAAATATTCAGAAATTATATTTATTTATCTTAAAATATTAATTATGATCAATTTTGATTAGAAAATATCTTTAAGTTAATATAAAAAAGATCAAAACTATTGTTTATTATAATTATTTATAATATAATTCATAATATTTAAATAAAGAAATATTATGATTTTAAATTTACTTATGTTTTAATATCAAGTTTTTAGATTTAACTTTAAATTAAAAAAAAACATAAGTAGTATATTTATTATAGATATCAAGGAGAAATTTTTAATTATGAGCACTCATAAGACAAATAATCAAACAATTCCACCAACAAAGGTCAAGTTAACCAAACACTAAGATAAAGAAAGAACTTGAAATAAATTTTATCATTTTAATCTAAAAAATTGATATTTCTATTTATGATTGTAAGATTTCTTAAGAGAAGAAGATATATTTTGATGAATATTAATATTATAAGGAAGGTAAAATTCATTATTTGATTTTCATTATTTTAGTAATAATTATAATTTTCTGTAAAAAAAATTATAACTTATAAATATAAATGATATTTAAATAATATATTAAAATTTTATATGTATCTTTATTTTTATTTATTATTTTGTTGAATATTTATTTTTATAATATTTTTTTTATTTTTTTTCTAATATGATGTTAATTAAAAATATTAAATTAAATCTATAAAAAAAAATATGTAGATTAAAATATTTTTATGATTTATCATATACATAAATTTAATTATAAACAATATTATAGATTAAAAAAGCTAACTACAAATTCTAAATTTTTATAATATTTTCAATAAATATCTTAAATTCTCTAGTGACATGTTGATTATTTTATTTGATCATTTATTTGAGGGTTGAAAGGTTATTATTTTCATATTATTTTTAAAAATAAGATATAAACTTAATCTCTATCAAATACTATAATATTAGGCAAGTAATAGTCTCACTATTATAGTGTTTAAAAATTGTGATGAGGATGTCACACAAATCTTAAGAGGTACATATTTAAAATGATCGAGACATCAAAGAATGATATACTAGTTCGAAAGATAGAAATATCATTCTATGAAGGTCTTAATCATCTAAAAACGAATCTTAAGGCCAATATGTCTAAGCATACCAAAGATTTTTCCTCTACCTTATATGGATGAAGATAGGGTTTATTTTAAATCAGGTTCATAAGTTCCCTATAGGAGAAAACTCGCATAGTTAATTACATCTTACAGGATATGAATCTTCTAAAAAAACTCTTGACTATAGATGGTTTTTTAATTCAATACTTTCTTAATTCCATTTCTTGAGGCATCACATACTACCTCAAATCCTTTAAAGAAATTATATAAACTTAGAATAAGAGAATTGGTCATAAGGACTTATTTCGTCAAAAGCACCTTGAACTCTAATGATCCACTTAAAAGTTTCATTCTTTAAGATATTAGTAAGTAAAGTAATTGTAATACTGAAGTGTATAATAAATCTTTTGTAAAGTATTGCCATGCCATGAAAATTTATGACATTATTAGTGTTATCAAGTCTATGTTTAGAAGTGATATTTATAAAGTCCAAGAAAATGAGGCACTCTTCAAATTAATGTAGAGCTTCTCTTATCACAACCCATTAAATAAGTACAAAATAATTATTAATTATGATTCTTTTAATAATCGTCACACAAAATTTGGTTGTATCGACATTTCAAACATATGTATTTTATTACAGCAACATACATAAAATTTATAATCTTCAAAGAGTTCAAACAAATATAAATATGATGCATTAATACAATTTAATATGATATTAAGGGGACAAAATATAAAACAAGAGTACACAATAATAAAACTTTTTTTTTTCTTTTCTTTTTTGTGAGGGCACAAACTAATAATATCAAAAAAAGCATTCAATATTTTCATCCTTATTACTGACATTTATAGTTTTTTTTTGTTAGAGATTTAATATAAAAATGATAAATATATGCTAACAAAAAATACAATTAAAGAACGTTATTTATAATTTCTACCTTCCTGTTTTCATTTGTTAAAATAGTTGTATAATTATTTTATTATCAATACTATTAGATATGTCATTTTATTCTCTCAGAGACTTTTCATAATAGATCATTTTTATATTATCAATTATACTAAGAAATGTATACAATTGAGCATTTTGTCTTGTAAACACTTTATCTTTCAGTTAAACTCATTTTCATCTAAAAATAACTATGAAATCATTCCAAAAACTCTACTTCCATAACCACTTATTATTTATACATCACAATTCAAAGTTTATATTATAAATTTAGTGTACAATTAACATCAAAAACATAGAGATTGAAAATTTTACAAATATATATATATATATATATATATATATATATATATATATATATATATATATATATATATATATATATATATATATAGGATTTAATGTAAATTTATATTTGATAAGATGAATTTTATGTTGCACCAAAATCATTATAGAAAACTAGATAAATAAATGATTATCAGATTTTACATTTATTCTATAAAATAATAGCTTATACATATTTATGTGTATATAAAATTTTATTTTTGCATGTATAACTAATATTATATTAAGTTTATCAAAATTTTATGCATAGGATGCAAGACCCAACTTGACAATGATTTGCTACTTTATTTTAAGAATATAGAGTATATAAATTCTTAAGCTTATTTAAATATATTTTATATATACCTTGAAATAATATTTTATGAAAATTTTAAAAAATATTTTGGAGTATCAAAGAAATAATTTTATGATAATCTTGATTTTTAAATTTTCAACTAATAATTTATTATAACCTCTAAATTATCAAGCATAAACAAATTTTGGACAAGAGAAATATATATATTAAAATGCATATCATAAATAAATAAATCAAAATTATGACATAACTTGTATTAATATTTTGAATAAAAAATAATCTTAATAAATATTGTACAGTAATATTTTTTATGATCAAAAAAGAATTTTTGAATAAAAGTTGGATTATGAATCCTTAAATTTGTTTTAGAAAATTTATATATATATATATATATATATATATATATATATATATATATATATATATATATATATATATATATATATATCTCAATTATTTTTATGCATTTACATATCTAACACCTAAAGTTTGATATTTATAAATATAACACTTTTTCTATACTTGAAAAAGTACTTTTCACTTTAAAACTTTAATGATGGTGCTATTTTTATGAAATATTAAAAATTTGGGTGCTTTTTATGTAAATGTAAAAGTTTAGATATTAAATATATAAATATATAAAATTTTTGTGCTATGCATGTAAATTTCTTCAATTTTGAAATTTTTCCAAACTTTCTCTCTAAAGCTTCATTTCTCTAATTATTCTTCTTCTTTTTCAACTATAGAAACATTGAATCTCTCTTATTTTTTTTTCACTAAATCACTATTCTTATCTCGCAAAATCTTTCTTATATAAGAAGAGTCAAGTTTTTCTCATATTTATAGTTGAAGATGAGCTTATACTTTGCATGTGTAAACTTTGCATAATTTTAGAGACTAAAGAAGTGGGGTGGAGATGAACAAATGTGTAAACTTTGCATGTTTCAATTCTTACAACTGTTAGAGATATTTACATGAATTATATATCAAAGAAATTTTGCATAGGCAAGTTTTGGTGAAGGTTTGCATGGCACACACACATGTATGTGTGTGTGTGTGTGATAAACTTTTAAATTATTATATGATAATCCATTCCAAATATCCAAAATTTTATATTTAAAAATTAGAATAAAAATTTTTATAAAAAATTAATTTTAATATGTGAAAAGTTATTATTTAAAAGGAACTTATATGATATATAAATGAATTATTAATGTTATGAAAACTATATTTAATTAAAATTATAATTTTTATATATCAATATATGTTCTAATATATATAAGATTTTATATGTTAGAAAAAAAATTTAGAAAGTTAATTATTCATTTGTTTATGATTTATATAAAGTTAATCATAATTTTGAAATTAAAATTTTTCAATATTTGAAAGTTGAAGTATGAAATTTAATTTTAAATTGCTTATATTTTATATTTATTAATAGAAAGTAACTTAATCTTAAAATTATCACTCTAATTTCATATATGAATTTTTTTTCCTTATGCTAATGAACCATAATTTTATCATATAAATATGATAATAATTAAATTCTTGATGAGTTTTATTAGTAACTAATTTTTAATGAGGGGTGAGTGAGATTAAGCAAGCTGTAAAAATATGTTTGAAAAATAAAAAATGCTCATATTAATAAAAAGAGTTGGTAGTGGAGTTAAAATGTACAAAAAATATATTAAATAAAAAATTTTATTATAAAATTTGATTTAGCTGTAAAACTTCAAAGAATTGAGAAGATATAGAGTGGCCCATAATAATTTTAAGAAAATAATATATTATGTAAATAAGTTAGTATTTAGTGATTAATATAGTGGATTAGATACTAAAGAGAGCGAAAGATTTATGTATAAGTGTGCTAAGTAAATATATAGGAGAATAAATATTTAGTTCAACTGAAATGCATTAAAAATAAATATCAAAAGGTGTATTTCTTAAAAAGGAAAATTCAACATAGGTGGATTAGATATTTTCCTAAACTTTCTAATGAAAGTTGTGAGAGTATAATTGACTTTAGTGACCTTAGTACCCTAAATGTTAATAGAGATTTTTATTTTTATCATCTATTAGTAAAATTGAAGTTGGAGAGGCTATAAAGAAAATAAAATGTGAAAAAGTAGTAGAACCTAATAATATTCTAATAGAAGTTTGGAAATATTTAAAAGATTAAGAAATTTCTTAGCTTACTAATTCTTTTAATATCATTTTAAAAATTAAAAAATGCTAGGTGAGTGGAGAAAAATTTTTTGGTTTTACTTTTAAGAATAAAGGTGCTGCACAAGACTGTGCAAAATATAGATGAATTAAGATAATGTGTCATACATTAAATTATGGGAGAGACTAATTGAGCATGGATTACAGTGTGATACAAAAGTTTGTCAAAATCAATTTGGTTTCATGCATTTGTTGAGAGGTTTGATAAAGAAGTTTGTGGAGAGTAAGGAGGATCTATGTATGATATTTATTGATTTAGAAAAAGCATATGTTAAATTTATAAGAGATGTGCTTTAGAGAGTTTTAGAAAGGAAAAGTATTAATATTTCTTATATTCAAGTCATTAAGGATATGTATATTGGAACTATCACTTGTGTTCAAACACAAGGAGGATTAACCAAGTATTTTTCCTATTCCTGTTGGATTACATTAAGGTTTGGCTTTAAGCCCATATCTTTTTGCTTTAGTTATGGATGTTGTTACTAGACATTTACAAGAGGATGTACCTTGGTGTTTTTTGCTATTGATATTCTTCTTGATAAGACTAGAGAGGAGTTCAAGAGAAACTTGAATTATGGAGGTCAACTAGAGTCTAAAGGCTTTATTTGAGTAGATGAAATCTATTTGTGATAATGGATAATAAAGTGATTAAAACAAGTGAATGTTTTAGATATCATTTATTGTTAGTGATATTGATTTAGAATTATATTTACATAGGTTTTATTAGAAAATTCACTTGATGTTGATATGAGAAATAAACTTGTTGAAGAAAATTTATTATGAATATAATATATCAGTGGAAATATATAAAATTTTATTGGACACTATAATTTTTATAAAAGTAAAAAAAAAAAAAAAAAATTAATTTGGATGATGATATGGTAGTGGCTTTTAAAAAAAAATGAATATATACATGAAAAGGTTAAAGCATACATAAGATTAGAGAGATGATCATCTAGAGAGAATAGATACATTAAACTTAGGTATGTTGGAAGGTAGAGATAGACCTAAATACTTGATTAAGAAGTATAAAATGACCTTATTTTATTAAAATTAAATGACAATTTGATACTTAATAAGACACAATGGAGAAGGATTCTTCTAACTACATAGTGGGATAAAGGCTTGTTGTTGTTATTGTATCACTAATAACTAATTTTACATTTAGTCAATTACTCTTTTTAAAGAAGATTTATTTTTAAATATTGCAAAGCTAAATGCAAGAAATATAAATATTTTTAATTTAAAGGATTACATCTATTCCCAAAGTTTGTCTAAAACCAACGTAAGGTAATAAAGATGATGGTCTTTATCAAAATTAAATATAAGGATGATATTGAAGTAAACCACTAAACTCAACTCCTTCAATAGGTCAAATCACCAAAGCCACTCCAACACCATGAGGCCCATCACCATGCTTTCTTGATTTGCATGATCATCCCCATCACAACGCACACTCTTTCCACCATGTCACCACATTTTGCCACAATTCATATGACTCTCCAAGCATCCCATTATCGGCATGTCCCATCCTTGCATGTCCACATCTTTGCTCAACATTATCATTGCACTATTGACTCATTATACAACATAGAAACCTTTTGAGATAGCTAATTGGAGCATGATGAATACAATAAATTAGAATATTTACATAGGATTTGAATATTTTTTTATATATTGCAAATTTATTTTGTAAGATTGTTTATGTTTAATATTATAGACTTATGTACAAATATTTAAGGAAAAAAAAATTAAATTCCATTGCAATTTGACATTTCAACTTATAAGAGAAAATTATGCAAAACTATGGTGAAAATTGCATTCATTTTCAAGTTATTCTCTTTAGCTTTATATAAGCAATTTGAGCATTAACAAGCCAATTAATAAATTATTATCAAGATTTTGTTAGAAATGAACCTTTAAAACTTATAAATGAGCTTATTAACTAGTTTATTGATTGAGCATCTCATCAACTCATCAAATGAGCCTTATAAGTGAGTGGGTTCTAAATTTTTAGTTTTTTTTGGGAGATTTTGAGTAAGAAGTAAAATTTATTAATATTTGAATAAAAGATGTTACATTAAATTAAATTATTATTATTGAAATTTTAATTTATTTCAAAAAGAGTTACTTTTTTATTTTAAGAAACATTTAATCAATTATTTAATTCATTAAATATTAATAAATATTTTATCAAGCTTCATAATGAGCCTTAATTAATATTAAATTGAGCATTAATCAATCTTTAAATCAAGCCTCAATTGAACTTTAAATCGAGCCTAATCGACTTTTAATTCAAGCCCCATTTGAGCATATTAACGAGCTTATTCAAGAGCTTTAAATGATATTATTCATAAATATAAATTAATCGAGTAATAGATTATTCAAGATCATTATTTAAACAATCGAGTATTTATAAAATATTCAAGCTTGTTTGTTTAGTTAATTTAACTATATAAATGAGCTCTTATCAAGTTGAGTTACAAGTTGCTTGTTGAATGCTTAGTTCACTTATAGTCCTAAGACCTTATTTTGTTACTCTAACATTTGGATAGCCTAAACTACTTGAAAAATCATGAAAAGTCTTAAATTTGATATAGAGATATTCTTCTACATCTTACAAGTGTTTCTAGAATTCTTCTAGTCCAAAACCCATCCACCAAGATCTTGTAGTTAGATTAGGCTAGCTTTTGCAATTTCATGACTAAGTCTTGCTATAAAACCTTAAAAAATTTAAAGACCTCTAAAAATCATGAAAACTCTTAAATCATATCTAGATACACAGTTAAAATTGTTGTGTTGCTTGGTATTTGAGTTTCCTAGATCCTCTACACTTAACACTCGAAGATAGATTCTAAGGGATATCATGTTAGGACCTTCTCCCTACTTGATCAATTATCTAACTGAGTATTCCTTGAGATCCACTCCTTAAATAGATCATTACTTGTACATCTTAAATAACATCTTTGAAGCCTCTTAAATCATATTACACCTCCATTATGAGTTCATACCCTAAGCCTCCTTTCATTAAGTAATAATTTTTTTAATGTGGTATATTTTCAGTTTTGATAATATATTTGCATTCTCTAAGGACAATTCTATGAAAGCATATCATTCCTCATTAGTTAGATCTATAAATTTGACCTAACCAATTACCATAGCCTACCATTAAATATTACTTAAATGACATCAACTTTTAGTGAGTTAGTGAGTTTTTCAAAAATTGGTGTCTTTCATCTTTAAAACTAATCAAAATATAAAACTAAATTGATTTCTTACATAAATATGTTATTTGTGCTAACTATTTAGGTTTATTTCTTATAATGTTGGGTAAGCCTAATTTTTGTGTGTTTTTAAATTTTATGTCATTTTATTATTTTAAGCATCTCATAAAAGCATAATTAATTCAATTATATGCACAATTACATTATTTGTATACCATAAACTCATTAACATAGCATGCCACCTAAGTCAACTAATATGGAGCAAATTAAGGGGTTAGCTAAGGGTGTAGAAGAAGTTAATACAAGGAAAAATAAGCATGAAGATAGACCAAAACAAACTTAAAATTTATTGAAAAAATAACAATAAATGCAAACCATCCTAGATCAACTAACTAAATCTTAGGCGACAACCTATTCTAATTAGGAATGTTCATAAGGGAAACCGCCATTTTAAATCCAATAAAAATTATTTTAGGGGAGAAATATTAGATAATGAATGGGGTTAATTTTAATGACTCAACTAAAAAATTCAAGGTAAAAGCTCCAACATTTGATGGCCCTTGGTCCTAATAAATTCCTTGAGTGACATAGCTAAATGATTGATTTTTTATTTTATCAAATGTATGATTTAAAAAAGTGGCTTTTGCCAAAATAAAACTTGTGAGCCATGCAAAAATCTAATGGTCTAATTTGGAAAAAAAATGAAAGATTAAGTAGAGTAATTCTCACTTATGCATAAATTAAAGAAATAGTAAGATCTAAGTATTGTTCAAGAAAAGCATTATAGATAGTAGATGACTCTTAAACAAGAAAATATAATCACTAAATGCTTGAAAGCCTTTGAGGATTCAAAACATAGTACAATGATAATGATTGATAACTTGCTAGTAGATTTGTCATAGGTCTCAGAATTTAAATCAACAAATGTAACAGAGTAATGAGATCCTTAAACCTTTGAGGATGCATTCCACTATGCACTCTTTAGTGATAATTAAATGAAGTTCTCACACATCTAATTCTAGATGTAATCCACCTCCAATTTTACCCAAAGGTTCCTAAAACCTAATCCTCCACAAGTTATATCCACAAAAGCTAAATTCATTACTCAATCAACCTTTAAAATAATAAGAACAACATTTGATTCACATGATTTGAAAAAAACATATGCAACATCAATGAAAGCCAACATCTTATTCTTAAAAGTATATAATTTGGAGGATGAGAGTATAGCATATATTATTGATGAGACATTAGTATCTGATGATTAAAGAGCTAAAGCACTATATTAGTATGATAAGATGTCTATCTATAAGAAAATATGAATCAAAAGACTAGAGAAGAAGAAATATCTTCAGTATGTATTGCATATAATGATAAGTTGTATGTTATTAATTGATGGATGTGGTGTTATAAATTTAGCTTCCATGCAATCACTAACAAAGGCAAACCTAAAGATAGAGTCTCATCTATAGCTATTTCATGTAAGTTGGGTGAACCACACATCCCATTCAGCCACTATTAAATATTTGGTGTCTATAAAAATGGGGACCTACTAGGCCCATATCTGATATGATATACATTTTATGGGTATAACCCATATAATCTTTGAGAGATTTTGATTATTTGATATGAACGTAATTTATTATGATAGATAAAATACCTATCTATTAAAATTTTATGGTAAGATTATCAAACTTTATTTTATAAAATCAACTAGTAAGGTTAACACAACTATCTACATAAGCCACATTAGACATCCAACATTACACATCAAACCAAAAAAATGTCACAAAATTCAATTCGTTAGAATTGGACTATGTAGTATTAGGGAGTCACAACATAACATTAACTATTGTGCCATCTCATCCATTTTAGATCTAAATACCCTTTTTAAAATGTTAAGTTTAAGCATTTCTTCTATTAGGGAGTCCCAACCTAACATTAACTATTATGCATTGCACCCATTTTAGATCCAAATAACCTTTTAAAAATGTTGAGTATAAGCATTTCTTTGATACATCCAGCCTTCATTTGCTTCATTTGAAGGAGTTCACATTTAATTTGATTGAGAATCACATTATTACAATAGTCTTGATCCTTTAAAAGAGTTTTCAGATGTATATCTTGAGAATTTAGTATATGAGCTTCCCCTATTAAGTGATGTGCATATGGTATAAATTTTATCTTGAGTTTACAATTATCAAATCTCCATATTATAAGATAAACACATTTGAATATTCTGAGCTGAAGAAGCAAGTTGAAAAATTGTTTAGCATTTTGCCCTTGTGATTCCTCTACTTTATTGACACATGAGAAGGATGGATCAAGGAGAATGCATATTAACAATAAAGTTATCAACATGACCACCGTCAAGTATAAGTTTCTTATATCTAAACTTGATAATATAGTGAATCAAATCTCAAGAGCCGCTATTTAGAAAAAAATATTTTAAGAATAGTTACCTCCAAATTCAAGAAAAACCAGAGGATGAACTTAAGATATCATTTAAAATTTCAGATGGATTGTATGAATGGCTTGTAATGCCTTTGATTTATCTATTGCTTCAAAAACATTTATGAGGATCATATGTTAAATGTTATTTATAGGTTCATTTGTAAAGAGAGCACAACAAGCATTCAATGCAAGAGTTTGTTAGTTCTGGAATTCATGGGTGAACTTGGCATGCATGAGACTAATTGGCGGGCTTTAATGCTTAAACTAATTAAGAATGATCAACGAGAAGTAGATAGAGGAGGCATAAGTATTGAAAAAGAATTTGAAGAGAGAGAGAGAGAGAGAGAAAAGATGATCTCACAACCAAGGTATAGAAAAATAAAAATTCATCCAATACTGAGTAGAACTAGAATTAAGACCATATTGTGAGCCATGTTAGCTCGAGCTCAACTTATTTATGAGCTAACAAGCTCAATTTAATGAGCTACTAGCTCAAGTTCAAGCATTCAATAAAGCTCTTATTTCATATGAGCTCAATTAAAAAATTATTTTATTAAGTAATTTTTAGGCTTTAATCGTCATACAATTTACTTTTCCTGGATTTATAGGATTCGCTAAATCTTTGCCCAAACATCCTTTATAATTTTAGCTACAATCAAGCTAGGACCTTCAAAAATGCTTTCAATGAAGCTATAGTTAAATTCACAATAGTATTTTTTTTTTCTTTAGGAGCTGATTGCATAACCGTTGGTAGAGAAATAAGGTTATGCTTTTAGTAGTATCAAGTTGATTCGTAGCTTTTCTGCTATTAAGCATAAAGGTTACCTTAAGATGGCCACATGCTTTATATTTACCCTCTCGATGTCCGCTCATACCATCTATAGGGGCTGCTTGGTTGCACATAAGATTCAACTCAGGTAGGATTTAGTAAATCCAATAAATATGGATTTAATAAATTTTGTGAAAGTTAAATTCAGAAAATTATTTGGCATGCTGATACTCAAATCTAATTAAAAAATTATGCTACTGTTTGGTTACTTATATCAGGATTTAAGTTAGTTATTTCATTTAATATTTAAATAATCAGGTTATTTTTTATTGTATTTTTTATCACAAAATAAAATTAAAAAAGGCTAATTAAACAAATAAGTCAAGAAGATGTAAGCCAAGTAATTAAAAATAAAAAAATAATGTATATGACATTATTTAAATTACACATAAATTAAAATTACAATAAATAATATTTGATAGATTGAATACAAGTTGCAATAACACATAAAAAAAATAGTAAATGATAGTGATAAACATAGCCTATTTAAATATCCTTTAAATAAATAATAAAATAAATAATTTGTTTATGTGTTGAGATTATGATTGATGATATCTAATAAATCAATTAAATAATAATTTCTATTTAGTTTATTTATATAAAAATAATAGTCATAATTAAATTAATTAAATTATAATTATTATAATATAATATAAAAATTAATTATAAATCTATTAATCATTCATCAAGTAGTAAGCCTATATCAATTATATATAATTTTATTAAATTATAATTAATGTAAGATGATATATTAATTAATCATTATCAAAATAATTAAATAAAAATAATAAATCGGAAAAGGAAGGGATTGACAGGATTAGGCGTTCGAAACCCTCATCTTTGTACCCCTTCCGCTTCGCTGTTGCCCGAAAAAGAGAAGGGAGACATCTTTGTACCCACTATCCTTCGCGCGCTTCTGCATCTCTAAATCTCGTAAATCCTCCTACCAACATGATCTAGTAAATCCGGATTTAACTTGCGAAAGCCGCTTTATCGGGATTACAAAAGCAGAGATTTAACTTGTCCAAAAATACCGTCTAGATTTATGTTAAATAAGGCTTAAATCCTGCTCAAATCCTGCAACCAAATAGCCCCATAACTTTCCAAAGTTGTTCGAATCAGATGCTA
>CM038217.1:0-121890 GCA_021442155.1 Cymbidium sinense
TGGGTGAGGAGAGCATTAGTGACTCATCTATTTGTGGGCTTGTTGAGTCTAACTTTTAGAACCTACTCGAGTACTTAAGCTATGATGGCTTGGTGGTTTTATCATCAGACTAATGAATGGTGGCTCTTTCACTGCAGCCTTTCCATACGGCTTGTTGAGTAAGGAGAGCGTCAGCAACTCGGCCATTTATGGGCGTGTTAAGTTCCACTATTAGAACCTGTTAGTGTCCTAGACTTGAATATATAGAGGTTGATGCTTTTCCAACTTAGTTGATTGAAGCTTCTGCAATTGAGAGTTCTTCTAACTTGATCTTTAAAATTTGACTAATCTTGGAGAGAAACTCTTGATATTTAGAGCTGTCTTTTCATGCATAAAAATAGATTTTTTTTACTCTTACAAGAGCCTGTAATTTTAAAAATAATAGTTATAGATATATTCATAGATCTCGGCATAAAGCTTAGTGTCAACCTAAATGTATATAGAAGAAGACCCCTTATTTCACAGGAGAGGATTGAACAACCTTGATTATAAAAAAATGCTCCCTGTCTAACAGGGGGATTACAAAGTAGTTCAAGAATATATTACAAGGTTTGATTTCCTTTACTGCAAAATAGACATGATATATTTTTCAATCATAATATGTATCAAAGGATCTCAGTTTAAAGCATGATATCGACTTAGATAAATATATAAAAATGCCCCTTGTCTAATAGGAGAGCTTTCACAGTAATTGTTGAGAGAATTTAAAATATATTTGGTCATATACTTTCTGCTTTCAGACTTGTTGAAGACTTCCTCTTGAGAGTTTGAAATTTATATATTTTTTTCTTGTCCTGGCTTTGTGCCTTGGCAGACTTTAATGGAGTTGATGGTTTGTTGGTGAGATGAGAACATCTTCGATCTATGCATGGTGCTTTGACGAACTTGTTGAAGACTTCATCTCAAGATTTGAAATTTATATTTTCCTCATGTCCTGGCTTCGTGCCTCACTGGAATTCATTGAGTTGATAACTTGTTGGTGAGATGAGAACATCTTTGGTCCTATGCTTTGTGCTATGATGGACTTGTTGAAGACTCCATCTCGGAGATTTGTATCTTGTATTTCCTTCTATCCTCATTTCGTTCCTTGACGGACATGACAGAGAAAAATTCTGGATTGTCTTGAAGACTTGTCAAGTGATACGAAATTACCTTTTGTTTCAACTTTTTTGCTTTCATGGGCTTATAGAAGGATGTCTGTTGGTGACCTAGCCCTCAGAGCTTATGTTGGGCCAATGGCGAAGAGTCATCAGTCCTATGCTTTGCACGTAACAAACATATTGATGACATGACTCCCTGTTGACCTCATTTTTAGAATGAGCTCTCAACCCCTCCATCTTAGACATAGGACTTATCTTAGACTTTAAGAGTTCCTTAGTATTAAGACACATCTAGTGATTAGGTGGACACTCTAATCTAACCCTAGAAGACTCAAAAGAGTTAGCCATAGAAATAGGTCATCTTTAGGGGTGTTAGGAAAATTTCCTACCATTAGCTCAAACTATTCCTCACTATCCTTCCTTCAAGTCAAACTCCAAATAAATTCTATTTATTTTTCTCCAAACTCAAATCAATTCTATCATTAAATTCCATGATTGAAATCCATGATTGAAATCTAAGATTGAAAACCCATGATCAAAATCCATCAAAAATTCCTAAGTCCAAATTTTGCCTAAGTCCTTAAGCTTCCCTTAAGGACTTAACCAAAATCATGATTCAAGCCTATTCAAACCTTTGAGGTTTTCTCATACCTCATTTATATTCTCATTTATATTCACATTTATAAATGAAATATAAATTCAAACCCATCAAATCAAATTCAAAATCCAAAATCAATTCATGAAAATTTTCTTAAGTCCCTTTAATTTTCCATTAAAGGACTTAGCCAAAATCAAACCTAAGTCTTGATCAAACCTATTCAAATCATTAGAATTTTCTCAAAATTTATTTATATTCTCATTTATATTCTCATATATAAATGAAATATAAATATAAATCAATCCAATCCAATTCAAAAAATTAAATTCCAATTTAAAATTCCCTTAAATCCTTTAAATTCCCTTTTAATGGATTTAACCTAAATCTTGATCAAACCTATTCAAAGTCATGGAATTTTCTCAAAAATTATTTACATCCTCATTTATATTCTTATATATAAGTGAAATATAAATATAAATCAATCAAATCGAATTCAAAAATTAAATTTCAAATTAAAAATTTTCTTAAATCTTTTAAATTCCTTTTAATGGATATCATGATTAAACCACTTCAAATCCTTGAAATTTTCTCATGATCCATTTATATTCACATATATAAATGAAATATAAATTCAAACAATCAAAACTAATTCCAAAAATCAAAGTCAAATTTACTCAAAATCAAATCTAAGCCTTTCAAGTGAAAATCTTGAACTTAGCCAAAACACTTTCAAATCAAGCCAAACTCTTGATTTTCACTCATGGTTCAATCAATCCTACAATTATGAGCTTATATATAAATCCAAACTTCAATCATACATTCAAAACCTAAGTTAAAAATCAAACCCAAAACCCTTTCATATCCTTCCTTTGAATATGAAATTTTCAAATGGATCAAAACCCATTTGACTTCAAACCACTTGTAAATGGATTTATGTTTCAATCATAAGTCCATATACAAGATCAACCAACTTCAAATCAAGCTTTGACCAAACCATTTGACCCACTTAGGCTCACTTGACCCAAAGTGACATAAAGTACCCTTATGAGCCAACTTTTGATACTAACCAAATTGGATTGAACCAAACTCATATTTGCCTCTCATCATGATCAACAATCATCATGGGATAATCAACCAGTCGAATTTGGTCAAACCAAGTCAACACTTAACCTAAAATAAAACCTAACATAGCCAAAATCCACTATAGGCCAAACTGATTGAAACCATTGATATAAGTTCACTCATGACTTATGTTTGAACTTGACCAAGCCAACATTTAAGCCTCACCTAACCCAATTGGCCCACTTGACCCAAGTTGACCCATTTTGACCTAAGGGCCAAAATGTGTCAAAACTTGATCTAAGCCAAATTGTTTGAAACCAATGGTTCAAGTCCATCCCAAATCACTTGTGGAACTTGACCAAAGCTTAATTGGCCAACTAGACCTAACCCAACTTAGACCCAAGACTAAAGGGTCATGTTGAGCCAAAATTGAACCTAACCCAAATTGATTGGAAACAAAGATACCAATCCACTCCATATGACTAACCAAACCTAAACCTACCCTTGACCTACCTCAAATAGGTCAAATTGGTCAAATAGGCCAAGTTGACCCATTTAACCTAAATGAAGTCATATGAGCGAAAACCAAATATATACCAAATTGAATCAAACCAAAGCCACCAAAACATTTCAAATGATCATATGAACTTGACCCAACCCTTAGTTTGACCCAATTTGACCTATTGGTCAACTTGACCCAAGTTGACCCATTTTGACCTAAATGGGTCAACAAGAGCCAAACCTTATCAAATAGATTCCAAATCCAATGAAACTTGGCCAAACCTAGTTTCTCCACATACTTAACATGTCTAAAGTGGAAATATTGCAACATGACCATCCTACCCTCAGTCAGTTGTAAGTCCAAGTTGTTGGGTGGTTTGTCCTCTCTTGTGGAGGCAAACTAATCACCCATTTTAGCCTTAGAATTAGGTTGTGCTTTCAGCCATCAAAAGCTCCCTAGATTTAGGTTTTAAGGTTGCTTCTCCCTTTTGTGGGCCATAAGTATAATTCCTCATCTCTTAGGCATTTCCTTAATCTTGTGTTAAGGAATCTTAAGTTCTAAAATTCTAATGAAAATGCAACTCAAACAAACTAAATCAATTTCCAAAATGTAAAGCCCAATTTTAGGATAGTTTGAGATGCTCGTTAAGCTTCCTAGAATCGTGGGCATCTCCTACTTATCTTCCATTTTATCTTAAATAATAGCTCTCTCTTTTGATCAATCCCATTTGATCTTGCAAAAATAAACCAATGATAGTCCTTTCTATTGAAATCTTGAGACAATGATCATTTATTTATCTTCGATAGTTTTCTAAGGGATCCCATTCCTTGGTAATTAATTATGGGGCTTGCCTATAGAACAGTTTAAAATAAACCTTACTTTACTTTTCCATGTAAAGTAGGGGAAGAATCTCTGGTACATATGCAGACCCATCATCCTTAGAAGTCCTTACTGAGGTGATTGGTTCCATTAAGGGGTAGTGACTTCTATCCTTTGAGATAGTATACTATTTTCTTGATGATATATTCGATCGCCTGAATAACTACATCTACGGATCTGCATGGCATCTTACCAAGATGAATTTCTACATATATAATTTTGCTTCTCCTTTCACCATGAATTTGAAGGAGACTCTATATGTGTGTGGGAATTTTAAACTAGCACTCCCTTAGTTCAGCCTTTGGCTTTGTATGAACATTAGGATGACTTCTTCGGTTCTTTACTTTCTACTTTAATAGACTTGTTGAAGGAGTTGACATTTCTCATTTGATATTGATACCAAACTTGGCTTTGTGACTTCTAGAGTGAGGTTTTTTTTGTTGGATTTTAAAAAATGACCTTACGACCATTAAAGATGATCTCCCAGTCTGGGCCACTTGAATTAAAAGTATTTGGGGGGTTTTGGATGTTCTTATCTTTGAACTAATGAAGTAGGAGGATCCTTTATCGTGGCCTTTGTGGCATGTTGAGTAAGCAGACCTATCAATGACTTGACCATATTTGGGCATGTTGAGTTTGACCTTATGAAGCCACTTGAGTCTTGGACTTGAGTAATTGATGGAGGATTTTATCATCAGGCTAATGAGGTGGGAGATCTTTTACTAAAGCCTTTGTGGTGAGTTGAGTAAGCAGACCTATCAGGGACTCGATCATATTTGGGATTGTTGAGTCTGACCTTATGCACCAACTCGAGCCCTAGATTCGATGTATGGAGTGATGATGTATTTCCAACTTGATTTGTTAAAGTTTGCAGACTTAAAAATTTATCTTTTTGTTAGTAAGACTTTGAGACTTGAGAACTTTGAGTACATAATTTGAACATGTATATGGATCTCGGCCTTAGGTTTGATGTCAACCCAAATACAAAAGGAGGCCCCTTATCTTATAAAAGAAAGCTTAATATTTTGCTATAAAATTTTAAAAAATGCCCAATGTCTAATAGGGGGATTTCTATTTTATTTTAAAAATACATTCTTGTATCATAAAAGAATTTTCATGCAAAACTTATGAAATCTTTAAGTACAATGTTCATTTGATCACAATACTTCTTTAGATATTGACATTTCATTAGCAACATCGATCTTTCGCTTTTAAAATCAATGAGTTGGTAGAATCCTCCTTGATATATATTTTCAATGATAAAGGGCCCTTCCCAATTAGGTTCAAATGTATAGCCAATTTTATGATGACGGATAATTGGTCTTCTCAGCACCAGGACCAATTCCCCTTCTTAAAAAGTTTGAGGATGCATTGTATGATCAAATGCTTTCTTGTGATTACATTTTTATATGTAATACTTTTTCAAATATTAACCATTGATTAGCGGCATTAGCCTTTCACCTTTAAAATTAACAAGCTGGTAGGCTCCTCCCTGATATACCTTTCTAATGGCAAAGGGTCCTTTCTAATAAGGCTCAAATTTACCACCTATTTCATGGAGAGGATTAATTGGTCTTCTCAGCACCATGACCAATTCCCCTTCTTAAAAATTTTTAGGATGCACCATTTTATCAAATGCTTTGAATATCCTTGCTCGATAGACATCTAAATTTTGCTGAGCTTGGGGCCTAGCTTCATCAAGCGCATCAAGCTCTTCCACCCACAGACGAGCATTCTCATCTTGAGTGAGATTATGTTGAATGGCTACTCGAAGTAAATGTAGTTCAACTTAAAGTGGCAAGACTGCTTCAACTCCAAATACTAGCACATAATGAGTGGATTTTATGGGAGTACAGTCTAGATGTCACGGCATTATCTTTCTTTAAGGCAGTTTCACTTCGAGGCTTTGGCCTCCAAATTTGCTTACTTTTTTGTTAGGACCTTTCGGTGGCAGATTCCTGGACATGCGGTCCAGGTGTCATGCCTTGATGCTCACCATCGCTACTTCTTCTTGAGGCTTCGGCCTCCAAATTTATTTTCCTTTTTGTTGGGACCTTTCGGCGGTAGATTCTTGGACATGTAATCTAGGTGTCAGGCCCCGATGCCCATAGTGCAAGGTTTATTTAGAATGATCTTAAGTTCTTACTACCACTGATGGTAGCTTTTATAGTGAAGCATTTTTGACTTCTTTGGTAATTGGACTTTGATACCTCTTCTTCATAAGGCCTTTTTTGCTTGATAACCTTCAGGACTCTATGTCCCCGAACAGATAGAGTTTAAGGTTGTTTCTTCTGAAGGGTTAGAGCCGACTAATATTTAGCTCAAAAAGATTGCTTAACATCACTAGTAGAGCTATTCCTATTTATGTATCTCAAAATTTTCAAATTTATTATAAGATAGGAATTCTCGCTTCTGGTTATAAGGTTGGTTGTGTAACAAATGGCCCAAGTAAGAGCTGATGAGCTCACAGCTCAGCATTCCTTCTTCTCCTCTGCCTTCTAATTAGTTTTCCTCCAGATGAGGAAGCTTCAACCTTCAATCACTTTGCTGTGAATGGTTCAACTAGTAGATTTGTTGCACATGATTGCCTTAAATATGCATAACTAAGGTGGAAGTACAAACTTCTGAATCGGATGGTGGCTCTAGCATCTCTTGCTTTTATAATTATGTTGACCAAATGAATGGTGTCACCACACCCAAGTTGAACAATGAAAAGAATATTCTGTAGATAAATTCTTTACAAATGAAAGATGTAATTAAAAATTAACAATCAATATTTCACCTCATAGAATAAAATAATATGGAAATGTTTATTTATAATTGATTTAAAATTATAATTTGTAGTATATTTTGTTACTACTATAGCTTAAATTTGACTAGCCAAAGATGAAAGAGAAATTTATCCCAGCGGAGTTGCTAGAAATCTGTGGGCTCCAAAAATTTGCCACCAACCTCTCAATTAAGAGAGTATTATTTAAGTGTCAATTAAATTTTTAGAAGGTAGATGGAATAGTAGGTAAGACATAACCCAGAGATTTCACTATCATTTTATGAGGACTAAAGATCTAGTTTTAGATTTCTTATAGGAGTAAGAACCTATAATTAATTACCCCTACCAATGTTGAGAAAGAACTTTTGATCAAGGATAGTCGACAAATCGCTAAATGCATAACGTATAGTAGTAGTATGTGGAGTTAGAATTTAGATTTATGAAATTTATTCTATTTATCTTAAAATAGATGGTTGGGGGAATGATGATGTGCCTGATCAAGATCCCATGGTTCCATCATCCGGTCATGGTTCTAGTCTACTTAGTCGGAGGTGACCCATAACGGAAGGATCCTTATCAGTAGCCATGGGTTGCATCGTATAAGGGAACCTTGTAGGCCTAGGGTAGTGTTTTTCTAAGGAGACAAATTTAAGTCCACCTTAACTGACCGAGGACTTTTTTGCCCTATCAAGTGCACCATATGATTCACAACTTAAAGGGCAGAGTCACTAAGGAACATACAGGCTACAGTCATGACCTTAATATAATGGTCATGTAGCAGGCCACCCGTCGAGGACTACACACTATATGCACACATGGAGACCCTGAATGACATATTAGCAAGATTGATTGAGGGTGAACATTTAATTTGCCACCTACTATAAATAATTGTGGAAGGTGGATGAATTGGATTTCTCTTTAACTTTTTAAATTGATGATTTTTATTTAATCATTTTGAGCTTAATATTTCATCAGATTTCTCATTTTGTTTGATATTTGACTTATATTAATTTGATTTGAAGTAGTAATCATGTGTTGATGAAACTATCCTCTCTGATTAAAATTTTCATTCAATACCATCTTCAGGGTATATAAGTTTGCATAATATTTTAGTTTATTATTTTAGATCCTATCAACTTTATTAATTTAATAATAAAGGATCAGATCTATTATCATATGATAGAATTAGCTTATCAGATATTTTATTAAGTTGGAAATATTATAATACCATCATTAAATTTTTTTAAGTTTTGTTAACTCGGTCCTGGTCCTAAGACCCAACGGGGAAGCAACCCGCGCAACATCCTCAAACACTAAGTTTAAACATTCAGTGTAGTGTTAGGGCCCATACGCGTTTATTCAATTCAAATATTAGTATAAACTCTCAAATAATTTAGTGTATTTTGATACCCGCTATTTGATTTGAGTTTTGAAACGCTTGAATTCAAATAGAAGTTTACCTTATGATATGTGAAGTTTACCTTATGATACATGCATATCAAATTAAATTCATCTGGATATTTGTATGAGTTTCAAAAATATCTAAGTTAGATTTAATAAATACATTATGAAATATAAGAAGTTTATTTATTTAACTTCTATTAATGCCTTCTAATTTGTGCATTGATGGCATATGTGGAGAAAAATTTCTATAACGGGAGTCACCTTTCAAATCTGTGGGGAGAAAAGAAAGACTAAAATTAAGATTCATCTTTTTGGATGTGATTTTTATTTTGAGATTATCAAGGAAATAATGTACTATCTCTAGAGAGTCACTAATGGACCTAATCACCTCAATAAGGACTCTAAGGATGATGCATATGTATTTTTTTCACTTTTTATATAGAAAAGAAAAGTAAACCGGGTTTATTTTAAATCGGGTTTGTTAAGTTCCAAGCTCACAGTTAATTATCATAAGGAATGGAGATTCTTTAGAAAACTTTTTAAGGTAAATGAGTTCTTCAATTTCAATATGAAGACTATTAATTTGGTTCATTTTAAAAAAATCAAATGGGATTAATCAAAGGAGGGAGTTATCATCAAAGACAAAATGAAAGATAAGTAGGAGATGCCCATGATGCTAGGGAACTTAGTGAGCATCTCAAACTATATCTTTACATTTTAGTTGGGTTTAAGTTGAATTTTTCAATAGAATTTAGACTATGATTCCTTAACAAGATTAAGAAAATGCCTAAGAGGTGAGGATTTAGGGAAGCTTCGGGGAGCTTTGGCGATAGCAGCAACCTAAATCTAAGACAAAATGGGTAATTGGTTTGCCTCCACAAGAGGACAAACACGACAACTTAGACTTAAAAGCGGGGGCCCAACTAACTCCTCCTATGATTTTAAATACATGTAAGCAAGTCATTATGCTTGTGCAAGATAGCGAGGATGTTATTTATTTAAAAATATACTAAGTCCTTAAACTCACTCCCTAAAGAGTCTAGATCATGTAGAGGGCATGCTTTAAATGACCTAAATCTAATGCAATTCAAAATTTTTTTTTTTTTTCATTTTTGGATAATTATTTTTGACTCAAGCTAATATGATTCATATGACTAAAGAATGACAAAGAAGGTTATTGGCCCAAAATCAATGTGAAGGGAGGAGGTGAGTTTCCACCATAGCTCTCAAAGGTCAAGCCAAGTTTCTCTTGCAAAGGTGGAAGCCCTCCAATCAAGAGTGAAATAAGATGCATTTGAGCATGATATTACAAAAGAAATGCTCATCCAGCTAAGGGGTTGCTAATTCTTTTATCTTGATTATAAACCTGAGCTTTAAGTGAGATTATGAGTTATTTAATTTTTAATTTTGAGTTGTTAAGTTGGGTAAAAAATTTATTTTTCCCTAAAGAGCCTAATCCACATCCAGGCCATACATAAAGCAAGAAAGAAACTTTGAAAAGCATGCCACTTAATGAAAAAACTAAATAAATCATCAATCAATTTATAAAGTTAATCGTAAAAGGAATAAAAGGTCGTTGTGGTCGGGCACTACCGCACAAACCCGAAAATATCAAATGTGGGTAGCCGAGCTTTACCCTAATACAACCCATATTACAAATAAATTAAATTACAATTAAATAAGGAATTCATTGTTATGGGGGTCTTCAAGCTTTATTTCTTCTTTCTTTTCTTCTTTCTTCTTCTTTTCTTCTTTCTTCTTTTAGTTCATTCGTTTGGATGGTTGGAAGGTTCATGCTCCAAAGCTTCACATGGTGCATAACATAGGACTTTATGACCAATGCTCATCCTAATCCCCATATTAATCATTCCAAAATCATAATTGCACAAATTCACATGAAAAGGAAAAGCAAAAAATCTAACTAACACATATAAAAAAAAGTTAGTTAAAATAAACCACATAAATCCCAAGCATGTATATTGGACTTATCACCCCACACATGGGTGATTAAGTTCACCTAACCTATTGGATTATGCTTAGGGGAATAAAGCACCTGCAAGCAAAAGCATTTATATTTTTATTTATGATAGCACCCCTTAAGCACAATCCTCTGCAGAAAAGAATAGTTAAACTAAGAGTGTCCTATCATTCATTCTATGAGTATACACCCTAACATCTAGTCTAAAACAAATGTCATAAAATTAAACAAAATATTAAACCATGCACCGACCTAACCTAAGGCTAGAAGTGGTGACTTAGGCTAATATGTGTGGTATGCTTAGCTATGGCTTTAGGTTCGAATTTTCTAAGTGTGAAGAACATGTTCAACTTAGAGGAGGGTTTCATTTAAGTTGTTTAATTATTTTGGGTTGATTTTATTTCATGTTTTGATTTTGTTTAAGTGGATCCTACAATTAATTACTAAGTTATGAAGAGAGGGAAAGCAAAGAAAACTTCACTTTTCTTCCCTAACCTAAGTAATTTCTAAAGTTGCTTCAGATTTTAATTTTGCTTAAGTGAATGTTTTTATTAAATCTTTTAACTAATTCTAAGTTTTGATTAACTCTAAACAAACCTATTTAAAAAGAAAGGCATTTAAAGATTAAATAAAATGAATCAGAATTCACATAATACACATTACTTCATTTCTTTCCCAACATGTATAACATGCATATGAATGAATCCTAAGCATATCTATACATGCAAATGAAAATATTTAAGACACTTGATGAGTTAACCTTAATTAAGAGGAGATTACGGAGAGAAAATGGGGGTTTAGCTTAAGTAATTTCAAAACACCCTTTCACACATATGAATTGGGTTTTGATTACCTTTATTGAACTTAGTCTATCAAACACCTAAGCATCTACTTAAAGTAGATTAATCAAGTTCTAGAATTTTTTAGAATTTTTAGAAACTATTTAAGGGGATAATTAATGAATTAACCTTAATTAAGAGGAGATTACAGAGAGAACATGGGGGTTTAGGGAATAGCTTAAAGGAAATGCCCCAAAATTATTTCCTAAACCTCCTATCTACAAGATCTGACCTTAATCAGTCCTAATCATGGATTAAAATAACTACCCTAATTATTCTTAATTACATAAGGAGTCTAACTAAGAAATCCGTATGCAATTCCCCTAACTAAGCCTTCAATAAATCCCAAGAAAATTAAGGGAGGTAGAAGTCATCCCCTAAAACATACCCAATGAGTTTGGAATTAATCAGAGGCTTAATTAAAAGGTAATTAGCAAAATCAGCTTTCCAATAAAACCCAAAATCAGAGAAAATTATAATTCAAAACCCAAAGAAGTTAATTTTAAAATATTCCAGGATGAATTAACTTTCAATATAATTTTATTGATAGAGTTGTGAATTTTAGTAGATCCCTAGATTAATTAGAATTAATTAAAGCATTTTAACTAATCCTATAGCTCACGGTGCAATGCGAGGCAGTGGCGGTCAGTGCACTTTACATGTGTCACGGAGTGAGGGATTCACTTAAATTATCAAATCCAAAAGGCGACTGATGGAGAACACATTTTTATCTCAGTCCTCTGATCAAAGATCGGATGGCCAGAGATCTCCCCATTTTAAAATAAAATATAAGGAATTCTAAATATGGGAATTATAAATGTGGGAATTATCTCGATCGTCCATCTAAAATGCACGGATGGACGACTGAGATCTCCCAAGTTCTTCCCCCTTGATCAATAGAGGTTGTCCATGATCTAGGGGAATAATATCCAAGCTGCGATTAAGCTGTTCAAACCAAGTTAGATTTAGGATTGAAAAATTCTCTTCACAAAGGAACAACACCTCCTATCCTAAGTGGTCAAAATTCCATACCTCGGTGATCCAGTCTCGATTGAGGAGCTTCTTAAGATGAAGCTGTGTTGGAAGAATGAGCTCTTGAGGTTATGTGAATCACTCTATGGACCAACTCCCCTTGCTCCCATTTGCTGCTTTGATCCAATTCTCCTTTCTTTAACTCAATGGAAGCTTAGTGTGCAACTAGCTCCCGGATGATGAAGTGCAAGGAAATTGAAGTGGAATTGAGTGAAGAGGAAGTTTGAATATGAGAGGAGCTCCCCTAAGAAAACGAAAGCTTGATTTTAACTCCCTCCTAGGAAGCTTAAGAATGCTCTCTGATGGCTCCTAACACTCTCTAGGGCTTAGTCGAATTAAGTAATGATGGATTTGAGTTCAATTAGGGGGAGTATATCTCCCCCTTGAAGGATCAGACGACTGCAAGCCATTTTTCCATTTTGATCCAATTACTCACAATGGGAGGGTTGTTCGATCAGGTAGATGCTTTCACATGATCAGTTTGAGGCCTTGAGTGGAATGCCAACCTCCCATGTGCTTGAATTTGAGTGGGTGATGGATTTTTAATTAGCCATTTTGACCCATGGGGTCACCTTGGGGCAATTGGGATGATGACCCACTGAGTTGGGTGCACCACTCTTCATTATGTCCCCATGAGCTATTAGGAAAGCCTCAAGTGGATATGAAGAGGGTATGACCAAATTATCTATAGATTAGGTCAAAATGTATTCTATGGCCTAGGGGTAGAATGGTCATTTTGCTGATTTTTTACTTTGGATATGTTGGGTATGTGGAGAAACTAGGTTTTCCCAAGTTTCATGAGATTTGGAATTCATTTGATAGGATTTGGTTCATGTTGACCCATTTAGGTCAAAATGGGTTAACTTGGGTCAAGTTGACCAATTGGTCAAATTGGGTCAAACCAAGGGTTGGGTCAAGTTTATATGACCATTTGAAATGTTTTGGTGGCTTTGGTTTGATTCAATTTGGTATGGTTTTGAATTTGGAACAAATGACTTCATTTAGGTCAAATGGGTCAAGTTGATTTGACCCATTTATTTAGGTCAGGTAGGTAGGTTTAGGTTTGGTCATATAGAGTGGATTGGTATCTTTGTTTTCAATTTTGGTTTCAAATTTGGCTCAACGATCCCTTTGGGTCATGTTGGATTCTGTCAAGCTAGTTAGGTCTGGTTATGGTGAAGCTTTAGTCAAGTTCCACAAGTGATTTGGAATGGACTTGACCCATTTATTTGAAACAATTTCTCTTAGATCAAGTTTTGACACATTTTGATTTTTTAGGTCAAGTTGGGTCAACTTGGGTCAAGTGGCCAATTGGGCTAGGTTAGGCTCAAATGTTGGTTTGGTCAAGTTCAAAGATAGGTCATGAGTGAACTTAGATTAATGATTTCAATCAATTTGGCTTATGGTGGAATTTGACTATGTTAAGTTTTATTTTGGGCTAAGTGTTGACTTGGTCAATCCTAAAGTTTGACTTGGTTTGACTTAATTTGATTGATTGATCATCCCATGATGATTGTTGATCATGATGAGGGGTATAGATTAGTTTGGTTCAATCCAATTTGGTTAGGATTAGAAGTTGGCTCATAAGGGTAGTTTAGGTCACTTTGGGTCAAGTGAGCCTAAGTAGGTCAAATGGCTTGGTCAAAGCTCGATTTGAAGTTGATTGATCTTGTAGCTGAACTTATGATTGGAATATAAATCCATTTACAAGAGGTTTGAAGTCAAATGGGTTTTAATTCATTTGACAATTTCATATTCAAAGGAAGGATATGCAGGGATTTTGGGTTTGATTTTTTGAACTAGGTTTTAATTGAGTGATTGAATTTTGTCTTTATATATGGCTCATGATTGTAGGATTGATTGAATCATCAGAGAAAATTAAGAGTTTGGCTTGATTTGAAATTGATTTGGCTAAGTTCAAGATTTTGACTTGAAAGGCTTAGATTGGATTTTGAGTGGATTTGAGTTTGATTTTTGGACTTGGTTTTGATTGTTTGAATTTATATTTCATTTATATATGTGAATATAAATGAGAATATAAATTGATCATGAGAAAATTTCAAGGATTTGAAGTGGTTTAATTATGATTTTGGGCTAAGTCTATTAAGAAAAAAAGGACTTAGAAATATTTTGGAGTTTGAAGTTTAAAATTTTGAATTTGGTATGATTGGTTTATATTTATATTTCATTTATATATGTGAATATAAATGAGGATATAAATGAATTATGAGAAAATCCCATAACTTCGAGATGGTTTGATCAAGATTTAGGCTAAGTCCATTAATGGAGAATTAATGACTTAAGAAAGATTTTAAATTGGGAATTAAATTTGAGATTTTGATTTGATTGATTTATATTTATATTTCATTTATATATATGAATATAAATGAAAATATAAATGAGTTTTGAGAAAATCCCATGAGTTTGAATTGTTTTGATCAAGATTTAGGTTAAGTCCATTAATGAAAAATTAAAGGGACTTAGGAAAATTTCAATGGATTGAGTTGGAATTTTGAGTTTAGTTTGATTGATTTTTGATTTTAATTTATATTTCATATATGAATATAAATGAGAATATAAATGAATTATGAGAAAATCTCAAATATTTGAATTGGTTTAGATCATAATTTTGGTTAAGTCCTTAAGGGAAGTTTAAGGACTTAGGCCAAATTTGGACTTGGGAATTTTGATGGATATTGATCATGGGTTTCAGTCATAGATTTCATATATGGATTTCAATCATATGGAGTTGATTGGAGTTTGGAGGAAATCAAATAAGATTGATTTGTAGTTTGACTTAAAAGAAGGAAAGTTAGGAATGGTTCAAGCTAAGGGTAGACAATTTTTCTAACACCCCTAAGGCATGACCTATTCCTATGGCTAACTCTTCTAAGTCTCTAGGGCTAAGTTAAGTGTCCACCTAATCATTAGATGTGTCTTAATACTAAGGAACTCTTAAAGTCTAAGAGGAGTCCAATGGCTAAGATGGAGGGGTTCGGAGCTCATTCTAAAAATGAGGTCAACAATATGTTGTAGGTTTCATTCTTATTTGACTTCAACTCTTTTGAATGTTTCATTGCAAAAGGTATTTCTTATTTGTTCAAGTATTTTTTCTACATTGGATAGACCTCTAACTTGTTGTAGACTATTGACAGTTAGATGATTGTAAGCTCGATCTCATTTCAGTAGCTTAGTATATTGTACTTAGTTTAATTATTGATCTTATTACTTGTTTAAGCTTCAAATATTATTCTTTAACTATTTCATTTTTTCATTAATCATTAATCTCTATTTTGATAAAATTTTGGTATCCTCCATGCATCATCCCTGCATATGGGGCTGCTTCGGTGTTGCTAGAGCCTTCCTACCATGCTTAAAAAAGTATGCACAGTCAGTGTCTTGCGACACTACAGCTTAGAGAGTCTTCTAAACCTACCACGCTTAAGAAAGTATGCATAGGCCTTCAATATATGCAATTTAAATTCATATTTTAATTTTGAGCTTAAAGTTCATTTTGTGATAAATTACTTAAGCCCTCTGTCAATCTGAATTTCAGCGGCCTCTCGGTGTCATCGCCGCATAGGGGGCTGCTTCGAGAGTGTCATAACCTTCCTATGATGCTTAAGAAAGCATGCATAGTCAGTGTCTTGAAACACTACAGCTTAAAGAATCTTCTAAACCCACCATGCTTAAGAAAGCATGCATAGGCCTTCAATACATACTTAAAAGGAATCTTAGTTTTCTCGTTTGCATTATCTGAAATAATGAATACACAAATTTAATATGACAAAGCATATTAATATTGAAATGAGTCAGCATTCCCATCTCCCCCCCATGTAGAGTCTAGAACCTTCCTACCATGCTTAAGAAAGCATGCATAGTTAGTGTCTTACGACACTATAACTTAGAGCCTTCTAAAACTATCATGCTTAAGAAAGTGAGAGTAGGCCTTCAATACCTGCATAAGAGACATCTAAAATTAAATTCGGCAACCTTCAGGCATCATTTGTGTGTAAGGGGCTTCATCGAGAGTACTGAGACCTTCCCACCATGCTTATGGGAAGCATACATGGTAGGTGTCTTGTGACACCACGATCGAGTAATTTTTGCATCTACTGCGCTTATGAGAAGCGTCATGTAGCCCTTCAAACTTGTATAAAAAGCATCCTGATTTCCTCGACATGTTGAAACAACATGCATGAGTACACTTAGGTCTAGCAAATTTCTCCACCGTATTGAAATAATCACGAGTGGATACTTAAAAGTATAGCATTTCTTATAATTTTATTTTCATGAATATAGAGAGGTGAGGCAATCAGGATACAAGTGAAATAACTACATCCCATCACAACCCTATCATTATGTCGCTCATCTTTTGACTCTTAATATTTGCCAGATCATAATGCCAACCATATATCCCTAATGAATATAAGTCCATTTCATCCTCTTCATGCTAAGAAACATAGTGCTATTGCTTTCTCCAAATGAAATAGAAGTTCAACAATGAAACATCGCATTTCAGTTATGTATAGCATGAAGAGAGAAACCTTGGTTAGTGACACGTGAATGTTGTTGGCGGTTGGATGAAAAGAAGTTGATTGATTCTCTTGATATGTTAACAAAAAAATGGCTAACCAGCGATAAAACATATATATAGAATAGATGAGAGGAAGGATTCATCCATTCACAGTAGGGACAAATCAATGAAATCTTTGACTTCATGGATGCTTGAAGCTGGAAGCTTCGATCACTCAGCTTGCAACAAGGATAAATAGAATGTGTAGGAAGCTCTTTCAACATGCGTGTAGCTTGGTATCTCGAGATAGAGGGAGGATGGGTGACTGTGCATATGGGAAAAGGGAGTGGCTCAGGAGGAGAAAATGGACGACAACATTGTTCTCGGTGCTGGGTGCAATTCAAGGAACAAACAAGGGGAGATGTAGTTGTCACTCAATTTGCATGTATTCAACTATTTAATCTAGAGGGAATGAAACAAAGGGAAGGGGGGCTTGTGGCACTCAGTTTTGCAGTTGAGGTTGTCGAGTGGCTAGAATGGGCTTAAGGTTAGATATTATTAGGTATATATAAGCCCCTTTTTCTTATTTAAGTGATTAAATCGACCCTCATTGAAATTTTCATGGAAATATCATTATATGATTAGTATATATTAATTTTAGGTTATTTTAATATTTTTGATGCAACAACAGTCTATTTCACAATCAGAGATCATTTGGTTCAATTTAAAGTTGAATCAAGTCAATTTCAGTTCAAAATTATGCGTTGTAGTTTCCAATCACTTGATATTCATGCAAACTCATCCAAATTAAGCGCAGATAGTCTCATTTGATAGGTTTCAACATTTTAATGCTAACAGCATAATCAATTTAATGAATGGAGGTCTTTTGGGCATCATCCCCTTCCAACTTTGATATGCACATAGGCACATCGATGGATTTTCTTCTTAATCGGTCAATCTTTGAACTGTGCAATATGCATATTCTAATTAGTTTCAATGTTTTGAATGTGATGTCAAAGTCTATTCAATGATTAGAGGTCATTTTGACTAGTTTCTATGATGTCGAGTGTATTTCAGCTTTGATTTGAGCATTATTGCATCCAAAATTCATCGAATTTGACTCGTGAACTCGATTTGACTTATGCCGCATGCATGGAGGTCAACACTTTCAAGTAGAGAATGCACTCCCTAAAGTTAAAGAAAATAGATCATTAACTAATAAGTTTTAAGAAATTAACCTCAGAACATAAAAAGAGTCCACCCACCATCCCAACATCCATATATGATAAGTTGGAAGGAAAATGCCAACGACTTGCTTAGGTTACTTTTAAAGGCTTTACCTAAGACCATAATAAAGTGCTCAATACATCTCTAAAGGTAGTAGTCTATAAACTCAGAATTGAACTTATTGTTATTCCTATTTTACAAACTTTTAGCGTGAACATTTGCACCAAGAATAAGATCAAAGTTTGAAGTTAACATTCTTGAAAAGAAAGATACTATCATGATTACCCAACATTATTCCTAATGAAAAGGAAGAACATTCAAATCCACACATACATCAATTTTTGAAGATCTAAGTTTGGCATTTCTTGAAGAAAAATTCATATTATCTATATCTAATTTAATAGTGGACATGGAGTACATTACAATGCAATCTCCTCATTTAAGGATGGGTCAAATGATGTTAGAGGATGAAGTAATTTGCATTTATGATTTCCATAGAATTTATTGCTATTTCCTTTAAAATTACCGTGCCACATACCAGTGGGCCATGACTCAAATCTTCAATAAACTCATTCATCACCAAATTCAATGTTGTGTCGATGATCTCGTGGTTAAATGTGAAGAAAAGGAAGACCATCTTTATGATCTAAGTAGTTATTTTCCATTAGTTATGACACTATGAATCCCCTAAAGTATATAATTAGGATGATTTTAGGGAAGTTTCTAGGGCTTGTAGTAATGCATCATGGGATAATAAAAATTGATCTAAAAGAGATTAATGTGATATTAGAGATGCAACTTCAAAAAAAGAGAAAAAAGATGGAAAATAAAAAAGGGGTCTCAACATAATTAAAATCATTTCAAGGAAGGTTATAATATCTTAGATGCTTAATCTCTCATCTTTTTGGTAGGTGTCAATCATTCACTACTTTGACAAAGAAAGAAGGTCAAGTTTTCAAAGATGATAAGTTCTAATATCCACTCAAAAGCATAAGATAATATTTCATGACACCTCTAATATTGGCCCCTCCATTCACCTTAGGCCAGTAGTTTAAGGCTATCTCCATTTAGGGTACAACTCTTCTTGTAAAATTTTATCATCAATAATCAAACTACAAAACTCTATGCATCAATTGAAAAGCTTGAAAGTCTTGCAAAAAAAAGGAAAAGAAAAGGGAGACCTCAATTAATCTTGAATATATAGATGGTTTAAACTCTTTCAAAGTTAGTCTATCTCAAAACTCTCCAAATCAAGATTTTGTTTCTGATCATTAAAAGGACTACTTTGGTGCCTCGAATGATGAAAAGTAGTTTAAGCTACTATGATTGGAGAGTGTCTTGTATTTCTAGTCAACAAACACTACCTCAAGAGCCATTACACTCGAAATCAAATTCTAAATTTGGAGAATAATTCAAGTAATTGGAATGAGAAATTTCTTTCATTCAAGTGCAAATTAAAGCATAATACTTGAGAAGCCTTGGTGAATTTCTTTCACTATGGATGATCAATTACTTTGACTAGGTCCTAAGGATTTTGGAGAAAGAACACTAGTCTCAGTTTTTCTTATTCCATTTCCACACACCTAAAAAAATTTTAAAAAAAATCAAAATCAAAATCAATTACTTAGTAAAGTTATGTTTTCATGTCTACATTAGTTGAGTCCAAATAAAAATAAAAATAATAATAATAATAATAATAATAATAATAATATTATTATTATTATTATTATTATTATTAATTTATAATCACCCTTCAAAATTCTTCATCAATCTAAGCATTCCTTCAAACTTACATCCAAAATTTAATATTTTTTCCAATGCTATTAGGATAGGTGTAAAAGAAAAAAGTTGGACTAGTATAACTAAGTTAGGTATAAGAGCTAGTGGCACACCATTTCATCCATTCTTTTATGTGTTTAGGGTAATGTAAGTCATCCTATCCTTCATCAATACAACACACAAATTATGCCCATATCAACTTGAGGTTTTCACCCAGCCAGTAGCACTGGTGACAATTAATAGTGTCATCTTGTTTTGGAGGATGTAAGTCTTCTGCTTTCCTTTATACTTACTACACACCTTGGATGCCATGTTAGATTGGTATACCTTACTACACGGACGATAAGCTACCCTCATGTTGGCTTCATTCAAGAGGATGTAAGTCTGCTACATTTTTCTCTTGAACTAGCCTTCATGTATTGACTAGATTGAATATATTTGAGGATTAGGGTAAGTCTCCCAGAAGCTCCTTTCCTCCTGACTACTTCAAGTCTGGGTCTAGTCCTCCTATGTGACTCCCTAATTAGTAGTCGCCCTTAGGTCGGGTTTGATCTATTGTGGCATCAGCAGTCACGCTTGTCCCTCACTTTAGAAGATGTAAGTATATGCTTTCTTCCTATGTTGCAGATGGGTTGGATAGCACCTATCAAGCTAATGATAGACTATCCCGATGTTCAGTTTTTCTTTAGGAAGATGTAAGTCTACATACATGTTTCCTAGACTGATCATCGCACATCGACAGATGCCTTAGGTTGGTTGGTTCTCGCTATGCTGACAACCACCAACCCGGTTGATACACCACTCATGGTAAATGTAAGTCTTGCTTTCTTTCTCCCCGTTGGCCAGTCTAGCTTTCTTCTTTACATGGTCAGGATGCGCCCTATTAGCACCTCCCCTGTGGGCACTCTACTCGGATGACATCATTTGCGACTGCATCTAAACACTGCCCAGGTTACTTCTGGATTGGACAATCCCTAAACCACCCCTGTGGTTGTAGATTCTATTTCATGGATGCACATATTCTCCTTTGGTCTAGTGAATCTAAGATAGTCCCAAGCTAACATAGCCCCTTCTCAGTGTGGTCCCTTGTACACCAATAGGATCCATGATAATAAACAAATAAAATATATATTCACTTATGGATTAGGAGAATGCCCCAATGACACCTTTTCTATGCATGCATTCTATCTTTAAGGTAGTGTCTGCAAAACTCCCTATAGGAATCATCTGACTACTCTTGAGTTGAGATAAGTCTCCAGCGGCACTCTCTCAATAGAGGTCGATCGCGACTTGTTGTGCCACCAGGTCACCTGGCCATTCTTTACTTTGGAAGATGTAAATGCTTTTTCTTTCTATCATTGCCATGCACCTGGGTCTATTCCTACCCTTGACCAATAGACTATGGATTGAATCGAGATAAACCCCGACATAGCCCCTTCCATGGTCCATTGAACACCGATGAGATCCATCAAATGGAATCAAAATAAATGAAAATAAACTAATTCAAATTAAAATAAATCAAATGAAATTAATCTTAACTATTTTTGAGCTGATATAAGTCCCCAGTAGCTGGTCGGTGATTTGTTATGCCATCTACAGATCACCCCAGTGGCTGGTTTCTACTTTAGAAGATGTAAGTCTGCTATGCTTTCTCCCTAGTCATTTCACACTTCAAGGCAACCCCTTAGGTCAGATAGTCCTACCCTGTGGCTTGTAGACAAGCCCTTTGGACTTATAAATCTGAGGTAGGCCAAGGCCCTGTTGCTCCTCCTTAGTGGGTCCATCACACATCGATAAAGTTCATCTCCAAATTTAAATAAATCAAACCAACTACCCCATTGGAGTCCAAATTGAAATAATCTAAGCCCATCTCTCCCTAGCGAAGCCAATAAAATAAATCAAAGAGATTCAATCAAACTCTTATCCCTAGTGGATATTCCTTAAAATAAATACATCACATCTAATTTCGATCTCCCCTATGGAGTCAAATCACATTCCTCCATTAGTGGATCCCAAATCAAATTAAATAATTAAATCAAACAAAATTAAATTCAAATCTATATTGCTCACTACACCCCAAATCAATGAAATCAAACTTAAATCCATATCCCGGTGGGTATCTTCAATCCCTATGGATTTCCTCTTCTTTTATACCCTTAGCATAATTCTCTCAAAATCCAATTCATGTGTGATTCTTCTGACGGATCTCTTCATGTCCTTGACATGAAAACTTATTCATACCAAATCACCTTGACTCTCTTATGGAGCATAAGATGAGTTACATTGCACTATGATCATGATTTTATCTATCTCTTGCTCCAGTTATCGATAGTCTTCGTTAGCTCTTGCAATCCTTTAGATATTGTTGATCACCTTGGTCAACGCTAATATGTGAAGTATGCCTTGTCAATTATACCACACCAATTAGGGGTTCTTTTATTGACCTCGCTTCTGGAGTGAGGATCCAACTCTTCCATCTTAGATCTAGGAGTCTTCAAGACAGTTAGAGTTCCTTTAGTCATAAGACACTTCTAGTGACTAAGTGAACACTTAACCTAAACATAGAGACTTAGGAGGAATTGCCATAGGGTTTAGACTAGGTCTTAGGATCCATGGTGACCTACCTATCCTATCGCCTAACCTATAACTTGTGCTTACCTCCTTACCAAAACCAAACCTCAAATTCATCCAACTAGTTCCAATTCATATTCAAATTTCAAACCACATGATTGAAGCCAAAATTAAATCCAAAATGATTTAAACTTAAGCCCTATGATTCAATCCTGTGGACTTAGCCAAAATTCCTTCAATCAAAACCTAACTCGATTGATTTTCTCAAAATCAATCAATCCTTCAATCATCATTCCAAGTTCTACCTAAAACTAAAACCATCAAGTAAAATTCATATTAGAATTCAAAATAAAATGGAATTTAAAATTTAAAATTTGTAATCAATCAACGCCAATATGTGCATTATACTTATATTATTTCCATTTGTTGACCTCATTATTTGATTTAGGTTATGATTTATAGCTCTAATGAATTACTCAAATTTAAGTCTTAACAAATTACTTCATTGATCGATGCTAACAAATCATGGGATAACTTAACTCAATCAAAACCTATTAGACCTATCTTAAATTATAATACATTGAAATTAAAGTTCAATTTCAATCTAAAAAAAGAATCATTGATAATTTTAATAAGTTATTTGAATCAAATGCAATTTTAATCAAGTTTAAGCCTAAATTAAATCAAATCATGATTTGAATGGTTATTCACTAGTATGTATATATAATCACAATCAACAAATTTTAATTTAACATACATAATCCCTTTTAAATCTAAATAAAATAAAATAAAATAGAGAGAGAGAGAGATAAATTAAACTAATTCTAAACATCAAACAAAATTTGTTCAAAGTTAAATCACAATAATTAACTTTGAGCAAATGTTATACATAAAATCGTTAACCATTAAATCAAAACAATTAATTTATAAAATATAAATCTATGTTATAATCAATAATTCTTAATCATAATTAAAATTATCTTATACACATAACTTACAAATTTCCATTCAATTATTTACAAAAGTTATTAAAATTATGTAAAGCTTTTAAAATCATTTATTTAAAAAACAAATTTCTTCTATCATAAAATTTTTATAAAAAAGTAAAAAAGACAAAACTATTAAATGGCACAGGCCTTGCTAATTTATGTGATCATGAAAACACATAAACAAATGCAAAAAAATGAAATATAAAGAGGGAACGTGAGAGTAGTTGGGGTCAGGTAGGAAAAAGCTGGCATCTCTCTCTCTCCCTCCCTCCCTCCCTCCCTCCCTCCGTCCCTCCCACTCACGCAGAGAAAATATTACGTCCAGTCCGCGTAGCTTTATGTGCGGACTCCAATCTTGGCCCGACGTGTCCAGTGGTTTTTTTTTTAGCATCTTTTGATGAGACGGTGATGACGTCATTTATCCCGGCCGTCGATACGCATCGTTCGGAGAAAGAAAATGAGATGGGCATTTTCATTCTCCCTGGCGGTTTAGGGCTTTCTCCCAGCTATTCGCTCCTCGATGTGAGCGTTGTAAGCTTAGTGGTTTAGTAAATATTACGAATAACTTTCATTGAGGTATCGTAGGCAACTAGATGAGGTATTTACATATGTGTTGCTGAATGTTAATGAATTTAAAATTTTCTCTATTCCTCTCACCCTCCAATATGTGAACATTTTAGAACATTTGAGTTCTTTAAATGAACGAGATGTATTTTAGTAGTTTTGGAGACATTTTGCATGTGTTCTCTTTATGCCATTATTTTCAAATTTTCCATTAGGTTTGTGAAATGTTAGTATATCACATGGTAGGATGTTTGGTCATGTTTCAAGATGAATTATTGGCGATTAGGGATGATAGTGATAGCATTAAAATGTTGATCGATAGCATTTTACATGGCACATTTTGTCTAGTTTCTGCTCTCTGAGGAAATATGTTCATTTCTAGGAACAATTTGGAGGCTATTTGGTTAGTTTTTTAGTGTTATTTTGCATCTGTACTCTCTATACTCTCTTGAGAGTACAGACGATTTTGGCCATTTTTTCCAGTTTATTTGGCCTGTTTGGAGGAAATATGTTCATTACATTACATTTTTGGAGGGATGTTTGGATGATTTGGATGATTTTGATTTTTTACTCTACTATCATGAGAGTACAGAGCATTTTGGTCATTTTTTTCCTATTTCTTTGGTCTATTTGGAGGAAATATGTTCATTACAATCCATCAGGGATAATTTGGAGGCTGTTTGGTTAGTTTTTTAGTGTTATTTTGCATCTTTACACTCTATACTGTCTTGAGAGTATAGACAATTTTCTGGACATTTTTTCCCTTTCTTTGGCCTGGTTGTTTAGATTATGTTCATTACATTACATTGGAAGCAATTTAGAGGGATGTTTGATAGTTTCAGAGATTTTACATCTCATTCTCTCATGAGAGTGAAAGAGCATTTTGGTCATTTTTTTTTCTTTGGCTTTTGGAGGAAAATATGTTCAATCCATCTGGACAATTTAATTTGGAGGCTGTTTGGTTGATTTTTTAGTATTATTTTGCATCTGTACTCTATGTACTCACTTGAGAGTATAGACGATTTTGTGGATATTTTTTCCAAATTCTTTGGCCTGGTTGTTTAGAATATGTTCATTATATTCTAGTGAAAGTAATTTGGTGGCTGTTTGGATGGTTTCTGGAAAATTTTTGCATCTGTACTCTCTATACTATCATGAGAGTATAGAGCATTTTGGTCATTTTTTCCTATTTCTTTGGCCTGTTTGGAGGAAATATGTTCATTACAATCCATCGATAATTTGGATGTTTGGTTAATTTTTTAGTATTATTTTGCATATGTACTCTCTATACTCTCTTGAGAGTACAGACAATTTTGTGGACATTTTTTTCTAGTTTCTTTGGCTTGGTTGTTCAGATTATGTTCATTACATTCTAGTGGAAGTAATTTGGTGGCTGTTTGGATGGTTTGTGAGAGATTTTTACATCACTTTTTGTACTCTCATGAGATTATAGAGTATTTTGGTCATTTTTTTTCTATTTCTTTGGCCTCTTTGGAGGAAATATGTTCATTTCAATCCATCAGGGATAATTTGGAGGCTGTTCGGTTGGTTTTTTAGTGTTATTTTGCATTTGTACTTTCTGTACTCTCTTGAGAGTACAGATGATTTTGACAATATTTCTTCCAATTTCTTTGGCCTGGTTGTTCAGATTATGTTCATTACATTACATTGGAAGCAATTTGGAGGGATGTTTGGATGATTTGATTTTTGTATACTCTCGCAGCTGAGCATTTTGGTCATTTTTTCTGTTTCTTTGGCCTGTTTGGAAGAAATATGTTCATTACAATCCATCAGAGATAATTTGGAGGCTATTTGGTTGGTTTTTTAGTGTTATTTTGCATCTGTACTCTCTGTACTCTCTTAAGAGTACAAATGATTTTGTTGACATTTATTTCCAATTTTTTTGTCCTGGTTGTTCAAATTATGTTCATTAAATTACATTGGAAGCAATTTGGAGGGATGTTTGGATGATTTCTAGGAGATTTTTACATCTATACTTTCTATATTCTCATGAGAGTACAAAGCATTTTGGTCATTTTTTCCTATTTTTTTGGCCTATTTGGAGGAAATATGTTCATTATAATCCATCAGGGATAATTTGGAGGCTGTTTGGTTAGTCTTTTAGTGTTATTTTGCATCTGTACTCTCTGTATTTTTTTAAGAGTACAGACAATTTTATGGATTTTTTTTCCAGTTTCTTTGGCCTAGTTGTTTAGATTATGTTCATTACATTCCAGTGGAAGCAATTTGGTGGATGATGGTTTTGCATATTTCTGTACTCTCATGAGTACAAAGCATTTTGGTCATTTTTCTCATTTCTTTATTTGGACAAAATATGTTCATTACAATCCAGATAATTTGGAGGTCGTTGGTTAGTTTTTTAGTGTTATTTTGCATATAGTCTCTCTCTCTCTGAGGAAGATTAATGAACATTTTTTCTAGTTTCTTTGGCCTAGTTGGAGGAAATATGTTCATTACAAATCAATTGGTAATAATTTGGAGGCTGATTGGTTATTTTTCATGGTTGATTTCCATTTATACTTTCATTAACTGACTTTTCATTTTGAAGTTTACCATGTCTGGGAAAAGGATAACTTTGAGATGCAAGCCTACCACCATTAGAATGGTGTTTGATAATCTTGCAGCATGATTTACTGATAAAGTCATTGACATTTTAAAGAGGCTTCATCATTGATTCATTAGACCTAAATTGATTAAGACCCATTACCTCAATCCTGACTTGTTGGGAGATAGTGAAGCAAGCTTTCTTTCTAGGTTGGCAGAGCATTCCTTTCACCCCCGATGAAGTTGCAGTAATTGTAGGGATGCCAAACAAAGGAGAGAAGGTCTTATGGTAGAAATTCCCACTGTCGCAATTTAGTTCAGTGGACTATAAGACTATGCTTGAGCATTTCGATTATGTGGCATTGTATAGTTGTACATACATTTTCTTCTATCAAATCTTTTTTTTTGTATATCACAACTATAGGGTGACATCAAAATTGATTGCCTATGCTGATGACATATATAAATTTGCTGATTACAACTGGGCAGAGGCCATTTGGGCTTTCCTAGTTTCATAATTTGATGGTATTACATCAAAGATTCAAACTAGGAGGACACCCGGGTACATGAGTGGATTTGTCACTCTTCTTATGGTATGTTTTATATCTTCGGTTATGTATTATTTGATGCATTGAAGTTAACTTACATAAATATTAATTGTAGATCTAATTCGCTAAGCACATAAGCATCATGAGGCCGCTATCTCCATTTGCAAATCCACATATGCTGCGATGGCCGAAAATAAAGTTTCTAGATGAAGCCTTCACTGGTTTAGGAGGACACCAGGTGACATATAATAATATCACTTAGTTCATATAATTATGTATTTATTTATGTTATAGTCATCATAATTTCTTATCAGTTTAACATAGGTCTGCCTTTCATTCGTGGACATATCTGAAGAGGAGACCTAGCTCCTTGAATCATTTGAGATAATAGAAATAGATTTCAATAAATTTTTTTAAGTTACTTTCTTTTAAATTTGAGATAATAGAAATAGATTTCACTAAATTTTTCTACAGATTTATAAAGATGAGCCAATAAAGGTCAATGACCACGTTGTATCGTTGTGGTGGGGTGGAGGTATGAATCATCTCTTAATTCATCACTAACTTTCATCATTAATAATTTTGTTGCAGGCAGCAGAGGCACATCATTTTATTGACTTCTCATCTAGAGCTGTTCTGCCTAAGCCAATGCTCCATTTTATTGACATGTCATGCTCCCGATTCAAGGACGAGCAAGTCAATGTTCAATCAACTCCTTCATACATAAATAACCTATTCATTTAATTAAGCTCACTTTAAATTATTTCTCACTTATAGGGTGATACAGTATTCACGGCTGGGAATATCATTATTGCACGAGCGGTCGATGAGTTGTCGGTATCTCTCAAATGCACAGATTGATGCCTTCACCTTCTTACTTGCGAGAATTTTCTCAGATGTCCCCTATTTGGACATCTCATGCTTGCCGGGTAAGTTACCCCACGATATGCTGTATTATGATTCAATCCTTATTTGTATAATAATTTATAAACGTTCTCTTCTTTTCTTATAGAGCTATAAATATGGCCAGGAAACCAAAATGTTCATCCTATGCAAGAGGTGTGAGCTACTCTTACTTCCAATTATACATAATCGGCACTGGACACTCCTGGTTGGGCATATTAAGCTAGGGGCTTGGTATTTTATGACTCATTATTACCAAAAAGGCCATTCTTCCTAAGATTGTGCGTTGTTTCCAATTTGGTTTCCATAAACTATTTTTTTGGAACCCTTTCTATATTCTTTCTTTTAGATCAAATTACTTGTTGAAGATCGGTAGTCTTTTGTGAGCAATCCCATAAAATGGCCAATCAAAATGAGTTTTTACGATCTAAGATCGATCTTGTGGATGTTTGTCTCTGCAAATACATGGAGCAATTAGAAATCCCCAGGTTGATCACCAAGATTGGCCAAAGAAGATGAATTGCTTTAGGGCTGAGTTCGCTTATGCTATCTTTTGTTTGGGAATGAAAAAGGTAAGCTAAGAACTATACATTTAAAGTTTGATAAGTAGGAAATAATTGTACAGGGTATTTCTTTTATTTTGTTTCAATATCCTTGGGCAGTTTGGATCTTTTATTATTAGCAGAGAACACATGTATCAATTCGGTTGATGTTGGAATGCTTTACTGGGATGTGTTTCATCTATACTCTCTCTCTCACGGGTATTATTAGCAGTATTTCTATTTTTCTTCGATTTTCTTTAGCAGTTTTGGATGCTCCTGGGTTGCTTTTTTATGAGTTTTCTGAATAGTTTTACATATGAACCCTATACTCTCTGTACCCTCTATACCCTTTGTACTCTCTATACTCTCTGTACTCTCTGTACCCTCTGTACTCTCTGTACTCTCTATACTCTCTGTACTCTCTGTACTCTCTATTCTCATTGTAGTTTGAAGACTACTATAAGAATATTTGAGGTGTTGTAACTCTTTGTATTCTCCTCATAGCAGATTATTTGCTCATTTTTCCCATTTCCACTTTTTCTGCTGAGAGGAATTAATTGTTCACTATAACCTAAAAGCAAGTTGGATGCTCTTGGGTTACTTTTTTTTGAGTTTTTTGAGCAGTTTTGCATGTGAACCCTCTCTATACTCTCTGAGCTCTCTGTACTCTCTGCTGACTCTCTATACTTTTTACCCTCTGTACTCTCTCTACTCTCTCTCTCTGCTCTCTAGACTCTCTATGTACTCTTCTCTCTCTACTCATGGGTAGTTGATATAATATTGTTTTACGATTCTATGATGATTTCTTTACTTGTTTGGAGAAAATAAGCTTAATTTTGATATTCAAATTATATCATATTTTAAATTTGGATCAACTAAAAAGAAGTTAAAATTTACATTAACTAAAATTTACGTTATACTCACATTCATTGAATGCCTCAATTATGCGAGAAGCAATATGAACTACTTAGCATGTGAATGTATATGTATGGATTACTAAACTTAACTCTTTAATAAAGAAAATTATGATCATTAAAAATATGGTAGAATTTTGTAAATGCATAAAATTACTTTCTACTAGTCGAAATCATGCTTCTTAAAACCTATTTTCTACTGAAACATGTGCATAAAATAGACAAATAAACTATCGATGATCACCTACCAACATCTTATTCTAAATTTAAATGCGGTGAGCAAATTCTATATTTTAAGATGAGAAATTTTTTTCAAATAATGTAATAACTAAAAGTATCATTTGAATTAAATTAATATTATTGATAAATTTATAAATAATTACTAAACTAATATCATCAGTACTAATATCATCTTCATTACAGAATTTTTTTCCTTTGGCTTCTACTAAACTTGTTGATAGGAACATACGGGCTTATCAAAAATTGTAATGCATGAAATAAAAATCATTTCATAAAATATAGAGTACTTTATAGAGTATATATGTAATACCTGCAATGAAAATCAGCTCATCCTTGTAAGCAAGGTAGACTCATCAATTAGAAACTGCAATTTGGTAAAATATGAGAAATTTTTTTGCCACAGTCTAAGGATTATAAAGTCCTTAATAGGGTTTAAACTCTATGCACTGCTGCTTTAAGAGTAACAAACAGCGTAGTGAGGTATAAAATCAAGAAAAAAATAATTGACCCATATTAAAGTCCATTTGGACCTTCTTGGTTTCAAGCAAGTTATGTACCCTCTCTACTCTCTGTACTCTCTGCAGAAATGATTGCACAGTTGAAGAACACATAACTAAATGATATCATGCATTGAAATATTTTCTTGGAATAATATCCATCATCAATTTAATGTACCCTTCAGCCAACTAACTGATTGTTGAGCTCGAGTTGAATTCTTGAGGTAGAACATCATATTAGTTAATGATTTTTTTACAGCATTGATGTGTGCTATTCTGTGCATACCTCTGAAAAACACTCTAGCATAATAGAGAAAGGTGTTGCAATGGGTGACGAAATACATTATGTGACACTATCAGTTTGTATTTTGGTTTATGTAATAATAAAAATAGAATGGTTTGAAGATTAGCAAATATTTTAAATACTAAAAATTAAGAGGCAAATAGAGAATTACTCTTGGCTTTCTTGGATCTCTCTCAATATCCCTTAAGCCTTGCGTTGGAAATACCCTTTGGACGTCACTTAACTAAATCTTTTAAGATGTCTTTTTCTTTGTTTATTGTGGTTGACTACTTCTTCTTAGCTGTTCTGTCAAATGGAAGAGAATTCCCACTTATTATAGAGTCGACATAATCATATAGTTTTTTTAAGGATTGAAGCATATAGTCCTCAGCTCTATTATTACCCTATGCCCTAACGCTTATTTGATATACATATCGACTAATGTGGTTTTGAAAAATAATGCCAATAGCATTTTCATCTGTGCCTTCCACATCTCTTAACTTTCTATATGCACTATCGATGTAAATATCTCTTTTTACTCTGGTAAACCATCGCATGAGAAGATACTTATCCGAAATATGCACTACATCTTCCTGACTAAGAACTCTGATATATGGACATAAAGTAATCCTATCATTTCAAATTTCTTACAAGTACATGTTACATCTAGGGGTAGTCCCCTTGAAATGGACAGTCCATGTTTTGGATGAATTTTTATTCTCTAAGTTTCTCACCAAATACTCCATGGGGCTGTCATCTGACACAGTTACTGATAGACCTCCAACTCCATGCAAAAATTCTTCCTCAAATATAGTATAAAGCTTTCTTATATAAAATATAGTTGCTTATTTTAGAATGGTCTTACAGAACAATCGATGACTACACTTGAAGTCTTCATCATGTTCATTCTGATGTCTCCATAACCTTCTCCAACCCCAAGAAACAATATGAGCACTTGTTGGTTTGATTCCATTGTTCATTGACTCACTACAGTTGACAGATGCCCATGAGTCTGAGCTCTGGACTCTAATTTTATAAAGCTCGGCCGCATGCAATTTTCTTCTTCTAGCATGGCCAAACTCTTCAAACTCTTCCTCACATTTGCTCATGCATAAAATAGCCTTGTACCCTCTTATTACTATTAAAGTAGGAGCTTTTTTCAAATATGCCATTGGCACAACCTATGATGATCGTAATATAATTTTGTATACTTTTTTGATCAGTGAATATTGTTGTAGGATGTCTGTCACTCATCAACCGAAGAAATATCTGGAATAGCTAATCATGGTCGGACATCCTAGACATGCCATTGCTCCAAGAAAACTTACTAAGCAATCTGACTCATCAACTTGTACATCCCATGCAAACATCCTGTCCTTTGCTTGTCTTTCTTGAGCAATTTGTATGCATTATCACCATTCAATCCTCGATCTTTTCTCTTTCTGAATAAAATTGAAAGCATCTCTTTTTGTGAATCCAATATTCTCTATGCCTCCAACCTTCTCACTTAGATAGCTAAATACATCAGTTACTCTAATTTCCTAAATTGTCTTTAACACAGCATTTTCGCTAATGCATCGTGTGATCACGAGAATATGTAGGAGGGCTTTTCAATGAATGATTATGAATTTCTATATGTTTTTTAACCATCCAATTTCCCTCCAAGCCAACAGAGAATATAATCATGGGTAGGACAAGCGATCCTTTGTATCGGTTTTCTAGAATTTTGCTAAGCCATTTAGGCATATTTCTTTCTACTTTTGCACATTAAAATCTTTTGATTTTTCTTTATTTGGATAACTAGTATGGTCTTTTTGAACACTAAAGCTAGTTTGATGTGCGTAGTCACAGTACTGTGCATACGTCTCTATTTCGTTCTGAACATTGGTGTCAAGTAGTCTCTCCAAATTTGGGTCATTAGACATCATGACTTCATCATCACACTGCTCATTGACCGCATTCACCTGCCCAGACAACTCCACATAAATGTGACATGTAAAATAGCTCCACAAATAAATATATTCCCTCCAAATAGGCTAAAGAAAGTGAAAGAAATGAGCTAAATACTGAGAGTACAGAGAGTACAGATATAGAAATTCCATGGATTTGTATTGAATATATTTCCTCAAAACATTCTCATAAAAATTGTAAAAAAAAATCATATACTCTGGAGAGTCAGAGTACAAAAAACTCTCCTAAAAACCAACCTAAACGGCGTCCAAGTTGCTTCTAATGGAATGTAATGAACATATTCTCTCCAGTCAAGCCAGAAACTCATGAAAAATAATATGAAATTGGTCAGTACTCTCATGAGATTACAAAGAGTATACTCATGCAAAGAAGATCCTCAAAACAAGCAAAGTCCTCTTGAAAAGAACTCCAAACAATGTAGAAAATATACACTAAATAAAAGAATTTAAAGGAATAACACTAACAAACTGTAAAAAAATTGTACGCATACAACGGTTGAGAAAAATTATCAATGAAACATAAATAGTATTATATCAAGTTACCCATGAGTTGAGAAGAGTATATAGAGTACAGAGAGAGTGAGAGGAATAGAGTGAGAGTATAAGAGTATAGAGTATAGAGAGGGGGGGTGTCTTTCTCTGGCTTCTTTTGCTTTGTGTTTTTTACCTTCAAGATGCTCTTTAAGGGCTCCCTCACTGGAAGTGCTGACCTCACAGAGAGCACATTCTATTCCATAAGACCTTCTCCCCCTCTATTTGGCATCCCTATTATCACTACAATTTTATCGGGGGTGAAAGGAATGCACTGCCCACCCAGAAAGAAGCCTGCTTTTCTATGTCCTAGCAAGACAGAATTAAGGTAATATCAATTGAGTCTTGCTAAATTTCATGGAGTCTAATGAATTGATGATGATGAAGCCTCTGTAAAATATCAATGACTTCATTACTAAAGAATGCTGCAGTATTATCAAACACCGTTGAAGCGTGGTAGATTACATCTCGGTTATCCTTTTCCCGACATGGTAAACTTCAAAATGAAAAGTTAGTAAATGATAGCATATGCAAATCAACCATAAAACTAACCAAGTCACCCTACAAAATTACTAATGGATTGTAATGAATATATTTCTTACAAAGCAAATAAAGCAAAAATATTGTATCACATGTACTCTCATGAGAGTACTGATCTGATACAAAAATCCCCAAAAACCGCCAAATTGCAATGCGAACCTAATCTCAACAACTCAACAACTCAAAAAATGGACAATCATCTGTCTCTCTAGAGTAGAGATACGTAAAATACTAACAAATTATCAACACCTCCATTATGAACATGTTTCCTCCAAACATGCCAAAAGAATGCATGTACTCAGAGAGTACGAGAGTACTGAGTATCTGAGTAATGAAAATAATCTCAACAACCAAGTCCCTGGAGAAAATGTCCAAAATTATATGTACTCTCAAAAGAGTGCAGATGTAAAATAACACAAAAAAATAACCAAACAACCTCCAAATTGTTCGTGATGGATTGTAATGAACACATTTCCTCCAAACAGGCAGAAGAAAATTATTTCTACTAGAATGTAATGATAATATTCTCTCCATCCAGGAAAAATAAATTGCAAAAAAATTCAAAAAATTATCTGTACTCTCATGAGAGTACAGAGAGTACAGATGCAAAAATCTCTCAAAATAAGCAAAGTCATCTTGCAAAGAACTCCAAATAGTGTAGGAAATATACACTAAATAAAAGAATTTCAAGGATTAACACTAACAAACCATAAAAAAATTGCACGTATACAACGGTTGAGATGAATTATTTTTATTTAATACATCCTCGCTATCCTAATGCCATAACTTCCAAATTCGTTCTCCATCTTCATGGTTCTTTTGTAAAAAAGAAATGAGATTTTCACTTTCTCTCTGAGCTCAGTTTGCAAGAAAAAAATACACCCCTAACCATAAATCTAGATATATATTTCTTTTAAATTCCTCCGCATTCTTTCGGTCCGGGTCGGCCAGATAAAAATAGCGCATAATCATTGTCGTCCATTTGATCGAGCACTAAAATGGGAAAAACTAATGGACACAGTAGGATTGGATCTGCGTAAAAGTGGACTCGGATGTAATATTTTCTCCACACTAGGACAACAAAAAAGAAATAGCCTCTCGCCCTCACTAGTTTGAAAAAAAGAAGAAGCAAGCTCTCTCCCTTCCTAGCCCTTTTTCCTCTCCAGGTCAAATACCAAACCCTCCCCTTCCTCTTTATCTTAGCTCACCCTGCATGCAAAGTGATCCCACCCCTCTCTCATGGTTGAACCCAGCACTTAGCCTCTCTCATAATAAACTCCTAACTTGACCCTTCACATGAACATGCATCTTGCTCCCAAACTGACCCCTTGATTTTCTAATATCCCTCTTCCATCCTGACAGATAATAAATGGATCACTAGCTCTTTTCATTCATGAGATCTTTTGGTCTCATCTTCTACACCTGCACTAGGCCAGCTCTATCTTCTCCTACCTCCCTTCCATTTTTGGTTTTTCTAATGATTAACCTTTGTGCACTCTCCAAATAAATAACCATCATTTTCTCCCTCCAACAATATACAAGCCTCCTCATCTTGCCCATTGGCTCAACTCCATACCTTCCATTATCTCTTCCTTATTTGTACAGATCATTCCCATTTCCTTTATCATTATAGATTTTTTCCTTTTCCTTCTATTTTTCCTAAAGGTGAGACTCCTATTTTTCACGGCTGACTCCATCACAATGGTCAATGCACACATCCCACACCCTCAATTTTTTTCGATTAGCCATACACATAAGGAGAACTCTTCTAGTAGGTGGCCTCTCTTCCATTAGTCATTCCAGAATGGAGACAACCAGCATGTGCTTAAAACATGCCTCCTCCCATTTACATGCACTCCTTGCTCTCAACTTCATTAGAATTTGCCTAATTCTTCTCAACTTTTCCCTATGGGTTGAACCGAACTCCTAACAGCAGCCACTTTGACTTTCCATGATGGCAAACCCATACCAAGGCCTTTAACTCATCCTTATTGTCACCTTCCTTTGTCCCAAGAGTTTTAGGAGTTGAGAAGGAACACTCACATATCTTCTCAACTTCTCACATGAGTTAATTAAATTGTGGTCATAATGGTGACAAAATCTTTGGAATATTTCAAGGAGGCAGCCCACAAGCATCTCAATAGGCCTTTGTTTCTTCCAAACGAAGCCACCTCTTGGTCGAAATCTACCGGATATTAGCTCTGGTGAGGTATAATTCTTAAACACTTAGAATACCTTAGGGATTTCATGTTTGATGTGCTGAAAGCAAGTCGTTAGGATCCAACCTTCATAGTTAGTGCACTTTACTTTTTAATCCTTTTGGCGAGAGTTTAGAGACAAAAGCAAGACTATTTATTTCATGTGTGAATAATTTTGATTAGGCCGAATAACGTTCTAATTTGATTCCACCTATCAAGCCATCATTAACTCGTGGGCCATTTGATTTTTGATCAAATGATAATGATTAATCCACTTTTTATTTATTAATTATTTAATTCAATTAAATCTAAAAAATGGAGTTAATCAAGCTTTTTGGATTAAAAAAAAGAGATAATATGTGACTAAACAAAATAAAACAAAAAATGTGCAAAAATTAAATTACCATAAAATCTAAAACTATATATATATATATATATATATATATATATACCAATAATATATATAAATATTATAATCAAATATATAAAAAGTTAATTGGACATCATTTATCAGTCAATTATAAATCAATTTAATCGTTATATGTTATCCTAAAATCCAATAATAAAATTCAATTATGTGACATATCCTTAATTATAATTAATTTAAATATAATTATGATTTACTAAGCTTTATTTGATTAGTCATTCACATAAAAATTTTAATTCATTAATTTAAATATAATTATATATATATATATATATATATATATATATATATATATATATATACTCAAATCTTTTGGACATAAATAGTTGAAGTTAAGAAAGGTTATGAGCAAACTTGTATAATTCATATCCTAAATATCATAATCAAATAGTTTAAACTAATCAATTAAATGACTAAATCAAATCAAATTGAAGTGTTAATCTCAACAAATAATTAATAATGAAATTAAGGGTTCCTCTTTATGTGTTTAGTAACACAAATACCCTTTAAGAAATTTATGATTAGCCCATAAATTGTGAAAAAATCATAGAATTACTTAATTAGGTTCTTTAATTTAATTAACCCTTAATTATGAGCCATTTATATTAGGTCCTTGTAGGAGCATTGCAATTTTATTTCCTGACATGTTCATGTCATTTGTGGCTCATAATTAAGTGGTTAATCAAATTAATGAAGCATAGGTAAGGATAACTAATTGATTTAATTAAGAATCCAACTTAATTAATTCATAAAGTTCTCTTAATTACCTTTTCTTAAACCAAATCAAACTACTAATGTGGGTTTGAAACTAGCAAATGATAAAATCTCCTCTTTAAATCAAATTAAAATTCAAAACTAAATTAATAAAGAAGCTTTGGTTTACTTTAGGTGATTTTTGATTGTCTAAGGACTTAATTTGATTGAATGAATCACATATTTTTATTTAATTATTCCACTCCAATCATAATAAATATTGTATGTCATTTAAGTAAATCAAATGAAGTTTCCTTTATGTCATTTAATTTAATATATGTGTGGCTATTATCACTGTTAAATCCAAATGTATTTTTTAAAGCTTATAAATGAATAATGACATGTGTAGTAATGATAGTTATAAATACATAAAAGATGTATGCACTTATAGTTTAAAGTGTATGAAGTAAATTCTTTTTCATTTATTCACATGTTAATTTACATAAGTTTGAATGGTAATGGGTATATAGTCGAACATCACGGGAATACTTTTAAGTATCCCCAAGGGGGTCATTTGATTACCTCACCTCCCTAGTTTAACAATGGCACATACTTGTTTATGTTTTCACACATGTGTGTGTACATGTGATTAAAGAATGGGAATCCCTCTTTTATATTAAAAATGCATGCATCCATAATTGCTCAAGTGATTGAATTGTTTAATCATGTGATTTGGAGCTTTCTTTCCTATGCTCATGTATGCAAATTTACATATATTTGAATGCAAATGGGTGTATGGTTTATACATCTCAGAAACATGAGGCTTTAAGTAGCCTCAAGGAGGTCATTTGATTACCTCACTTCCCTGGTTTAACAACCGGATGTACCTATTTAATTTCATTCTTATGTACTTTTGTATAAGAATTTTGATAGAGCTTTAAATTTACACATTAAATAATTCAATCAATAAAAATATAAATTTCAAATGAACACATACATTCGGCATTTAAGTGTGTTAAAACATGTTACATGTATAGATACACTTAGGATTCAATCACATGTATTTTATATGTGATGGAAAGGACTGGTTTAATATATGTCATGTGGTAGTAGTTCAATCAAGTAAATCTTAAGATGCCTTTCATATTGAATAGGATCATTTAAAGTAAACTTAAACTTAGGATTAATTAATTCATTTAATAAGCCATTGACTAAGTAGAGCTAAATCTAATTAACATTCTTTAGAAAGTGGCTTAAGGTGATGCGTCTTTCTTCTCTTCATAACACTTAGTTGCTAAGTGTAATCATAGAAACAAAAGAAAACATAAATTAAAATTCTCAAATCAATTAAACAACTTCAAGTGAAACTAACCTTTTAGGTTAAATTGAACCTTTCCAAACTTAGAAAATATAACTCTAATGCTTAGTAAGACACCACACAAGCCTTAACACAGACATTATAATTAAGTCACCACTTCTAGCTTTATGTTAGTATGGTGTGATGTGTGTTTTGTTTTATGATGTAATATTTTAGACTAGATATTATGGTGTATGCTTTGTAAATTGGATGTTAGTCGATATTAGCCTAACCATATTTTCTGTAAGGGATTGTGCTTAAGAGATGCTTAATAATAAATACCAATGCTCTCTTTGTAGGTTACTTAAACCCCTAAGCATAATCAAAGTTAGGATAGGTAGGCTTGGTTACCCATGTGCAGGGTGTTAAGTCTAAATCATATACACAAGTGCTTGGGATTATTTGTGTGTTTAGCTAACGCTTGTTTTGCAGGTATAGTTAGATTTACTTTTCTATTTTCTATAAAAATTTTTATTAGGAATTAGGATTGGTGCTATGGGGGATTAGTATGAGTAGTGGCTGGAAGGCTTTGTCCTGGGAGTCCTGTGATGCCTTTGAAGCAAGCACATCCAAATCAAAGAAGAAGGAAGAAAGAAGAGATGAAGAAATGAAGGAAAGAAGACCCCCATAGCATTTAATAAAATAGTAATTATACTTTCATATTCTGGGTTATATAAGGGTAGAGCTCGGCTACCCATCTTTCTTTTCAGGTTATTCGGTGGAACCCGACCACACTAGCCTGCTATGTTTAAATTGCGCATCAGAAATGAAATGCATTTTCATAATTTCTTATGATTGATGCTTTAATGTGTAGCTTGGATACGATTAGGCTCTTAGAATAAAATAAATTTTCTTCCCAACTAATCACTCATAACTAAACTTTTCTACAACTCATAACCTCACCATAAATCCTAGGCCTTAAATAAGATTTAGCAACCCCTTATTTGAGGTTGAATGTTTCACATCATGCATGCATATTGTTTTGCTCTTGAAAATAAAGGATTTCCATCCTTGCATGATAGGGGAATACTTGACCTATGAGGGCATCCCTTGTGTTGGAAAACACCCCTTTCTCACTAATTTAGCCAACAATTTTATTTCATCATGCATATAGGCATCAAAATCCTAAACCCTTTATCCAAATGAAGTGTCAAGAATTAAATAAAATTTAAAAATATTTTGTAATATATTAAGTCATTACTCATACCACTCATACTCTAATCTCCTTGAGAGTGGGTTTAAGGACTTTAGTCTCTTTTTAAATAAATAATTACCATAACTATCTTACAATTCATAAGATTAGACTACATGGTTTTAAAATCATAGGAGGAGTTAGCTGGTGGTGACTCCAAGCAGTTGTAAGCTTAACAGTTGGGTGGTTTACCCTCTCTTGTGGAGGTAAACCTTATGCCCATTTTTGTTTAGATTTAGGTCATGCTTTAGCTTATGCTGAAGTTACCTTGATTTAGGATTTGATGTTGCTATTTTCTTCATAAGCATAAATAGGCATTTTCATAACCTTGTATTGGTGTATTATAAGCCCTAGCAATCTAATAAAATTCAACTTGAACATATAAATCTCTTCAATTTCAAATATATAAAGCCTAATCATAGGATATGTTAGAATGCTCACTAGGTTTCCTAGTATCATGAGCATTCTCTACTCATCTCATTTGACTTCCAAAATAAGTCTCTCCATTTGATCTATCCTGATTGATTTTCCAAATATAGCCAATCTTTTGATAGTCTAACCTTGAAATCTTTTGAGACCCGAATTGTCTGCTTTTATCAAGAGTATTCCTAAAGAATTCACCTTCCTTAGGATGTGATTAACTATGGAGGCTTGCCTCCATATGGGACTTTAGAACTCGGTTTAATATAAATCCTACTTTATTCATCCATGTAAAGGAGGGGAAAATCTATGCTATTTTTGAAGACCCATCATGCCTTAGGAGTCCTTATTAGGTGAATAGGTCCATTGAAGGGTGATGTCTCTATCTTTCAAAATAGTATATCATACCTCAATATTATACTTGATCACTTCAATAAGTACCACCTATGATCTGTGTGGTGTCCCCCCATACATCACACCATAAAGCCTTAGTAATCTAATGAAATTTCAACACAAATAAAATAATTATGTTCAACTTCAAATGTATAAATCCCAATTATAGGATAAATTAGAATGTTCATTATGATTCCTAGTATCATGAACATTCCCTACTCATTTCCTTTGGATTCCAAAAATAAGTCTCACCATTTGAACTTTCATAATTGATTTTTAAAACATAACTAATCATTTGATAGTCTAGCTTTAAAATATTTGAAGATAATAATTGCCTACTTTAACCAAGACTCTTCTTAAGGAATTCACCTTCCTTAGGATGTAATTAACTATGGAGGCTTGCCTCCATAGGAACTTTAGAACTCAGTTTAATATAAACCCTACTTTATTCATCTATATAAAGTTGGAGAAAAATCTCTGGTATATTCAAAGACCCATCATGCCTTAGGAGTCCTTATTAGGTGATTAAGTCTATTGAAGGGTGATCTCTCTATATTTCGAGATAATACATCATACCTCAATGTCATACTCGATCACTTCAATAAGTACCCCCTATGATTTTAGGTGTCCCCCCCCTCCTCTCCCATACACATCCAAAATAGACACCACAAATTTTTTCGTGGCTCTGAGGATGGTTCCTCTCTCCATCTTAATAGACAATTATTACCTCCAAGCATCGATAATGGACTTATACTTTATATAAGCTGAGACTATCTTTCTTTCTTTTAGCACTTAGCTTATTTAATCCTTAAGCAAAGCCACATCCTTTAGGTTTTAGGATCTCACTCCACGTAGGTCTTGAAACCCCTATTAAGTCCCCCAATAGGTAAAAATAAATTAACTATTGAAAGGATATGACTAAAAATTTAGAACCTCTTTACCACTAGCTTAGTAAGGCATGGTTTATCTTATGCTTAAGAAAATAAACCATTTTTAAAATACTACTTTTCAAAATTCACATGACAAAAGATTTGTACAAAATTCATAAGAAGTTTTCAAAAGGTAAACCTCATTTAATAATACCTACAATTATTACATGGAGGTTCTTTTCAAAATCAAAGTCAAAAATTTTAAAATCCCTTTTTCAAAAAGCACATTTTCGAGAATAATAAATTCCATTCAAAATACCCAAGTTTTTTTAATGAAGATTCTATTTTCAAATGAAACCATGATACAAAATTGAAATCCCACTTAGCATATTCCAAATGTGTTGAGTTGGAGTTCCCCTTTTCAAAAGCAATATCACACACAAATATTCTTTTTTTTAGAAAAAATAATACAATTTAAAATGCCAAAATTTGTTAAGTGGAATTTCCCATTTCAAAAATAACCTAAAAACAAAAACACATTTGAACTCCATTTAACATACTCAAGTTTGTCAAATGAGAGTTCCCCTTTTGGAAAATCAAAACAAATTGAATTCTATTTAACATACCTATATTTGTTAAGTAGAGTTCCTCTTTTTTGAAATCTTGAAAATCAAAACACATTTGAACTCCATTTTGACATACTCAAATTTGTCAAATGAGATTGAAAATCAAAACAAATTGAACTCTATTTAACATACCTAGATTTGTTAAATAGGTTTCCCTTTTCCAAAATCATAAAAAATCAAAATGCATTTGAATTCCATTTGACATACCCAAATTTGTCAAATAAGAATTCCATCATCAAACAAAACATAAAACAAATTGAACTCTATTTAACATACCCACATTTGTTAAATAAGAGTTTCCCTTTTCAAATAAAATTAAAATAAAAATATCAAACACATTTGAACCTACTTAAAATACCTAAATTTGTTAAGTAAAGGTTTCATTTTTTTTTTACAAATCAAAACAAAAATATCAAACACACTTGAACCCTACTTAACATACCCAAATTTGTTAAGTAAGGGTTTCATTTTTCAAATCAATAAAAAAATATCAAACACATTTGGGCTTTATGTAGCATACCTAAATTTGTTAAGGATAACATTTTTAAATCAAAATCAAATCAAACATATCAAACAAATAACAACAACCCTCACAAAAAAATGTTTTTAGAATTATTTTCAAACATACATTTGAATCTCATTTAGCATACCTAAATTTTCTAGATAGAGATTCCAAAATCAAAATTTTAAAACAAAGAATAAAATAAAATAAATTTATCTCCAAAGTCTCTCCAAAAACAACCCCACTAAACATACTTCTTGAATGATGGTTCCAAATCAAAATATAATTGTATAGCAAAGTCTCTCCTCACATTAAATCTCTCCAATGACCTCACTTAGCATGCCTAAATTTGGCATTTGTGGGTTCAAAATTTCAAATCAATATCGAATTTAATATTTGAAGACAAATATCAAAGCATGGGTTTGACTTCGCTTAATAAATAAATGCAGGTATCGGTTCCTTCTCTCTTTTAGTTCACTATGGCTTCGGTAAGTTCATCTTCTCTTTCGGATGTGGATGGCCTTAGATCAAGACATACCATGACCATCACTCACCTGATTCAGTTTGGCCATGATTTTGAGGCCATCGGTCACTGTGAAGAACTAGCCCTCACCTGATTATTAGAGGTGGCGGGGTAAGCCACTCCTCCATTTCAACCTATAGTAGTGGAGTTTTCCTCTCTAAAGAGGAAGGCTGAGGTTCCCAGGTGTGTAGTCTAGTTCAGTTATAGCCTGCAATGTGGTGTTAGAAGTTCTTAGGCTAGTTTAATTTATTGTTGTCCTTACTGTAGCCTCGATGCAAGCTAGCACCTCCTCACTGGCTTCCCCTACTTTAAATGGAAAAGCTATCTTGAACTTCCAAGATAGTTTCCCCTGCCTTTGAGGTAGGTTCTAGCTCTCCTCCTCCCACTCACACACACACTGCAAGAACAAGAAGATCAAGCAACACCATGAGTGAGCAACCAGGAAGATTGATGCTGCCTCCCAAGTCACTGAGGAGGGTTCTCCTTGTGAGGCCTCTCCACTCTTAAATGGTAGCAGGTTCCACCCCCTCTTAGCCTCAGATGGAGAGAAGGATTGTTGTATTACCTTCCACCAGCACACATTAAGGTATCGGCTAGGGAGTAGAGGAAGACCTATGCTAGTCTTAGGATAGTTCTTTGCTAGGTTGGCAAAGCCTACGGATGCTCAGAGTCCAGCGCATTATTTAATTTAAGGTCCATGATTCTTAGGCGTGTCAGTGATTAGGGAAGAGAGTCAATGAAGCTCGCGTTGTAGCCCAAGTGGGCAAGAGTGAGAGGAAGAGGTACGCAATGCAGTTGGTGGCCTCCATCCTTGTTGATTTCTCAAATCCGTAGGCTATCAGAGCTGGTCACACTAATAGTATAGTTTTGATAGAAACCACTAGCCATAGGAGGAAGGTTCCCATGGGAGGGAAGTCAGTGTCTCCACAGCTACACCACTCTGCTCCTCATCCATAGCCATGCTTTCTCCATCCTCACCTCCCTTCCTCCTTCCCTCCTACCAAAGTCTAGAATTCTTCATCGGGCGTCCCATTGGTGACCTGAATATCATTCCAACTATTCCACCAGCTGAGGTGATATCGAGCTCACACATTTGATCTTCCAGGGTGGTGTGACCCAAAAAGTGTCATGGTGTGTGCCATAATCACATATCAATAGGAGCATTGAGAGGATACCAGTACAGTCCCCATGGAAGTTGATCCTCCCAGTGAGAGAATCCTATCAATAGAAAGTGTCTGATACATAGGTTTAGATGAGCATAATCCTACGATTAGTCATCAGCGTGTATTTATAAGCTAGTAGAGTTTATTTTGATATCCTAAGATACTTTCGAGAAGAAATAGCTTCTTAGGAGTAATCATTTAGATCAAGAAGAGGGTAGAGTAGACCCTAATGACTTATTTGAGGATTCAATAGAAATCCATATGGTCAATACTCGAGGATCCCTCCACCAAGACCATCAGAGCCAGGAAGGTGTTGTGGTTGAAGAAGATGATGTTGTTCATTCAACCCACCAACCAGCAGCTAAGGATGATCATATCTACAAGATGTAGAAGAGGGTGGAAGACTTTTTAGCTGTAGTTCTAGCACTTTAGAGATAAACTCCAGCATCACAACCTAGCCCTATGGAGGCCGAGCGACTTGAGCTTTTACATGTCTTGGAACCTCCCAAGAGTATCTCTCTCATGGATCAGGACAGTGGTAATTTCAATAGGAAGGTCGTAGATAGTACCCCTGTGCATGAGAAAGACATGAAGTAAATGGTGGAACAACAAGTGAGGGAAGCGTTAGTGCAAGCCTGGGTAGTTCATCCATTCCAAGGGGTACCCGGAGGAATTTAATGTAGTCCAGTATCCCAAGCGGTTCGTGCCACCTTCCTTCAAGATTTTTTATGGTAGTGGGAACCTACGAAAACACATGGCACATTTCATAGTCGGCTGTTGCAACATCAGTGGTAGCGATATGCTTCTTTTTCATCTCTTCATTAGCATTCTATCAGGAGTTGCATTTGATTGGTATGCCAAACTAACCAACAGTTCAGTGAAGACATTTGCTAAATTGGAGCAACTCTTTGTCAAGTGGTTTGGTGAACCCTAATAGAGGGTGATTGGTTGACCTCATTGTAGCGAAGAAAAATCCCAATGAGTCCCCCGTTGATTACATATATGCCACAATTTTCTGAGCGATTCCATAGAAATTCTTCTTAAGAATATCTATGGCCTAGTTGCTTTCATGCTCAAGGGCTTTACAATCAAAACCTTTGAGAAATTAATCAACAAGGAAGCTAGTTTACAAAAGGAATCTAAATAGTTGCCTTTTCAAGACCAGTCATCCAAGCCCAAGATGCATAAATTATTTGAAAGGAAGTCAAGGGCAGTGGTTTTAGTAGATAAGGGGATGCAACTAGCTAGATTCTAGTTTGAGAGACTCCAAGCTCAGGAGCCTCCACTGCCACCTCCTTCATCGCCACCTCAGCCAGCATACCAGCCACCAAAATTGCCTCAATGACCATTGCCACCTCTTCCTCAGTAGTACACAGCCGGAGTACTATTAACAACACTTTTGGAAAAATTAAACAAGTCTTATTCATTCAAGAGGGAGGTAGTTATAAAAATCTTTAAAAATCTCATAATGAAACCTAAGTTCTAGCTCCAGAGCTTAAGAGGACAGAGGAAGAGGGCAAGAGCGATGATGATACCACTTAGGACATGTCTTAGAGGATTGCATCACCTTCAAGGACTGGCTTGAGTGTAGCTACAAGTAGGGCATCATAGTTAACCCCAAGAAATATTTATTAGAACAATCATCTAGTTATATTAGAGTAATCCTTAGGGATACTTATGATCCTCTTAAGAAAAGAAGGTTGGGATATTTCCTTATCTCGAACCTCAAAAAAGATTATTTCTAAATTCAAGAAACCTCCTTGCAAGTGCCTGAGGTAGCTCAAACCTCCAACATCAAGGAAGGTTTGCATGTTGTCAAAGACATCTTGGGAAAGGTGGGAGCTCAGTAGTAGCAATCGGTCCACACTTTCCCAGGATAGTCCAGTAGAACAATCATCATCCAAGTTCGGCATTCCCTCCACCATTACAACTACCACTTTATCCAGATCTTCTTCTATTATGAGTGTTGTATCAGCGGATAAGGGTATTAAAGCCCTTACCCCACTTACTTTGCTTGATTTCTATCACGTACCTCTAACCAAAAAGAAATCAATGAATAAAGCAGATTCTACTTGCATCTTGTCCACTTCTGATGCTTCTGATTTTATTCTTACTAAAAACTCTCCAACTCTAAATAATAATAATAACTCTACTAATTCCAGTCCCTTCTCTTCTAATTCAAAATTGTACTTTCCTTTTTTAAATCAATTGGGTTCACCCATTGAGATTAACTTAGAGTCAACCGACATTGAGGGTCCCTTAGGAGATGTTGAAGGTATGCCCGATGAACAAGTAGAACTTTCCTCCAACCCGCCACATGAAGTCACTGAAGTCAACCTACATAGTGGCAAAGTTCTATCTCCTAGGGTAACATCTCAGGATAAGGGTAAGCAAGTCATTGGTTCTAGTGAGCAGATAGCCCCTCCACAAGATGCTCCACCTATGGATATGCTTATGGAGGAGCAAGCTAGAGTTGATTACACCATCCCAGCTCACCTTAGAAAGTTGTCAGCTAAGCTAAGCATATACGACACTAGAAAGTTGTCAGCTAAGCAAAGCATATGCGACACCATTATCTTATCCAAAGAGATGAGGGAATCTTTAATCAAGGCTTTACTTGATCTAGAGATATGCTTGGCTCAGTTGACCGCTACTGAAGAGGAGGCATGCCACTCAAAGGACACCTTGGGAGTTACTTTCAGCGATGAAGACTTACTTCTAGAGACAATCGAGCACAACCGTCCTCTTTACATTACAGTGGATGTTGGCAAATATAGGCTTTCAAGAGTGTTGGTTGATCCAGGTGCATCAGTCAATATTATGAGTTTAATAAACCTTGTCTACTTAAGTATCGACATCTCCAAACTCCAAAAAAAGGGATGATGTTGAGAGAATTCAATGAATAAGAAGAGAGGGCCTTAGGCTCCATAGTGTTTTTTTTGGAAATAGATGATTGGAAGATTATAGCTAAGTTTAACCTTGTAGACTGGATGCATCTTTCAATACTTTGCTGGGGAGACCATGGACACATGAAAATAACATGGTCCCATCCTCTCTACATCATTGTATGAAGTTTGTGAGGGGTAGGATCACCTACTGTGTCAAAGGAGATCTCAATCCATTTTTAGTTCATGAGATTGGCATATATGAGGATGCCTACTACCTCCCTCAAAATCAACAAGTCTATTCTTATGAACTTGGTCAAAGTTCAAAAATAAAAGAAAAAAAGAAAGAAAATGTGAAAGTAAAAGAAATTGAGAAAAAGAAAGAAAATGAAAAAAAGGGACCAAGAAATAAACTTGGAGGAGGAAGTGGAGCCTGATATTAGATTCCACCCATAGTTCGTTACTCCATTCAAACATATGGGTAGGATGACCGACCTCCACCAAATAGAGGAAGAGGTCAGCTCAGAGGGAGTCTGAGGGATGGAAAATCTCCTTGTTGGCCACCCAATAGAAGATATGTCCTAGCCACCAAGATCGAGCTCCAAATCAAAGCATAAGTGTATCCAAGTCTATATGTAAAATAATTAGGCATCAGTTGTGAACTTTAACTATAACCCCACTTTCTTCACAAAATGTTGAGGGTTTGATAATTAAAGAATCCACTAAGTACTCCATATATGTAAAGACTCAGAGGTTCTTTTTGGGAGCATCATCCTCAAGTCAAGAAGTTGATGTAAAACTTGAGAATGATTCATATAAAGATTTAATAGAATTTCCTTTTGATTGGAACTCACTATGTGATCATAATCTAGCAAAGAAAAGGTTAATCCCACATACTTGGTCAAAGCATAGGTCAAACTATTTTAAAAGAATATAAAAGAATAAATGCAAAAGCCCTCAATCAAGCTAGCATTATGATTCGATACAATGGGTCCAATCGATGATGACAATTACTACCTAGTCATGACCAATCCTTGGAATCTGATAGGTTATTTTCAAATCACATTAACTCATATCCGGAGGTGTGCTTAGAAACTTTAGATGGTCCATATGATTTTGAAGTCAAAGATGCACTGCCAGAGTTCAAAGAGGAGATAAGGTAACCATCAATGAGGTCAAAGAAATCAACTTAGGAATTGAAGAAGATCCACGCACGTCATACATCAGTTTCTTTTTTAATGAAACTAAAACCAATGATTTAGTTAGGCTATTGATTGAGTTTAAAGATTGCTTTGCATGGAGTTATAAAGATATGCCCGGTCTATCTCCTGATGTAGCGGTCCACAAACTAGCAATAGAACCTAGTATTAACCCTATCATGCAAGCTCCTAAACACATGCGATTAAACATCAAACAATAGGTCATTTCTAAAGTAAAGAAATTGATCGATGTTGATTTCATCTGGGAAGAAAAATACCCTAGCTGGTTGTTTAGTATCATCTCAGTTAAGAAGAAGAATGGACAAATTCACATATGCATCAATTTTAGGGACTTAAATAAGGCATGTCCAAAAGATGAATTTCTACTATCAATACCAGAACTGATGGTGGACATTGCCTCATATCATGTAGTCTTCTCCTTCATGGATGACTCATTTGGATACAACAAAATTAAGATGGCCCCTGAAGATGAGAAAAATACTGCTTTTCAAACCTTGATTAGAATTTATTGCTATAAGGTCATACCTTCCGGCCTTAAAAATATAGGTGCTACATACTAGAGAGATGACTCAAATCTTCAATGAACTCATTCATCATCAAGTCTAGTGTTATGTTGATGATCTCGTAGTCAAAAGTTAAGAAAAGGAAGACCATCTCTTTAGCATTAGAGTAGTTTTTGAATGGTTAAGATAATTTAACATCAAAATAAACCCCATGAAGTGTGCATTCTGAGTAGCTTCAGAAATTCCTTGGGTTTGTTATCTGACATCGGGGAATTGAGATCAATTCAGAGTAGATCAAAGCGATATTAGAAATTCCACCCCCTAAAAGTTTCACTCAACTCAGATCATTCCAAGGGTGGTTGGCATATTTAAGACACTTCATATCAAACCTACTAGGAAGGTGCTATCCATTTTCAACGCTTGTCAAAAAGGACACCAAGTTCAAGTGAATTGATAAGTGTCAACATTCCTTCAAAGACAACAAGCACTACCTAGTGACGCCGCCAGTTCTAATAGCCCCTATCCCGAGAAAGCTACTCATCCCCTACACTGCTGCATTAGAAAACTCCCTTGGTGCTTTGTTGGCTCAGACCAACAATGAAGGGAAGGAAAATATTCTCTACTATCTCAGTCATCATCTAATCCCTAGTGAAGCAAATTATCCACCCATCGAGAAGCATTGCCTAGCTTTAATCTTTTCTTCCCAAAATATATAGCATTACATGCTTTCTTATAAGATGGACTTGATCTCTAAGATCAATCCACTGCAATATCTTGTGACACGCGCTATCTAGGCTGTTGGCACGTTGGTCCATGATTTTGTCACAGTTTGACATTACTTTCGTACCCATGCGGTGAAAGGACAAGGACTATCAGATTTCTTAGCAGCGCACTCACTTCCTACTAATTCTCTGTTTAGTGATGACCCACCTGATGAATAAATCATAAACTTAGGGGACAGTAGCATTCAGTGCTGGGAGATGTATTTTGATGGTGTGGCTTCTTCTCAAAGAGGAGAAAAACCATGATCTACTATCCCAAGAAAGGTAGGGGTAGGAATAGTTCTCCTAACTCTAGATTGTGATGTGATGAGATTCTCATATCACTTATCCAATCCTTGCACCAAAAATGAAGCTGAATATGAGGCTTTGATTGCCAGTCAGTAGTTAGCCATTACTTTGAGCATCTAAAAAATCAACATCTTTGGGGATTCTCAATTAGTCATCAATCAAATCACTGGGTCCTACAAGGTTCTAAAGCTTAAGCTCCATCACTACTATAAGTACACTATGGAGTTGTTAGCCCAAATCCCAAAGGTTATCATTTACAAGATTCTTTGAGGAGAAAATGCCATGGTAGATGCTTTTAGCCAAACTGGCTAAGGAGTTCGCATATCTAAAAGATGAGTCCATATTAATAAGGGTCCAGAATAGATAAGTCTTATTCCTTATTGATGTTGAACTCATTGAAAGATACTCTCTTGAAGGGGAGGTTGTCATTGCCAAAAATGATGAGGAGTTGGATTGGAGGAAACCATTCATTGATTACCTAAATATAAGCAAACTACCTCAAGATAAGTCACTAGTACATCAAGTAAAGCAGATAGCACTTTCCTATGCTCTCATGAATGGCATCTTGTATCGGCTGTCTTTTGATCATATATGGTTACATCATTAGACAAACATAAAGCCTAAAAGATTGTGACGATATACACTCAGGATTATGTGGGGCGCACCAATCCGGTCAGAAGATGAAATCCAAGATCAATAGACTAGGATACTACTAGTAACCAATGATCACAAATTGCATGGACATAGCTAGGCAATGTCACTAATGTCAGGTACATGGCATGGTCCTACACCAACCACCCAATATTGACCTCATGGACATTCGAGTGTTAGGGTACCAACATAGTTGGTCTGATTAACCCTCCTTCTTCCAAAGGCCATCGAATCATCCTAACTATTACCAACTACTTTTCCAAGTGGATGGAAGCAATTTCGCTCAGAGGGGTCACAGCTCAGCATGTGCTCCATAATTTTTTAGAAATCATATCATATATAGATTTGAGGTGCTTTGATGAATTATACCTGATAATGGTACTGCATTCAAGAGCACCAAGATCAACAACTTTAGTCGAAGACACAACTTAGATTGGAGATACTCTACCATCAATAACAAATGGTAGTGGCATGAGCAGTTAGTTGAAGCCTTGTAGGCATACCGCACCACATACAGATCTCCAACTCAATCTACCCCTTTCTCCTTAGTATATGGGTCCGAAGATGTTCTACCAATAGAAGTCCAACTCCCATCACTAAGATAGTTGTATGTAGCAAGATCACAATGGAGCAGAATGCTAAGTTGTGGTTAGAAGAGCTCAAAGGTTTAGAGGAGAGGAACCTACGAGCATGCCAGAACCTCAAGTTGTACAAAGCTAAAATGATTCAAGTTCACAACAAGCTAGTCCGTCCTAGAGCTTTTCAAGTAAGAGTGTTATTTTAGTTCTAAGGAGACCAATTAATATCTGCCTCAAGATGGGAGGCAAGTTTGAACCCAGTTGAGAAAGCCCTTTGCCATAGAGAAGGCCAACTAAGGAGGATCTTATTAGCTTATTAATCATAAGGGAGAGCGCCCGATGCTTCCAATCAATGGGCTTTATTTAAAGAAATATTATCCATGATATCATGTTGGAAAAATAATTATCATAAATAAAATTTTATTTCAAATTCAATCTCTTCCAAACTAAAAATATTTTTGTTTGCAAATCTGCCATGATGTGTTTAGAATATGTGCAAAAGAATCCAAGTGGCATCTTATTTCCTTTAACACAACAAAAACATAAAATTACACATAAATACATGAACAAATATTCATATCTTTTATCTCGGGCTACTTCGAGTTTGGATAATGCCCCCAGTGACACTCACTTAGTAGTTGCTCTAGCTCGAGCTACACTGCTAGTGTGTCACCCAGTAGTCTTCTTGTTTTGGAGAATGTAAGTCTGCTATGCTTTCTTTCCTTACTTGGCCATTGCACACTGATGAGCACCTTATTAGTTTGGTAGGCCTTACTATATGATCGATAAGCTATCCCATGATGACTTCATTTAAGAAGATATAAGTTTGCTACTCTTTCTTCTTGAACTAGCCATTGTACATTGACTATCGAGTATATTCAAGATTGAGGGTAAGTCCCCTAGCGGCTCCTTTCCTCTTGACTACTTCAAGTCTAGGTCTAGTCCCTCTTTGTGACTTCCTACTTAGTAGTTGCACTTAGGTCAGATCTATTTTGCCAACAATGGGTCACCCTAGTGGTTGTTCCTCTCTTTGGAAGATGTAGGTCTGCTTTCATTCTAGCATAGTCGTTGCACACCAGCAATCCTAGGTCAGATAGCACTTGTTAAGCCGATGATAGACTATCCTGATGATCAATTCCACTTTAGGGAGATGTAAGTCTACATGCCTTCTTTCAAGATTGATTATCGCACATCAACGAGCACCTTAGTTTGGTTGGTGTTCGCTATGCTGACAGTGATCCACCCGGTGGGTACACCACTTATGGTAGATGTAAGTCTGGTATGCTTTCTTCTTGAGTTGGCCATCATACACCTACAGGCTTTCTTATTTACAGGGTCTAGGATAACGCCCCTACTAGAACCTCACCTGTGTGCACTCTACTTTGATCATGTCCTTTATGATCCCATTTAGATACTACTCAGGTTACTCTTTGGATTGGACAGTCCCCCTTTCCTAGTAATCACCCCTGTGGTTAGAAATTCTATTCCACAGATGTGTAGATTCTCCTTTGGTCCAGTAAATCTGAGATAGTCAAGGCTGACATAGCTCCTTTTAATGTGGTCCCTCACACACCAACAGAGTCTATGATAACAAATAAAACAAAATATATATTTGCTTGTGGATTAGGAGAATGCCCCCAGTGGAACCTTTCCCAAGCATGCATCCTATCTTTAGGGCAGTGTTAGCAAAACTCACTATAGGAATCTCCTGACTATTCTTGAGTTGAGATAATTCCCTAGTAGCACTATCTCAGTCGTCACCCTTAGGTCAGGTTTGACTTGTTGTCCCACTAACAGGTCACCCCGACGGTTGTCCTTGCTTTGGAAGATGTAAGTCTACTACATTCTTTCAACCATTGCACACCAACAACCTTAGATCTTGTTCAATTTGTTGTGCTACCAATGGATCACCCTAGCAACTATTCTTTGCTTTGCAAGATATAAGTCTGCAATGCCTTCTTCTTAGTATAATTGCTGCACATCAAAAGCACCCCTAGGTTGGATAGTCTTACATTATGGCCGGTAGACTACCCCTTTGGATCGATAATTTTGAGATAGGCTTAGGCCAATAAAGCCCCTTCTTAGTGCGATCCATCGCACACTGATTGGGTCCATCAAATTAAAATGAAATTAACCTTGACTACTTTTGAGTTGAGATAAGTCCCTAATGGCACTCTCAATAGTCACCCTAAGGTTGGATAGTCCTACCTTGTGGCTGGAAGACTACCCCCATTGGAATTATAAATCTAAGGTAGGACAAGGCCCCCATGGCCCCTCTCTAGTGGGTCCATCACACATCGATGGGGTTTATAAGCCAAACCAAAATTAAAACCCATCAAATTTAATTGAGTTCACATCCCCAGCAGATATGCCCTCAACTCAAAACCATCTTCCCCAATGGAGCCAAAATTAATGGAACCAACTCCCCTAGTGGAGTCTAAATTGAAATAATCCAAACCCATCTCTCCCTAATGGAGCTAATCAAACAAGTCAAATAAATCCAACCAAACTCTCATCCCCAAAAGAATCTATGAAATCTGGTGAAAATTTTCTATATAAGGAGTCGCCTCCAAATCTATGGGGAGAAATGAAAGAGGCAAGCATATAGAAATTCATCTTTTTAGGATGCCACATAGATCCACAGATGTACTTATTCAAGTGATCGGATACGTCATCAAGAAATAGTATACTATCTCAAGAGATAGAAGTCACTACCCTTTAATGGACCTAATCACCTCAATAAGGACTCCTAAGGATGATGGGTCTGCATATGTACCAGAGATTCTTCCCCTAGTTTACATAGAAAAGTAATGCAAGATTTAATTTAAACCGGGTTCATAAAGTTCCCTATAGGGGGAAGCCCCCATAATTTATTACATCTTGAGCAATGGGGATTCCTTAGGAAAACTCTTGATTAAGGTAAATGATCATTATCTTCAAAGATTTCAATAGGAAAGGACTATGAATCGATTGGTTCATTTTTGAAGATCAAATGGGATTGATCAAAGAGAGGGAGTTATTATCGAAGCCAAAATAGAAGATAAGTAGGAGATGCCCATGATGCTAGGAGACCTATCGAGCCTCTCAAACTATCCTATAGTTAGACTTTACATTTTTGAAATTGATTTAGTTTGTTTAAGTTGAATATTTTAATTAAAATTTAGGACTTGATTCCTTAAAACAAGATTAAGGAAATGCCTAAGAGTTGAGGAATTATGCTTATGGCCCATAAAGGGGAGAAGCGACCTCAGAACCTAAATCTAGGGAGCCCTAGTGAGGGTCAGTAGCACAACCTAAATCTAAGGCAAAACATGGGTAATTGGTTTGCCTCCATAAGAGAGGATAAATCACCCGACAACATGGATTTACAATCTCCTGGGTGTGGCCACTAACTAACACCTCCTACAATTTTAAATACATGTACGCAAGTCAGTATGCTTATGCAAGTTGGCAAGCTGTTATTTATTTAGAAAGAGATTAAGTCCTTAAACTCACTCCCTAAAGAGACTAAATCATGTAAAGAGCATGCTTCAAATGACCAAAATCTAATGTAATTCAATTTTCATTTTATTTTCATTTTTGGACAATTATTTTGACTCAGGCTAATAGGATTCATATGCCTAATGCATGAGAAATAAGGTTATTAGCCAAAATTAGCGAGAAAGGAGGAGGTGAGTTTCCACCATGGCTCTCGAAGGTCAAGCCAAGTTTCTTTGGCAAAGGTGGAAGCCCTCCAATCAAGAGTGAAAAAAGATGCATTTGTGCATGATATTGCAAAAGAAACACTCATCCAGCTAAGTGGTTGCTAATTCTTTTATCTTTGTTTTAAACCTAAGCTTTAGGAGAGGTTATGATTTCTTTATTTTTAATTTGAGTTGTTATGCTTGGTAAAAGATTTATTTTTTTTAAAGAGCTTAATCCACATCCATACCATACATAAAGCAAGGAAGAAATTAGGAAAAGATGCCACTTAATGCACAAGCTAAACAAATCATCAATCAATTTATAAAGCTAATCATAAAAAGAATAAAAGGACATTGTGGTTGGGCACCACCGCACAAACCCAATAATAGCAAATTGGGTAGCTGAGCTCTACCCCTGAATTAAAAATAAATTAAATTACAATTAATCAAAGAATTCATGGTTATGGCGGTCTTCAAGCTTCATTTCTTCTTTCTTCTTTTCTTCTTCTTTTTTCCTCTTCTTCTTCTTTTCTTCTTTGGTTCCTTCTTTTGGATGGTTGGAAGGTAGATGCTCCAAGGCTTCACATGGTCCATAAAATAGGTTCTTATGACCAATGCTCATCCTAATCTCAATAACAATCATTCCAAAATCTAAATTTCACAAATTTACATGAAAAGGAAAAGAATGGAAATCTAACTAACACCTGCAAAATAGAGATTAGCTAAAACAAACCACACAAATCCCAAGCATGTATATTGGACTTATCATCCCACACATGGGTGACTAAGTCCACCTGGCCTATTGGATTATACTTAGGGATATAAAGCACCTGCAAGCAAAAGTATTTTATATTTTTGTTTATGACTTAAGCACAATCCTTGTAGAAAATAATGATTGGACTAAGAACGTTGTACCAATCATTCTACAAGCATACACCCTAACATCTAGTCTAAAACATGTATCCCAAAATAAAACAAACATCAAACCATGCACCGACCTAACCTAAAGCTAGAAGTGGTGACTTAGGCTAATGTGTGTGCTTTGGAAGGTTTGTGTGGTATGTTTATCTATGGCTTTAAGTTCAAATTTACTAAGTGTGAAAATATGTTAAACTTAGAGGAGGGTTTCATTTAAGTTGTTTAATTATTTTTGGTTGATTTTATTTCATATTTTTCTTTGGTTCAAATGATTCCTACAATTAATTACAAGTTATGAAGAGAAGGAAGAGAAGAGAACTTCTATTTCCTTCCTAACCTAAGTAATTTGTAAAGTATGTTCACATTTTAGTTTTATTTAATGAATATTTTGATTAAGACTTTTATTACTCCTAAGTTTAGATGAATTCTAAACAAACCTATTCAAAAAGAAAGGCATTTTAAGATTAAATAAAATGAATTAAATCCACATAACACACATCACTTCATTTCTTTCCCAACATGTATAACATGCATATGAATGAATCCTAAGCATATCTATACATATAAATGATAATATTTAACACACTTTATGATGCATGCTAAGTAATCCTTTTAAGGAAATTTGGAAGTTTACTATGCATAATTTTTCTTAAGTAAAAAAAGGTTTCTTTATCCAATTTTTCACATACACACTTGAAAGTACGAAAGTCATAAGTGAGTATAGCACCATTGTTAACTAGAGATATAAGGTACAAGACTTACTTAGGGCTACTTAAAGCCTCACAACCTTGGGGTTATCCAGACTAATATACCACTTTCCATAAATACAAATATGTGTACAAAAGAAATAAATTAGAAAGAATGAATGTAAAAGTTGTATTAGTTGATTCATTTTGTTTATGCAATTTATGTGTGCAAGCATAGGAAACCCTTATTAAGTGATAAGATAGGAATAAATAGGGTATGGAATTAGGTAAGTATTAGGTTCTTTTCAAATGAACCATACATCTTACCAACTCCTATTCAAAACTATGCTAACATAAAAGAGAGGGAAACCTATGCTAAGCATACCTTTATATTCTTTCACATGCAAGCTTATAATTAAAATATAAGTAGCATACTTTAGATTTGATAATTGATTTATATGTTTTGAAAATAATTTGAATTTAGTAGTGATAATAGCCACTCATATTTCTACTTTAGCCAACACATGCAAATTTGACATAATGTAAACAATTTCATTTTTCAATTTGAATTTGAAAATTTGAATGCATGAAATCATATGACATACAAATTTAACATGTTGGGGAAAGATTCAAAGCAATGAAAGCATGTAAAAACATTCACTATAATTAAATCCTAAAGACATTCTTATGGAATAAGAAAGTTTCAAATAAATCAAAGTGTATTCAATGTGATTTTTGTTTAGTTTTAAGTTTGATTTAATTTTGAAAAGGTGAGTTGAGTGTGTTGTTCCTAACCCATTCCAACATGTGTTTGATATTTTTATTTCATTTTTAGATGATTTGATTCATTTTTATGTATTAATTAGGTTAAGGTATGAATTAAGCAAATTAATTAACCCTTACCTACACCACCTTAACATAATTAACCAAATAATTATGAGCCAATGAGATGACATAAAAACTCATAAAGAATTTAAATTTGCAATGCACCTAATAAGAAAAAATGTCTAATGCAATTTGGCTCATAATTAAGGGTTAATTAAGCTAAGGGGTTTAGCTTATGTAATTTCAAAACACCCCTTCACCCATATGAATTGGGTTTTGATTTCCTTAATTGAGCTTAGGCTATTAAACACCTAAGAATCTATCCAAAGTAGATTAATTATGTTCTAGAAGTTTTTTTAAGAACTTATAGAAATTAATTAAGGGGATAATTAATGAATTAACCCTTGGTTAAGACAGGATTAAGGAAAGAAAAAGGGGTTTAAGGAATAGCTTAAGGGAAATGCCCCAAAATTATTCCCTAAACCTCTCTATCTATTGGATCTAACCTTAATCAACCCTAATGATGGATTAAAACCACTAATCATACCTTAATTATTTTTAATTATATAGGAGGGTAATTAAGAAACCCATTTGCAATTCTCCTAATTAAGCCTTTAATAAATCCCAAGAAAATTAGGAGAGGTAGAGGTTATCCCCTAAAAAATACCCGATAAGTTCAGGATTAATCAGAGGATTAATTAATAAGTTATTAGCCAAATGAGATTTTCAACAAAACCCAAAATTAGAGAAAAGCACAACTCAAAATCCATTGGAATTATTTTTAAAATATTTTAGGTTAAATTAGCATCCCATAAAAATTTATTTCACGTTTTTTTAAATTTTATTGAAGGAGATATGATTTTTAGAAGATTAGGAGATTAATTAATCATTAATTAAAATCCCTAACTAATCCCTTAGCTCATAGCGACACATGGCGGCGGTCAACGCGCTTTACATGCGTCAAACCATGAGCCGCTTACTTATACATCAAATCTAAAAGGTAGTGCGGAGACACTTTGATCTCTACCATCCGATCAAAGATCGGACATCCAGGGATCAACTCGCTATATTAAGAGGTATAAAAGAATTTCTAAATGTTGGAATAATCTCGGCCGTCCATTCAAAATGTACAGATGGACGGCCAGGCCTTTAGTTCTTCCCCTATGCTCAACTGAGACCATCCATGATCTAGAGGAAAATCTAAGCTTGACTGAGCTCAGATTGAAATTAAACTTTATCCACACCATCTAAAGCCAATAAGGAACATATCCAATGGTAATTGCATGACTTGAAAATTCCTTTCACAAAAGACCAACACCTCCTATGCTAGGTGTTCAAAAAATTCCATACCTCGCCAGAGGTGATCATCGGTGCTCGAGATCGATGAGGTAGCTTCGTCTAGTGGAGACAAAGCTCTATCAAAATTCTTAGGCCTTGGGGTTGAGTGAATTGTTCTATAGACCAACACCACTTCACTTCCTTTGTGGCTTTGATCCAATTGAAGCTCTCCTTGCTATAGGAACTCAAATGGATGCTTGAGTGTGCTCGAATTGATCCTTAGAGGAAGTGTGCAAGAGGAATGGAAGTGATTTTTAGTGTGGAGAAAGTTGGAAGTCCAAATGAGCTCCCATGTTTTCAATGGAGAAAATAAAAAATCTCAAATTCAAATTCCTCTTAGAATGCTTAGGAAGGCTCTTTGATCTTTCCTAACACTCTCTTGGGCTTGATCGAATTGAGGAAGGATAGTTTTGAATTGAATTAGGGGAGTATATCTCCCCCTATGGAAATCGAGCGGCCGACACCTCCTTTGCCATTTTGATCTAATTGACCACAATGGGAAGGTTGTTTAGGCTGTTAGATGTTGGCACATGATAGGTTTGAGGCCTTGAGTGGATTTCCAACCTCCCATGTGCATCAAATTGGGTGGAGGAGGGATTTAGAATGAACCAATTTGACCCATAGGGTCAGGTTTGGCCTTGGGTCTATTTAGGCTAACCCAAACCCAATGAGTTGGGTGCACCACTCTTCATTAGGTCTCCTTGATATATTAGGAAGGTATCAAGTGAATATGAAGAGGGTTTGACCAAATTACCCATGGATTAGGCCAAAATTTGTTCTATGGCCTAAAGGTAAAATGGTCATTTTGCTAATTTTTTAATTTGGATATGTTTGGAATATGTAGAAACTAGGCTTGGCCAAGTTTCAGGAGATTTAGAATTCATTTGATAAGGTTTGGCTCATGTTGACCCATTTAGGTCAAAATGGGTCAACTTGGGTCAAGTTGACCAATTGGTCAAATTGGGTCAAACCAAGGGTTGGGTCAAGTTCATATGACCATTTGAAATATTTTGGTTGCATTGGTTTGATTCAATATGGGTTAGGTTTTAATATGTCTCATATGACTTCATTTAAGTCAAATGGGCCAAGTTGACCTCTTTGACCCATTTAACCTATTTGGGCTAGGTCAAGGGTAGGGTTAGGTTTGGTTAGTCATATGGAGTGGATTGGTATCTTCATTTCCAATCAATTTTGGTTAAGTTCAAATTTGGCTCAACATGACCCCTTTAGGTCAAGTTGGGTCTAAGGTCAATTAGGCTAGGTTAGGTCTAATTGGCCAATTGAGGATTTGGTCAAGTTCAACAAGTGATTTGGAATGAACTTGACCATTGGTTTCAATCAATTTGGCTTAGATTAAGTTTTGACATATTTTGACTTTTTAGGTCAAGTTGGTTCAGGTTGGGTCAAGTAGCCAATTGGCTAGGTTAGGCTCAAATGTTGGCTTTGTCAAGTTCAAACATAGGTCATGAATGAACTTAGATCAATGGTTTCAATCAATTTGTCCTATGGTGGAATTTGGTTATGTTAGGTTTCATTTTGGGCTAAGTGTTGACTTGGTCAACCCTTAGGTTTGACTTGGTTTGACCCAATTTGGTTGATTGTTCATCCCATGATGATTGTTGATCATGATGGGAGGCATAGATGAGTTTGGTTCAATCCAATTTGGTTAGGATTAAAATTTGGCTCATAAGGGTACTTTAGGTCACTTTGGGTCAAGTGAGCCTAAGTGGATCAAATGACTTGGTCAAAGCTTGATTTGAGCTTGAGTGATCTTGTATATGGACTTATGATTGAAATATAAATCCATTTGCAAGTGGTTTCAAGTCAAATGGATTTCGATCCATTTGATAATTTCATATTCAATGGGTGAACATGAAAGGATTTAGGCTTTAATTTTTGAATTGGATTTTTATTTAGTGATTGGAGTTTGTATTTATATTTGGAGTCATGATTGTAGGGTTGATTGAATCATGAAGAAAAATCAAGAGTTTGGCTTGATTTGAAGTTGATTTGGCTAAGTTCAAGATTTTGACTTGAAAGGCTTAGGATGGATTTTGAGTGGATTTGAGATTGATTTTGGAATTGGTTTTGATTGTTTGAATCTATATTTCATTTATATATATGAATATAAATGAGAATATAAATGGATCATGAGAAAATTTCAAGGGTTTGAAGTGATTTGATCATGATTTGGGCTAAGTCAATTAATGGAATTTTAAAGGACTTAGGAAAAATTTGGAGTTTGGATCATGAATTTTGGAATTTGGTTCGATTGATTTATATTTATATTTCATTTATATATGTGAATATAAATGAGAATATAAGTGAGTTTTGAGAAAATTACATGAGTTTGGAATGATTTGATCATGATTTAGGCTAAGTCCATGAAGGGAAACTTATTGGACTTAGGAAAATTTCATGAATTGATTTGGAATTTTGAGTTTAGTTTGATTGGCTTGAATTTATATTTCATTCAAAGATTTGAATTGGTTTTGGTCAAGATTTTGGTTAAGTCCTTAAGGGAAGATTAAGGACTTAGGAATTTTTATGGATTTTGATCATGGGTTTCAATCATAGATTTCAATCATGGATTTTGATCACATGGAGTTGATTTGGATTTGGAGAAAATCAAATGAATTGATTTGAAGTTTGACTTGAATGAAGGAAATTGAGGAGTGGTTCAAGATAAAGGGTAGGTAAATTTTCCTAACACCCCTAAGGCATGACTTAATCCTATGGCTAAACCCTCAGTGGTTGAGTGTCCCCCAAATCACTAGATGCATCTTAAGACTAAAAAACTGTTAAAGTCTAAGAGGAGTCCTATGTGTAAGATGGAGGGATTGAGAACTCATTCTAAAAATGAGGTCAACAAAGAGTACCCAATAGGTGTGGTATGACAAACAAGGAACAAAATACATATTGGTGTTGATCGAAATGATCAACAACACCGAAAGATCACAAGCACTAACATAAATAATCTATCCTTAACCCAAGGAATAGAAAATCCAGAGCTTAGTGCATGTGGCTCTACTTATGTCCAAGACATAAGAGAGAGGGAAGAATCCACTAAGGGATAGAGTGTGAACCTTTCACTAGGGAAGTAGGTTTAAGTCATCCACAAGGGGATGAAAGGCTTGATTTGATTTGAATCTCAATGAGGAGAAATAGATTTATTCAAGTTCCCAGGGAAGAGGGTTGAATTTGTCTTAATTTTGTTGTTTGTTGTTTAGACTTCATTGGGGATAATGAAGTGAACTCTCCACTAGGGAGGCAAGTCCAAGTCATCCACAAGGGAGGGAATTGTGAAATCCGCTGAAGGATTAGAATTCTAGATCCACTAAGGGACTAGAAAGATTTGCATCTCACTAAGGAGAAGCAAAAAGGTTTGATTTAAATTGATTGATTATTCTATTTATTTGCTTCATTTTGTTTGTTTGTTTCAAATTTATTTCAGATTTTAGATTTTGAGATGATCCATGTTGGTTTGTGATGGATCACACTAAGTAGGGGCCATGGTGGTTAAGACCTAACTCAGATTTACCACTCCAAAGGGGTATTCTACTAAGTACATAGGAGGACTAGCCAACCAAAGGGATGTATTTCGGTATGCTGCAGTTGCACTAGAAAGAAAGCATGATAGACTTACATCCTCCAAAGTAGAGATCAATTGCTGGGGTAATCTATTGGCAAGACAATAAATTGAACCCAACCTAGGGCTGCCTATTGAGTGAATGCCACTATGGGATTTAGATCAACTCAAAGATAGTCAAGATTGATTTCATTTTTAGATTTGTTTGCTTATGATGGATTCCATTGGTTTGTGATGAACTGCACTGAGTAGGGGCCATGGAGGCTTAGACCTAACTTAGATTTACCAAGTCAAAGGGAGTAATCTACCAACCACAAAGTAGGACTATCCAACCAAGGGAGTGCCTTTGGTTTACAATGGTCAAGTTAGGAAGAAAGCGTGGGGACTCACATCTTCCAAAATGAGAAACTACTGGGGTGATTGGTCACTTTGGGCAACAAATTGAACTTGACCTAAGGCTGACTATTGAGTTAATGTTGGGGACTTAAATCAACTCAAGGATAGTCAAGATTAGTTTCATTTTTAAATTTGTTTTGATGGATTCCATTGGTTTATGATGGATCAAACTGAGAAGAAGCTGATATTAGCTTAGACCTATCTCAGATTTATTGAACCAAGGGGAGTAGCTTCTCGTGATGGGAGAGCTATCCGACCAAAGAAGGGCCTTTCGGTTTGTAATGGTCAAGTTTAGGAAGAAAGTGCGGGGACTCACATCTTCCAAAATAAAAGACCACTGGGTATCGGTTTCTTTGGGCAATAAATCAATCTCGACCTCGGGCAGCACATCAATTTGCAACAATCATGCTAAAAAGAATGCATCATAGTCCTATATCTTTCAAAGAAGAATGACTACCGGGGTAACCTGCTTGTTGCAAAATAGATTGAACCTGACCTAAGGGTGACTACTGGTGAGATACAGGATTTATCTCCTGTAGTGGAATTCCTATAGGGAGTTTTGTTGACACTACCCTAAAGATAGGATGCCTGCTTAGGAAAAAGGGTCCTTTGGGGGCTTGAATTCCTAATCCATAAGAAAATATTAATTTTGTTTATTTGGTTTGTTTTAGTTTATTTTAGTGTGGACCCTGGGATCAAACTGAGAAGGAGCTTATATCAGCCTAGACCTATCTCAGATTTGCTAAACTAAGAAAAATCTATGCATTCACTAAACAAATTTTCCAACCATAGGGGTGGCTATTAGGAAAGGGGACTATCCAATCTAAGAATAACTTAGGTAGTGTCTAAAGGACTTGATCCAAGTAGAGTGCCCCAGGGGATGGGGCCACTAAGGGCTTAATCCAACACCCTGGAGAAGATGACATGACTAATCATATATCCAATAAGTATTCGGTGTCCAACTCAAGGAGAAAGCACAGGGACTCATATCTTCCAAGAGTGGTGTACCCACTGGGTGAGTCACTGTCAGCATAGCAAACATCAACCAACTTAAGGTGCCCATCTGTTTGCAAAAATCAGCCTAGGAAGAAAGCTTGGGAACTCACATCCTCTTATAGCAGAACTCACTGCTGGGATAATCTATCTTCAGCTCGATAGGTGCTATCCGACCTAGGGTGACTACTGAGTGAATTCCACTGGGGGACATAGATCAAATCAAAAGTAGTCAAGAGGAAAGGAGCCTTTGGGGAACTTATCCTAAACCTCAAATATACTCAACATAGTTATAACATGATGGCTAGTTCAAGAAGAAAGCACGGGGACTCACATCTTCTTAAGCAAAGTTGATCATGAGGTAGCTTATTGGCTGAGCAATGAAGCCTACCATACTATCAAGGTGCTCGTTAGTTCACAATGGTCCAATTAGGAAGAAAGCTCGGGGACTCACATCCTCCAACAAATGACCATTGGGGTGACATACTAGCAAGGTAGCATGTAGACCTAGAGCAGCTAATGGGTGAGTGTCATAGGGGGCTTGCTCCCACATTAAATAGCTCGAGATAAAAGATATGTGTTTGTTGTTGTGCATGTGTTAAAAGGAATATAATGCCTCGGGGACTCTTACACCTACCTTAAACACACTGGGGATTTGATGAAATGGTGCCATGGATGGAAAAAAGGATTCCCACTAAGAAATGATGCTACTTGGGTTCTCTCACACCTATCTTAGATATGCTAATCAAATAGGATGTCTCTCGGGTTCTCTTACACCTATTCTAAAAGTGTAGGGAGATTGTGTTTGTGTTGTGGAAAAGGGAAAGGATACCACTGGGGGACTCTTACATCTTCCCTAGACACGTCATGGCAGATCAAGACAAGCAAACAATACTTCGAAAGAAGAGATGATTTGATGAATGGAATCAAATTTTTATTCTTTTCATTAGTGATTATTTTCAAACATGATTTGTTTCATGGGTAATATTTCTTTAGATAGAGCCCATTAATTGGAAGCATCGGGTGTTCCCCTTTACAATCAATAAGTTGATAAGATCCTCCTTGGTAGGCCTTCTCTCTGACATAGGGGCCTTCCCAAGTGGGTTCAAACTTGCCTCCCATCTTTTAATGGGCAACAATTGGTCTTCTTAGGACTAACACAAGTTCTTCTACTTGGAAAGACCTAGGTCAAACCAGCTTGTTGTGAGCTTGAATCATTTTGGCCTGTATAACTTGAGATTTTGGCACGCTCGTAGGAGACTCTCCTCCAAATTCAAGCACTTCTAACCACAACTTTGCATTCTGCTCTGTAGTGATCTTGTTAACCAATGCTATTCTTAGTGGTGGGAGTTGAACTTCTAAAGGTAGAACTTCAGACCCATACACTAAGGAAAATGGTGTGAAAGTTGAGTTCGATATATGTAGGTAAAAAGCTTCAACCAACCCTGTTCACTATTGTCATTTGTTATCATTAAGAGTCTTCTTCAGTATCTAGATGAGAGTTTTGTTGAATGCTTCTAGACATTTGTTCTAGAAGAGTAGATGGTGGAGTATCTCCAATTTATCCGTGTCTTTTGGTGAAGCTATTGATCTTCATGCTTTGAATATAGTACCATTATCAGATATAATTCATCGAGGCACCCCGAACCTATATATAATATGGTTCCTGAAAAATTGAAGCACATGCTAAGGTGTGACCTCTTTGAGTGGGATGGCTTACGCACTTGGATAAGTAGTGTGGTAGCTAAGATGAACCGATGCCCCTTGGAAAAAGGAGGATCGTTTGGACCTACAATGTCGGTACCCCAACACTCAAATGACCATGAAGCCAATGTAGGGTGTAGAATGTTGGGTGGTTCAGGACCACATACGACCGATGGCATCTACTAGTCATGTAATCATCGAAGGTCAGTAGTATCCAAGTCTCTTAATCTTCATCTTCATCTTCATCTTAGAATTGATGTGCTCAAAGACCTGAATGTACCTTGGTTATAATGTCATGAGCTTTGTGTTTGTCTAAATAACATAACCACATTTGGTCAAAGGATTGGTGGTACAGGGTGCTATCAACAAGAGCATTGGAAAGAGCTCTTTGTTTCACCTGATGGGCTTGTGACTTTTCTTGAGGTAGTTTGCTAGTGTTCAAGTAATCTATGAATGGTTGCCTTCAATCCAGCTCCTCATCCTTTTTGGCAACGGCAACCTCCCCTTCAAGAGAAAGTCTCTTGATGAGTTCAACATTAATAAGGGATAGAACTTGTCTATTTTGGACCCTTATTGAAATGGACTCATCTTTCGGACATGCCAACTCCTTAGCAAGTTTGGCCAAAACATCTACTATGTTCTCTAGGGAACCTTGTAGATGGTGACTTCAGAAATCTGGGCAAGCAGCTTCATGGTATACTCATAGTAATGATGAAGCTTGAGTTTGAAAACCTGGAAGAACCAGGCAATCTGGTTGATGACCAATTAAGAATCCCCAAAGATGTTGATGCTCTTGACACTGATAGTGATGTCTAACTCACCGTCAAGCCTCATACTGCTTGTTGTTGGTGAGTTGGAAAGATAGTATGAGAATCTCATCACATTACGGTTTAGAGTTAGAAGAACTATTCCTACCCCTATCTTTCCTGGGAGAATAGATCATGGTGCTTCACCTTTAAGGAAAGAAGCAACACCATCAAAATACATCTCCCATAGAAAGCTTTCAACCTCCTCCTAAGTTCATGATTTGTTCATCGGGAAAATCATTACTAAGCCGAGAATCAGGAGGAAGTGGGTGTGCTGCTAAGAAATTCACTAGTGCATATCCTTTTACCGTATGGAGGGGTATAAATGTGATATCAAACTATGAGAGGATCATGGACCAATGTACCAAACATCTGAAAAGCATTGGCTATGTCATGAGATATTGCAGTGGATTCGTTCAGAGAGATCAAGTTATCTTATGAGAAAGCATGTAGTGTCGTAGCTGCTGAGATGCAAAGATCAAAGCTTGGCAATATTTCTCAATAGGTGGGTAGTTCACTTCAACAAAAATTAGATGACGACTGAGGTAGTAGAGGGCACTCTCCTTCCCTTCATCATTGGCTTAGGCCAACAGAGTGTTGAGAGAGTCATCTAATGTAGCAGTGTAGAGGATAAGTGGCCTGTCTGAAATAAGGCCTGCTAGAATCGGTGGCTTCACCAAGTACTGCTTGATGTCTTTGGATGCACGCTGGCACTTATCATCCCACTTGAACTTGGCATCCTTTTTGAAAAGTGTGGAGAATGGCTTGCATCTCCCCGATATATTGGAGATAAAGTATCTTAGATATGACAACTGTCCTTGAAAAGATCTGAGTTAAGTTAAATTCTTAGGAGGTGGCATTTCTAAGATAGCTTTAATCTGTTCATGATCTCTTTCTATTCCCTGGTGTCAAATAATAAACCCAAGGAATTTCTCTGAAGCTACTTCGAATGCACACTTCAGAGGATTCATTTTGAGGTTATAATGTCTTAACCATTCAAATACTACTCTCAAGTCAAAGAGGTGGTCTTCCTTTCTCTATTCTTGACTACTAGATCATCATAGCACTCAACGATGATGAGTTCATTGAAGATTGGGTCATGGCGGGTATGTAGCACTAGTATTTTTAAGGCCGAAAGGTAATGGAATATTCGATGGGTTCAAAAGTAGTTTTTCTTTCATCTTCAGGAGACATCTCAATTTGGTTATAGCCAGATGACCCATCCATGGAAGAGAAGATTGCTTGAGATGAGGCAATGTCCACCATTAATTCTAGTATAAGAAGAGGAAACTCATCCTCGGGGCATGCCTTATTTAAGTCCCTAAAATTGATGCAAATGCAAATTTGGCCATTCATTTTCTTAACTGGGACAACACTAGCTAACCAGGTAGGATATTTTCTTTCCTTATAAAACCAACATTGATTAGTTTCTTGACTTTAAAAATGGCCCATTTTTTAATTTCTAATCGCATGCATCTAGGAGCTTGCTTAATAGGGGTAACATTAAGGTCTATTGCTAGCTTGTCGACTGCTACATCAAGAGATAATTTGGGCATTTCTTTATAACTCCATGCAAAGCAATCTTTAAACTCAGTCAATAGCCCAACTAAGTCATTGGTTTCTTCTTCATTCAACAATGAACTGATGTATGTCGGGCATGGATTTTCTTCTATCTCGGGTTGATTTCTTTAAGCTTGTAAATTATTGAATGAATCTTCTCTTCAAATTCTGGCGGTGCTTCTTTGACTTGGAGATCATCTGGATCATTTGAGATTTCTAAACATAAATTCTAATAAGAGTTGGGGATGTTTGAGAAGAAAATATTAGATTCCAAATGATTGGTAACAACTAGGCAATAATAATCATCATCAACTGGACCCACTATACTGAATCCTAGTCCTACTCTTGATTGTGCTTCTCTGCCTGTATTGTTACATAATTTTTTAAAGTATTCTAACCTGTGCTTGGACCAAGTGTGAGGAACTAAACCTTTCTGTATAAGATTTTGAACACAAGATGAGTAAAAGTCAAAAGATAATTCCATTAATTCTTTAAAGTATCCTCCTCAAGCTCTACATCAACTTCAGAGCTTGAGGATGATGATCCCAAAAGCACTTCTTCTACTTCATGTCATTGGAAGACTTAGGGACTTCCTTAACTACTTAGGAACTCATTGAGAGGGGTTGGCAGGTATACTAATCACATTAGATTCATCCTCTAAGCTGGATTCAAAGTCTATGTGAGATAGGGTACTCCACATGAACTAGAACACGATCTGTTGGGTGAAAGCCAATTGGGGTCCCACCTCTAGACCTCTATTTCTACCCTCCCCTCTTTGTGAGGTTTCATCTATACATGTTCATATGATGAAATGAACTGTGGGTGCAATGTGATATGCGGATCTATTTCTTCTTCAATTCCCTTTCTTGCTCACTTGGACTTTTATTTTTCTTTTCATTTTCTTTTTTTTTCTTTATTTTATTTTTCTTTTGTGTTTGCATTTGAATTTTGTCCAAGTTCATGAGAAAGGGTGTGTTGAGGAAGATAGTAGGTCGCATCCTCATAAATCTCAACCTCTCTAACTCAAAATGGTTTTTCATCTCTATTGACACGATATTCAATTCCATCTTTTCTAAACTTGATGCACTGATGAAGGGATGATGGAACGATCTTGTTCTGATGTATCCAAGGCCTACCAAGCAAAGTAATGAATGAAGTATTTGAATCAATGATGTAGAACTTGGCTTCAGTCTTCCAGTCACCTATCTCCAAAGGTAACACTATAGAACCCAAAGCCCACTCACCTTGGTCATCGAATCCTCTTAACATCATCTGATCTCCTTGAGTGTGGAGATGTCAATCCTCAAATAGACAAGGGTCTTTAGACTCATAATGTTCACCGATGCACCTATGTTCATAAGAACCCTTACGAGTTTGAACCTATCCATGTCGACTGTGATGTAGATGGGATGGTTGTGTTTCAAGTCCCCTAGAAGAAGGTCTTCATCTATGAAGGTGATCCCTTGGGCTTTTTTTGCATAATGTGCTTCCTCACCTATAGCGGTTAGCTGAGCTAAGCATATCTCAGGATCAAGGAGGGCCTTGATTAGTGATTCCCTCATCTCTTTGGATATGACAATGGCATCATATATGCTTAGCTTAGATGGCAACTTTCTTAGATGAGAAAGGATGTTGTAGTCCACCTTCAGCTAGTCTTCCACAAGCATATCCAAGGTGGAGAATCTTGTGGAAGGGCTTCTTGATCTTCAGTACCAATGACTTGTTTCCCTCTATCTTGAGGTGCTGCCCTATGAGGTAGAACCTTGCCACTACAGAGGTTGACTTCAATGATCTCTTGTGGCAGAGTAATGGAATGTTCTACCTGCACATCAGGCTCACCAACTTCTCCTATGGGACCCTTGAAATCAAATGATTCCAAGTCTATCTCAAGAGATGAACCCGTAGTATTCAAAGTTAGAAAGTCTAACTCTGAATCAGAAAGAGGAAGATCAAAATTATTATAGTTATTTGGACTTGAAGAGTTATCATTAGGAATAGAGGAAGACAACGCATCAGAAGTGACACAGATGTAATTCAAATTAGCTTTATTCTTCAATTTCTTGGAATTGTTTGGAGGTACAAAGTAGAAATCAAGTAAAGTGACTGGAGTAAGGGATTTGATATCCTTAACTGCTGATACAAGAGTTCTACTAGTAGAAGAAATAGAAGAGCTATTTGAAATGGAAGAAGCCGATGTGGAAGCTATAACTATAGGCTGGAGGCTTGACACGATCGGTGGTTGTGCTAAAGGGCTATCCCGGGATGACACATGTCTTGAGCTCCCCCTTTCATAGAGTTGGCACTGGAAACTTGCAAACCTTCATTGGTGTTGGAGGTTTGAGCTGACTCAGGCAACTGCAAGAAAAGCTTCTTGATCCTCTAGATGATCTTCTTAGAGGTTTTGGATAAAGAAATATCTCAATCATCTTTAGTTTTGGAAGGATCACATGTATCCCAAGGATTACCCTGATGGAACTGGATGGTTGTTCCACAAGGTATTCCTTTGGGATAACTATAGCACTGGTCTTGAAACTATGTTCAAGTCAGTCCTTGAATGTGAAGCAATCCTCCAAAATGTGGCCTAGCATATGGTAAGGGCAAAAGTTTGGATCATGACTTTTGCCTACTTCCTCCGGCCTCCTAGGCTCGGGTAGCTGAAAATCAAGTTTCTTAAGAGATTCTTAAAGATTTTCCTTATTACCTCCCTCTTAAAAGAATAAGGTTTGTTTAACTTATCTAAAAGAGTAGGTGGACCATAGATACCTAGCGGTAGATTTGCATGTTGGTGGTGGTGGTATGGCTAAGGCGGTGGCTGTGCTGGCTGTGGAGGCTGTGGTGGAGGCCAGTAGGGCTACCTCGATGATGGCAAAGGAGGTGGAGGTTGTTGAGGTCATGGTCTCTCTGATCTCTAGTGCTTCCCTTATCAACTGCACTCTCTAGTTTCTTCGTAGACCTTTTATGGCTTCTACCATTGATCTTGAAAAGGCAAGCTGCCTCTCCTTCAGCCACCTTGTTGATTAGCTTCTCAAATGTCTTGATAGTGAAGCCCTTAAGCATGAAGGTGACGCCATGGATATTCTTTAAGAGAATCTCAATGGCATCTTTTCAGAACATGGTTCATTCACTTCATACTCAGGTTATACCATCAGAGAATATAATCAATAAGGGACTCACCGGGGTGTTGTTGTACTACAATGAGATCACCTACACTAACCCTTTGCTAAGCTCCAGCAAATCTCTTGAAGAATAGTTGCTCTAACTCAACAAATATCTTTACTGAACCGTTGGACAATTCAGCATACCAATCAAAAATAATACTGTTACTAATGAAAAGATAGAAAAGCAAAGCATCATTGCCACCTGTATTGCAACAACTGGCCTGAAATGTGCTATGTGTTGCCTTGGGTTTTCACTACCATCAAAGCTTTTGAAGGAAGGAGGCATGAAACCCTTGGGATATTGGACAACATCAAATTCCTCTAGGTAGGGTCTACCCTTTGGAACTGATGATTCTCCCCGAGCTTGAGCCAAAGCTTCCTTCACCTGCTGCTCAACCATAGATTTTATGTCTTTTTCTTGTATGGAGGTACTTTCCACTACCTTCCTATACATGCTAGTGCTACCTTGCTCAACGGGAGGTAGAGTCTTGACTGGGTCCAAGACATGCACTAACTCAGGCTGACTGATGTCGAATGTTGTAGGATGAACTAAAGGGGCTTATTTTTGAAGCACTGAAACTGCTAACAAGTCCTAACTATCATGCCATCCTATCTATCTGCTCATCCTTCTACCTCAACTGATGTCAGAGGTGCCGAGCTAATTCTGAGATGTCTTCCTAATCAACCTCATCACCTTCCATGGCTTGTTGTTCCCTAAGAAGAGATCCTCTAGTGTCAACCATGCAAACTCCAGCTAAGTCTCCCAACAAGTCATCTTCATTGGGATCGAAGTTGACTTCTCTTCATCTGACCAGTCATACCCCAAAATGTTATTCTTTTCCATGAAATAATGGGCCACTAACTCATCTAAGGAATCTATCTGAGCAAGTAAAAATAATCTAGTGACGGTGTGATCACTATGCAATGAGAGAGGCGAACATTTCATCCAAGAGGATCCTATGTGTACTCCGGATGAATGACATTCCCCTTACTACGGCTGAGAGGGTAACAATCCTAGGATGTTCCACTACCATTGGCTATGGACTCATCTACCATCTCTAAATAAGCATCACCATCTCCATTGGGGAGTTGGTGAAGGGATGACTGATGCTGGTCGCCACCCCTTCGCACCACTCGGGTAGAAGGTCAAGCAGAGAGCTTCGACCACTATATAGTGGTGTAGAAGGGTAGGATCCCTCATGTTTGGATCACCAGTGCACTTTTTCCCGGATATGGCCTTCATGGCATTTGGGGAATAGGAGATGTTGTAACACGGCGGTGATGGAGGGTAAGTGATGGGGGTGAGACACCGACTCTCTATGCATAGAAGCGCCTCCTATGACTAGTCCCGAGAAGGATACTGCCAGTATGGTTAGCGTGGGTAGTGTGCCAAGCTGGAAAATCAATAAGAGTGGATGCTGTCGACTGATGGTTGAACCTCTGCCTCACTCTAGTAATATGTGTTGTATGGGCCTCTTAGGCCCTCTATGTATATGCTTCCCTACACTATGGGAGATGATGGATCAAAGATCAAACTATGTTTTGGACTCTGAGCGTTCATATACTCCGCCTACCAGGCATAAGTTAGATTGGAGGCGTACGACCTCCTGCTCCTAGTGATTATTGGCTGATACTGCACCACTAGAGGTGGTGAAGAGCGGATCCTCCTAACATCCTCTTTGTCTAACCTAGAGAGAGGATGGAACTAATTTTTTATAACCAGTGGTGAAGTAACAATGGGGAACTCATCCATAGCTAAACGGGCTACTACCTCTAGCTCTCTAGCGATCCTGGTGTGGTACCGCTTGATCATGAGATTTTTATTCCTACACTGTGTATGGGTAGGATGGGAGGACTGCGAGCTAGACCCATACTCAAATATAGGGGAGGCAAGCCCTGAGACCAGGGGAGCCTTACCCTTAGAGGGTATAGATGAGATGGTGCTAGCAGCCCTCAGAGCATGAGAAACTCACATCACAATACTACTGAAGTACTGCTATGTACTATGACTAAAAATACTACCACTTTCCTCTTCTGAGGAGACATCAGTCAGGAGGTAATCGATGACCTTACGCATCATGGTCATACTAACTATAGTGAGGGTGGTGCCCTAACAAGTAATCATGGTTCCCTCAAATGCCCTACAAAAGTGAATCAGATGCATATGGTCCAGTCGAGGGAAGTCAGCTTAATCCAAAGCCAGATCCATACTATGAGGGAAGGTAAAATGAACTTATGAAGCCATCTCAAAATAAGCTGAAAGACTAAAATTGAACTACCTGTATCACTAAGAACCAATGAAAATGAGTTTGTATCAGATTTCCATCTTTTATATATTTTTGAATTTTGAATTTGAAAATTTGAACTCACATCTAGCAACTTGGAAGTGTTAAGTGGGATTCAAATGGATTTGAGAAGATTGATTGAAAGAGGAATTTTGAATATGAATCCAACTTCAACAAATTTAGGTATGTTGAAATATGGATTCAAAATTTTTGAGAAGGATGCTTCCATAGGTTCATGTTTGTTTGAATTTGAATTTTTGATTTTGAGGACCCTTTCCTTTAACAAATTTGAGTATGTTAAAGTAAGGGTCAATTGATTTTTTATTTTTGTTTGATTGATTTTCGAATTTCACTTTACTTAGCAAATTTAGGTATGCTAAGTGAAGTATTTTGAAAGTAATTGTTTCTTTTTGGGAATTTTTTGTTTTGATTTTGGAAAATTTGGATTTCTCACTTAGCAAATTTAGATATGCTAAGTGAAGAACCCAAGTATGTTTTGTTTAATTTTTGAAAATTGGAATTCCCAGTTCAAAAATTTAGGTATGCTAAGTGGAGAACCCAAGTGTGTTTTGTTTGATTTTTGAAAATAAAATTCTTAGCAAATTCAAGTATGCTAAGACAATCCTAAGTGTTTCATTTTTGTTTTGATGTTTTGATTCTTTGAAAAGGGTGGGATCCTTAGCAAATTTGGTATGCTAAGGGAATCCTATGGTGTTTCATTTTATTTTGATTTGATTGAAAGTGGAGACTTTACTTTAGCAAATTTGGTATGCTAAGGACAAAGTCCCACTTAATTTTGTGAAATGGAAATTTCACTTAGGAAATTTGAGTATGCTAAATGAAATTCCAAAAGATGTGCTCAAAGTTTTTGATTTGTTTTGGTTTTGAAAATGAAAACTTCTCCTTAGCAAATTTGGTATGCTAAGGAAGGAAGTTCCAAAGGTGCTTGAAGATTTTTGTTTTTGACTTAGGAGACTTCACTTAGCAAATTTGAGTATGCTAAATGAGGTTCCAAAAGGTATTTGAAAATTTTTGATTTTGGGTTTGGAGACTTCACTTAACAAATTTGGGTATGTTAAATGAAGTTCCAAAAAATTGTTTGAAAATTTTGATTTTGGGTTTGAAGACTTCACTTAGCAAATTTGGGTATGTTAAATGAAGTTCCAAATGTGTTTAGAAAATTTTTTGATTTTGGATTTGGAGACTTCACTTAACAATTCTAGGTATGTTAAATGAAGTTCCAAATATGTTTGAAATTTTTTTTCGATTTTGGATTTTCACTTAACAAATTTGGGTATGTTAAATGAAGTTCCAATTGTATTTAGAAAGTTTTTTTTGGATTTGGAGACTTCACTTAACAAATTTGGGTATGTTAAATGAAGTTCCAAAGGTGTTTGAATTTTGAAAATATGATTGTTGATTTTTGATTTTGGATTTGGAAACTTCACTTAGCAAATTTGAGTATGCTAAATGAAGTTCCAAATACATGTTTGGAAATTTTGATTTTGATTTGAAGACTTCACTTAGCAAATTTGAGTATGCTAAATGAAGTTCCAAATGTGTTTTGAAAACTTTTGAAAATATGATTGTTAAGTTTCAATTTTTGAAAAGAGGACCACCATTCAACAAATTTGGGTATGTAGGAATGGAGATCAATTTTATTTTTGAAATATGAAAATTTCATTTTGTGTGTGATTATTGCTTTTTTCAAAGAGAGGAATTCCAACTTAATCATATGTGGAATATGTTTAAGTGGGATTTCCCAAATGATATTTATTTTTAATATGAAATCATCATTTAATAAATTTGAGTATATTAAATGAAGATGTTCATATGTGCTTTTGAAAATTTTAATTTTGTTTGAAAATGAAACTTCCATTCAATAAGTGTGAGTGTATTGAATAGAAAGGTTCATGTGTGGTTTTTGAAAACTTCATTTTTAATTTTGATTTTGAAAAGATGATTGTTCATTTTATTTGGAAAATGAAATCTTCATCAAAATGAATTGAAAGAAGATGTTCATTTGTGCTTTTAAAAAAATAGATTGTTAGTTTATTTTTCTGAAAATCCCTACATGTAACTATAATGGGAATTGTTAAATGAGGGTGATAAAATTTTTATAAAAAAAATTTATTTAAGTGCATTTTTGAAAGAGTGCTTTTTTGAAAAGCAAAGTTTTTATGGAAAATTTATTTTATTTTTATTATTTTAGGATGAACCATTCCTTATCATAAAAAAATGATAAGGAGGAAGTCTTTAAATGTTTTATTTAGATCTCTTTATTTTTACCCATTGGAGAATCCAACGGGGGTTTTAAGACCAACATGGAGTGAGGTCCTAAAACCTAAGGATGTTAGCTAACTCAACTTAAGAATGAAATAAGCTAAGTGCCAATAGAAAGAAGGATAGTCTCGAATTCATACCAAAGATGGAGAGAGGAACCATCCCAATAGCAGAGTTGCCAGAAAAATCTGTGATGAAAATTTTCTATATAAGGAGTCACCTCCAAATCATGGGAGAAATGAAAGAGGCAAGCATATAGAAATTCATCTTTTTAGGATGCCACGTAGATCTACAGATGTACATATTCAGGTGATCGGGTACGTCATCAAGGAATAGTGTACTACCTCGAGAGATAGAAGTCACTACCCTTTAATGGACCTAATCATCTCAATAAGGACTCTAAGGACAATGATTGCATATGATTCTTCCCTACTTTACATGAAAAAGTAAAGCAGGTTTATTTTAAATTGGGTTTGTTAAGTGCCCTACAGGGGCAAGCCCCAATCATTAATTACATCATAAGGAATGGGATTCCTTACAAAACTCTTGATTAAGGTAAATGATCATTGTCTTCAAAGATTTCAATAGGAAAGGACTATCAATTGGTTCATTTTGAAGATCAAATGGGATTGATCAAAGAGAGGGAGTTATTATCAAAGTCAAAATGGAAGATAACTAGGAGATGCCCACGATGCTAAGAAACCTAGTGAGCATCTCAAACTATCCTATAGTTGGGCTTTACATTTTTGAAATTGATTTAGTTTATTTAAGTTGAATCTTTCATTAGAAATTTAAGACTTATGATTCCTTAACTCATGATTAAGGAAATGCCTAAGAGGTGAGAAATTATGCTTATGGCCTATAAAGGGAGAAGCGATCTTAGAACCTAAATCTAGGGAACTTTGGCGAGGGCCAAAGCACAACCTAAATCTAAGGCAAAAAATGGATAATTGGTTTGCCTCCACAAAAGAGGACAAACCACCCGACAGCTTGGACTTACAATCACTTGGGGTGGCCACCGACTAACTCCTCCAATGATTTTAAATACATGTAGGAAAGTCATTATGCTTATGCAAGATGGTTAGGCTATTATTTATTTAGAAAGAGACTAAGTCCTTAAACTCACTCCCTAAAGAGACTAGATCATGTAAAGGGCATGCTTCAAATGACCTAAATCTAATGCAATTCAATTTTCATTTTATTTTTTTAGCTAATATGATTCATACCCAATGCATGAGAAATATATTAAATGCGAGAAGGGAGGAGGTGAGTTTCCACCATGGCTCTCAAGCCAAGTTTCTGATGTCCTCAATCAAGAGTGAAATAAGATGCATGTGCATGATATTGAAAATAAATACTCATCACTAAAGGGTTGCTAATTCTTTTATCTTGATTTTAAACCTAAGCTTTAGGTGAGATTATGAGTTCTTTATTTTAATTTGAGTTGTTAAGTTGGTAAAAGATTTATTTTTTCTAAAGAGCCTAATCCACATCCAGGCCATACATAAAGCAAGGAAGAAACTAGGAAAAGATGCCACTTAATGCACAAGCTAAACAAATCATCAATCAATTTATAAAGCTAATTGTAAAAAGAATAAAAGGTCATTGTGGTGGGCACCACCGTACAAACCCAAAAATAGCAAATTGGGTAGCCGAGCTCTACCCTTATATAACCTGAATTTCAAATGAATTAAATTACAATTAAGCAAGGAACTCATTATTATTGGGGTCTTCCAGCTTCATTTCTTCTTTTTTTTCTTCTTCTTCTTTTCTTCTTTGGTTCATTCTTTTGGATGGTTGAAAGAGATGCTCCAAGGCTTCACATGATGCATAAGATAGGGTCTTATGACCAATGCTCATCCTAATCCCCATAATAATCATTCCAAAATCCTAATCGCATAAATTGACATGAAATGGAAAAGAATGGAAATCTAACTAACACCTGCAAAATAGAGATTAGCAAAAACAAACCACACAAATCCCAAGCATGTATATTGGACTTATCACCCCACACATGGGTGACTAAGTCCAACTGGCCTATTGGATTATCCTTAGGGGTATAAAGCACCTACAAGCAAAAGCATTTTATATTTTTATTTATAATAGCACCCCTTAAGCACAATCCCTTGTAAAATAATGATTAGACTAAGAACATCCTACCATTCATTCTATGAGCATACACCCTAACATCTAAAACATGTATCACAAAACAAAATAAACATCAAAATGACCTAACCTCAAGCTAGAAGTGGTGACTTAGGCTAATGTGCTAATGTGTGTGCTTTGGAAGGTTTGTGTGGTATGTTTAGCTATGGCTTTAGGTTCAAATTTTCTAAGTGTGAAAACATGTTCAACTTAGAGGAGGGTTTCATTTAAGTTGTTTGATTATTTTGGGTCAATTTTTTTTTGTATTTTGCTTTGGTTTAAATGAATCCTACAATTAATTAGTAAGTTATAAAGAGAGGGAAAGAGAAGAGAACTTTCTTTCCTTCCCTAACCTAAGTAATTTCTAAAGTAGGTTCACATTTTAGTTTTATTTAATGAATATTTTGATTAAGACTTTTATTAATCCTAAGTTTAGATGAATTCTAAACAAACCTATTCAAAAAGAAAGGCATTTTAAGATTAAATAAAATGAATTAAATCCACATAACACACACCACTTCATTTTGTATAGCATGAATATGAATGAATCCTAAGCATATCTATACATACAAATGAGAATATTTAACACACTTTATGATGGATGCTAAGTAATCCTTCTAAGAAAATTTGGAAGTTTACTATACATAATTTTTCTTAAGTAGAAAAGGGTTTCTTTATCCAATTTTTTACACACACATGAAAGTAAGAATAAGTAAAGTAATGTTAACTAGAGGTGTAAGGTACAAGACCTACTTACCTTAAAACCTCGGGGTTGTAATAACCACTTTCCTTAAATACAAGATGTGGAAATAAATTGGAAAGAAAGAATGTAAAAGTTGTATTAGTTGATTCATTTTGTTTATGCAATTTATGTGTGCAAGCATAGGTAACCCTTCTTAAGTGAAAGCATAGGAAAGAATAGGGTATGGAATTAGATAAGTATTAGGTTCTTTTCAAATGAACCATACATCTTACCAACTCCTATTCAAAACTATGCTAACACAAAAGAGAAGGGAAACCTACGCTAAGGATACCTTTATATTCTTTCACATGCAAGCTTATAATTCAAATATAAGTTAGATTTGATTTATATGTTTTGAAAATAATTTGAATTTAGTAGTGATAATAGCCACTCATATTTCTACTTTAGCCAACACATGCAAATTTGACATAATGTAAACAATTTCATTTTTTTTAATTTGAATTTGAAAATTTGAATACATAAAACATGACATACAAATTTAACATGGGGAAAGATTCAAAGCAATGAAAACATGTAAACACATTCACTTTAATTAAATCCTAAAGACATCCTTATGGAATAAGAAAGTTTAAAATAAATCAAAGTGTATTCAATGTGATTTTTGTTTAGTTTTAAGTTTGATTTAATTTTGAAAAGGTGAGTTGAGTTTGCTATTCCTAACCCATTCCCACGTGTGTTTGATATTTTTGTTTCATTTTTAGGTGATTAGATTCATTTTTATGTATTAATTAGGTTAAGGTATGAATTAAGCAAATTAATTAACCCTTACCTACACCACCTTAACATAATTAACCAAATAATTATGAGCTAATGAGATGATATAAAACTCACAATGAATTTAAATTTGCAATGCACCTAATAAGAAAAAATGCCTAATGCAATTTGGCTCATAATTAATGGTTAATTATGCTAAGGGGTTTAGCTTAAGTAATTTCAAAACACCCCTTCACACATATGAATTGGGTTTTGATTTCCTTAATTGAGCTTAGGCTATTAAACACCTAAGCATCTACCCAAAGTAGATTAATTAAGTTCTAGAAGTTTTTTTTAAGAATTTTTAGAAATTAATTAAGGGGATAATTAATGAATTAACCCTTGGTTAAGAGAGGATTAAGGAAAGAAAAGGTGGTTGAGGGAATAGCTTAGGGGAAATGCCCCAAAATTATTCCCTAAACCTCCTATTTACTGGATCTGACCTTAATCAACCATAATGATGGATTAAAATCACTAATCACACCTTAATTATCCTTAATTATATAAGGAGAGTAATTAAGAAACCCATTTGCAATTCTCCTAATTAAGCCTTCAATAAATCCCAAGAAAATGTGGGGAGGTAGAGGTCATCCCCTAAAACATACCCAAGAAGTATCAGATTAATCAGAGGATTAATTAAGAAGTAATTAGCCAAATAAGATATATAACAAAACCCAAAATCAGAGAAAAGCACAATTCAAAATCTATTGAAATTATTTTTAAAATATTCTAGGTTGAATTATCTTTCCATAAAAATTTATTTCATATTTTTTTGAATTTTATTGAAGGGGATATGATTTTTAGAAGATCATGAGATTAATTAATCATTAATTAAAATCCCTAACTAATCCCTCGCTCACAGCACGTGGCGGCCACGCTTTACATGCGCCGCATATGAGCCGCACATAAACATCAAATCCAAAAGGTGCTGATGCATTTTGATCTCTACCGTCCGATCAAAGATCGATGGGGATCAACCAGTTAGGATAAAAGAATTTCTAAACATGGGAATAATCTCGGCCGTCCATCCAAAAGGTGCGAATGGATGGCCAGGATCTCCCCAGTTCTTCCCCTAGGCTCAATAGAGATCATCCATGATCTAGGGAAGATCCAAGCTTGATTGAGCTCAGATTGAAACAAAACTTTACCCACACCATCTAAAGCCAATAAGGAACATATCCAATGGTGGAATTTGCATGACTTGAAAATTCCTTTCACAAAAGACCAACACCTCCTATGCTAGGTGGTCAAAAAATTTCATACCTCGCCAGAGGTGATCACGGGTGCTCAAAATCATTGAGGTAGCTTCGTCTAGTGGAGATGAAGCCCTGAAATTCTTAAGCCTTAGGATTGAGTGAATTATTCTATGACCAACACCACTTCACTTTCTTGCTTTGATCCAATTAAAGCTCTCCTCATGGGAACTCAAATGGATGCTTGAGTGTGCTCAGATTGACCTTAGAGGAAGTGTGCAAGAGGAATTCAAGTGATTTTTAGTGTGGAGAAAGTTGGAAGTTCAAATGAGCTCCCATGTTTTTCAATGGAGAAAATCGAGAAATCTCAAATTCAAATCCCTCTTAGAATGCTTAGGAAGGCTCTCTGATCTTTCCTAACACTCTCTAAAGCTTGATCAATTGAGGAAGGATAGTTTTGAATTGAATTAGGGGATCATCTCCCCATGGAAATCGGCCAACACCTCCTTTGCCATTTTGATCCAATCAATGGGAAGGTTGTTTTGTTAGATGTTGGCACATGGTCGTTTGAGGCCTGAGGATTGCCAACCTCCCATGTGCATCAAATTGGGTGGAGGGATTTGAATGAGCCAATTTGACCCATGGGGTCTGGCCTTGGGTCCATTTAGGCTAACCCAAACCCATTGGGTTGGTGCACCACTCTTCATTAGGTCCCCTTGAGGTATTAAGGTATCAAGTGGATATGAAGAGGGCATGACCAAATTACCCATGGATTAGCCAAAATTTGTTCTATGGCCTAGGGTAAAATGGTCATTTTGCTAATTTTTTAATTTGGATATGTTGGAGAGAAACTAGGTTTGGCCAAGTTTCAGGAGATTTGGAATTCATTTGATAAGGTTTGGCTCATGTTGACCCATTTAGGTCAAAATGGGTCAACTTGGGTCAAGTTGACCAATTGGTCAAATTGGGTCAAACCAAGGGTTCAAGTTCATATGACCATTTGAAATATTTTGGTGGCTTTGGTTTGATTCAATTTGGTTTAAATTTGGCTCATATGACTTCATTTAGGTCAAATGGGCCAAGTTGACCTATTTGACCCATTTGACCTATTTGGGCTAGGTCAATGGTAGGGTTAGGTTTGGTTAGTCATATGGAGTGGATTGGTATCTTTGTTTCCAATCAATTTTGGTTAAGTTCAAATTTGGCTCAACATGACCCCTTTAGTCAAGTTGGGTCCAAGGTCACTAGGCTAGTCAATTGGCCAATTGAGGCTTTGGTCAAGTTCAACAAGTGATTTGGAATGAACTTGACCCATTGGTTCAATCAATTTGGCTTAGATTATGTTTTGACATATTTTGACTTTTAGGTCAAGTTGGGTCAAGTAATCCAAGTTAGGCTCAAATGTTGGCTTGGTCAAGTTCAAACATAGGTCATGAATGAACTTAGATCAATGGTTTCAATCAATTTATGGTGGAATTTGCTATGTTAGGTTTCATTTGTGTTGACTTGGTCAACCCTTAGGTTTGACTTGGTTTGACCCAATTTGATTGATTGTTCATCCCATGATGATTGTTGATCATGATGAGGCATAGATGAGTTTGGTTCAATCCAATTTGGTTAGGATTAGAATTTGGCTCATAAGGGTACTTTAGGTCACTTTGGGTCAAGTGAGCCTAAAATGGTCAAAGGATTTGAGTTTGATTGATCTTGTATATGGACTTATGATTGAAATATAAATCCATTAAGTGGTTTGAAGTCAAATGGATTTTGATCCATTTGATAATTTCATATTCAAAGGGTGAACATGAAAGGATTTAGGCTTTAATTTTTGAATTGGATTTTGATTTAGTGATTGGAGTTTGTATTTATATTTGGATTCATGATTGTAGGGTTGATTGAATCATGAAGGAAAATCAAGAGTTTGGCTTGATTTAAAGGTTGTTTGGCTAAGTTCAAGATTTTGACTTGAAAGGCTTAGGTAGGATTTTGAGTGGATGTGAGTTTGATTTTTGGAATTGATTTTGATTGTTGAATTTATATTTCATTTATATATGTGAATATAAATGAGAATATAAATGGATCATGAGAAAATTTCAAGGGTTTGAAGTGATTTGATCATGATTTGGGCTAAGTCCATTAATGGGAATTTTAAAGGACTTGGGAAAACTTTGGAGTTTGGAGCTTGAATTTTGAAATTTGGTTTGATTGATTTATATTTATATTTCATTTATATATGTGAATATAAATGAGAATATAAGTGAGTTTTGAGAAAATTTCATGAATTGATTTGGAATTCTGAGTTTAGTTTGATTGGCTTGAATTTATATTTCATTTATATATGTGAATATAAATGAGAATATAAATGAATTATGAGCAAATATCAAAATTTGAATTGGTTTTGGTCAAGATTTTAGTTAAGCCCTTAAGGGAAGATTAAGGACTTATAGAGATTTGGACTTATGAATTTTTATGGATTTTGATCATGGGTTTCAATCATAGATTTCAATCATGGATTTTGGTCACATGGAGTTGATTTGGATTTGGAGTTTGACTTGAATGAAGGAAAGTGAGGAGTGGTTCAAGCTAAAGGGTTGGCAAATTTTACTAACACCCCTAAGGCATGACCTAATCCTATGGCTAAACCCTTCTAAATCTCTAGGGCTAGGTTGAGTGTCCACCTAATCACTAGATGTGTCTTAAGACTAAGGAACTATTAAAGTCAAAGAGGAGTCATATGTCTAAGATGGAGGGGTTGAGAGCTCATTCTAAAAATGAGGTCAATAAAATCAAACCCTTATCCCCAGTGGATAGACCAAACCTGCTTCCTAGTTGAAGGTACACACACCCAATCCCTAGCAGATTCGAGCCCATATCTCTAGCGGATATGCCTCCACATCAATTAAAATAAAAACAAAATGAAGTTAATTCGATCTTGATCCCCTGTAGATTATAGAATCTTATCCCAGTGGATCTTCTTCCCACAAATCATATTTGAACTTCAGTTTCTATCCACAGGATAGCTTCGAACTGTTCCAGTGGAAGGTTGTATATCAATCCTCAGTGGATTCCTTCTTTCCTCTCTTATACCCGTGGCATAAACTGAGTTGCATTGCACTAAGATTGTGATTTTATCTACCTCTCGAGTTTAAGTATAGATCATTTCTGGTAGTGCTTGCGATCGTTAGGACAGTGTTGATCGTCTCGATTAATGCCAATATGTGTGCTGTGCTTTATCAGTTACACCACACCTATTAGGGGTCCTTTTGTTGACCTCACTTTTGGAGTGAGTTCTCAATCTCCTCTTCATAAATTTAGGACTCTTATGACACTAAGAGTTCTTTAGCCTTAAGACACTTCTTGTGATTATGTAAACACTTAACCTAATCCTAGATACTTAGAAGGGTTAGTCATAGGACTAGGTTATGCCATAAAGATTTATGAAGATTTATCTATCCTATGGCCTAAACCCAATCCATGTTCTCCTTCTCAAACCAAACCCCAAATTCAAATTCAAAGTCAAATTTCTAAATTCTATAATCAATCTCAACCTCAAATCCAAGCTTAAAACTCTTCCTAAGACTTACGATTGAATTCCATGGCTTAGCCCTAGCCAAATCCAATTCAATTCAAATTCAATTATTTTTCTCCAAGATCAATTCAACTCCTCAATCATTTATCAAATTCAATTCCAAATTCAACTCCAAATGATTGAAACCCAAGATCAATTCCACACTCCAAATCCTCCTAAGCTGTGATCCTCTCTCAACCTTAGCCAAAATCCTATTCAAATCAAGTCAAAATCAATTGATTTTTTCATAAATCAATTATTCTATCAATTACCTTCTTAAATATAAATTAAATCCACATTCAAATGATCAAAACTAAATCAAGTCAAGTCAAGACCCTTCTTAAGCCATATGGACCCACCTCCATGAGCTTAACCCAAAATTAACCCAAATAAACCCAAAATTAATTGATTTTCTCATTAATCAATTATATATTCAATCATCTTTACAAATATAAATTAAACCCACATTCTAATGATCAAAATTAAATCAAACTAAATCAAATTCTCTTCTAAGCCCTTTGGACCTACCTTCATGAGCTTAGTCAAATTTTCCTTCAAATCACTTCAAATTCAACTAATTTTTTTATAAATCAATTATTCCTTCAATTATCTTTCCAAATATAAATTAATTCTAGATTCAAATAACCAAAACCAAATCCAAAATCAAATCAAATCCAAATTTAAATTTTTTTGAGCTAATTCATTAGGCTTAGCCAAATCCTATCTAAATCAAGCCAAAATCAATGGATATTCTTTTGAATCAATCATTCCTTCAATCATCTATCCAAATATAAATGAAATCTATAATTATCAAGCTAAATTGAAATCAACTCAAGTCAATTCCTACTTAGCCCTTTTGACTTGAAATTTCAAATGAACCAAAACCTATTGAAATCAAATTAATTGAATTTCTATTTCAATCTTAAGCTCATATATAAATTAAACTAAATCTTAATCAAATCAAAACCAAGCCAATTGACCCATTTAGGTTCACTTGACCCAAAGTAACCCAAAGAATCCATTTGAACCAAATTTTAATCCAACCTAAATTGGATTGAACCAAGCCCATCCAAACCTCATACCATGATCATTGATCACACTAGGATGATCAATTACCTTAAATTTGGTCAAATAAAGTCAACTTAGTCATTTGACCAAGTTAACCCTTTATCCCATATGAACCCAAACTAGTCGGTTAATTTATTAGAAAAATTAGTTCATTAATCCCTAATTACCTTCTTAACTTAATTAAGGGTTAATTAAGCATGTGAACAGTGATTAATTGATTAATTGGGCTCATTTATAATTGTCTAACATTGAGAGAACTTATGGAGTAGGATTGGGACCTCTTTCCTAATCCCTTTCCCTATGTTCCTTCCACTTTTCAAGAAAAAATAATTAAGGATTAATTGGTTTAATTAAAAAGTTAAATCACATCAAGAACCTAATTAAATAATTCATGGGTAGATCTTTAGGTGTTCAATAACTTAAGACATTTAAGGAAATCATGGTTAACCCACATGTATGGAAAAATCATGAAAGTACTTAATTAAGTTTCTTAATCAATTAATTTATAGTTATGAGCCAATTGCATTAGGCCCTTTCATTTCTTAAGATCATTACAAAGTTATTTTCTATGCATATCATGTTGGCTCATAATTGCTTAGTTAATTACTTTAACGTGACATAAGTAAGGGGTAATTAATGAACTTAATTCATACCATAACTTAATTAACCCATAAAGTCAACCTAATTACATTCCATTAAACCAAATTAACTTATAAAAATGGGGATGGATTAGGATTAGAAAAATCCTTTCATTCCTCAATTCAAATTGAACTTGAAACTAAAATAATAGAAAAAGTACTTTGGTTTATTTTAAATAGTGTTATTTGACATGATTATCCTTAGGAATTAATTTGATTGAATGAAACCATATGATTATGTTTATATTTTTTTCTAATCATTTTAAATATTGCATGTCACTTGAATCATACATCCATCTTGATGCAGGGCATGATCGTCACCGTCATCCATCATCATAGAGCTTAAATCCATGTATTGGGCCTTTCATTATAATTTAAGTTATGTATTATTGGGCTTTTATATTTTGTATATGTCTTGAGCTTATATGTATTGGGCTATTCTTATGTCATGGACCATGAGTTATTGTAGTAAGTATGACATTTTGAGTAGGTATGGAATGAGTGGTAGGTTTGATAATGGTAGGTTTGGTAGTAGGTGGTAGTAGGTGTAGTTATGATGGTGTTAGGTTTGAGTTTGGAGTTAGGTTTGAGTATTCTTAACTCTCTCTTTCAATCCTATAAATAGGGAGGCTCTTGTAATTCTTGACACTTGGATTTGGAATAAAAGTTATCTTCTTAAATTTCTTTTACTAATCTTCTATGTGCTTTCCTCCCGAGTGATGGACTACTTGAGTGTGTGAGCTCACAACCTTAGAGAAGGACTTCTAAGAAAGGAATGTGATCTCCATAATGATGGGTTGTTTGTAGAGGTCGACTTCAATTTATTCCCTGCTGGTTATTTTAAATCTACTATAGGTTAGATTGTTCATAACTTTTTAGCTATTTCTTTGCACTTATAAGATTCAAATCTCTAGTGTGGTTAACATAACTTTAATCAAAATCTTTTCAACTTTGCTAAATTCATAATATTATGAATGTGCTCAATAGTAGTGTGCATTTATCATTATTCTTTTGTGAAGATTTAAGAATTATCAGTGTAATAAATATCATATCATACAAGGCACTCTCATCCTACATCATAGTTGGTATCAGAGCAAGTATGTTTCTTTGGGAACATCTTGTTTAGTATTGAGTTTTATTTTTGCATTAGAGAAATCTTGTAATTCATTATTTAAAAAAAATATACAAATTTTTTATTTAATTAGGGCATTTACTTTTTTTAATCGTGTCTTTGATTTCATTACATTGCATATTTAAAAAAATTAAATTAAATATTTTCTTATATTAAAATTTTAAAAGAATATCATCATGTCAACTCGTAGTGGTCTTAAATTTCTATGAATTTTTATTAGAAAAATAGAAAAGCTTACCCTTATGCCAACAAACCTATAATGAATTCCAAAAAATATTTGAAGCCTTAGAACAAAAAGTTAGTAGGCTCACAACACATTCACCAGAAACTAACCCAATCCTAGAACACCAACTTGAAGAGAGGGAAGGTCATCCTGTCGATGTCATTCCTCTTCCTCTCCCTCCTCATCAACATTCTCCTATTAGACTCCATTATCGCCCTAGGAATAACTTTAATGAATATCCTGAGTTTAATGAGGTACTTCCACACCCAGCTAATTAAATAGGAAGAAAATTAAGATGAGATGAAGGTTATGCTCATCAAACTCCTTCTAAGCATTATCCTCGACATTATGAAGAGTCATTATCTAGTTTTGTTGCCCCTCAATGTACACTTAGAGAACCTGATGATGATGTTATTCATAGGCTTAAAATTGATCCACCTACTTTTGATGGTCGACTTGATCCTAAAATTTTCTTAGATTGGTTAGTAGATATGGACCAATATTTTGATTGGATGCCCATGTCGAAAGAAATAAAAGTTCATTTTACTTGTATAAAACTAACTAGCCATGCTAAGACTTATTGGATTAATCTCACACAAAAATTTCAATGATTAGGACAACCACCTATTGCTTCTTGGGAGGAGATGAAAGAAATTTTAAAGTAAAAATATGTACCATTAAATTTTCATGATCAACTTATAGATGAAATGACTATGCATAAACAAGGATCTTTGATTATTATTGAGTATATGACACGATTTGATGAATTGATGTCCCGTTATGATGTTAGAGAGGATCCCCGCACCACAATATCTAGATTTAGATATGGGTTATGAACTGATATTCATAATGAAATGATAACCTGAGAAATTTATTCTCTTGAGGATGCATTTTGAGTGGCGACTCAAATTGAACAATATCTTAGATCACAACCTTATAAGTGATTCACAACTTCATATGGAAATAACTCTTAATCATGTGTTACCCCTCCTAACTTAGCAGTTCCTAGAGTACTTAGTGAACAAAAAGAAAAGCTTTAGTGGGAACATGTAGTTCTAAGACTTCTAGCATTACTTATTTTACATGTGGTAAAATTGGTCATTATGCAAGTACTTGTCCTCGTCAAAACTTACACTTATATTAAGAAAATGAGGATCAACAAAAATAAAAATAATGATAATAAAATTGCAGTTGACCATTGTGAAGAAGCTAGTGATACAGAAGAAGCATTAGATTAGTCTCATATAGCTGTTATGCATTGTGTGTTAGCTACCCCATGAGCTAATATTGATTGGAGGCACACATCAATTTTCCACACTTATTTTAAGAGTGGTGAAAATACGTGTAAATTAATCATTGATAGTGGTAGCTGCATGAATGTTATTGCTACCTCTACTTTGGCTAGGATGAAGCTCACCCAAGAGTCTCACCCATAGCCTTATAAGGTTTGTTAGGTAGATAAGACCTCTATCTCTATATCTCAACGTTATCTTGTACCCATTCAATTATGAGAATATAGTGATAAAATTTGGTGTGATGTTCTTCCGATGGATGTTGCTCATATACTTTTTGGTAGACCTTGGCTTTTTTGATATGGATGTCACAAATTATGGGTGATCTAATACATATGCTTTTAATTTTCAAGAGAATTGTCTTAAATCCATAAGCCTAAAGAGGTCACTCACTTCAACCCCAAAATTCTTCTCCTCCCATAGAAAAGAAATCCTACATATTATTAATAAACATCAATTTCAACAAGAGATTAATGGGAATATCATTTTTGCATTAGTTGTCCTAACCTCTGAAAATCAACCTTGTGTTAAATCATTCTCATCTGAAATACCTAAACTTTTATTGGAATATCAAGATATTTGTCCCAAAGAACTTCCTAGTGAGCTTCCCCCATTAAGAAGTATCCAACATGCCATTGAGCTAGTTCCTGGATCATCACTCCCAAATTTGCCACATTATCATATGAACCCAAATGAATATGCAGAGCTAAAATGATAAGTTGATGATTTATTAACAAAAAGATTTATCAGGAAAAGTTTATCTCCATGTGCAGTGCCTGCTCTTCTTACCCCAAAGAAAGATTATACTTGGCGTATGAGTGTAAATATTCATGCTATAAATAAAATCACTATTAGGTATAGGTTCCACATACCTAGACTTGATGGCATGTTAGATATGATGGCTGGATCAATAATTTTCTCTAAAATTGATCTTAGAAGTGGATATCATCAAATTTGTATGAGAGAAGGTGATGAATGGAAAACAGCCTTCAAGATAAAAGATGGTTTGTATGAATGGCTAGTAATGCCTTTTGGATTGACTAATGCTCCAAGTACATTTATGTGAGTGATGACTCCTATCTTATGACTATTTATTGAAAAAAATTTAGTTATGTACTTTGATGATATTTTAATTTTTAGTCAGACTAAGAGTGATCATGAGAATCATTTACGATAAGTCTTTAAAGTGCTTCATTAAGAAAGACTATATATTCATTTTAAAAAATGCTCATTTATGATGTCTTCAATAATCTTCTTAGGATTCATTATTTCTTGTGATGGCATCTCTACTGATCCCGAAAAAAGTAGGGCTATTCAAGAGTGGCCTACCCCAACCATAATTCATGATGTACATAGTTTTCATGGGTTAGCCACATTTTATTGAAGGTTTATTCATGGATTTAGTGCTATTATGGCACCAATAACTCAATGTCTTAAAAAGGGAGACTTTGTCTAGACAAAGGCAGCTGCTGATGCCTTCTTTAAAATTAAAGAACTTTTAACAAGTCCACCGATATTAAAATTGCCAAATTTTGATAAAATTTTTGAGGTATCATGTGATGCTTTTAGAATTATTATTGGAGTTGTTTTCAAACAAGAAGGTCATCCTATTACTTTCCTTAGTGAAAAATTAAATGAAGAATGTTAACGATATTCTACATATGATCGTGAGCTGTATGCTGTCATCCAAACTTTATGTTATTGGTGACATTATCTTCTTTCACAAGAATTTATACTTTATTATGATCACGAAGTGCTTAAATATCTAAACACCTAAAAGAAACTTAGTTCTTGTCATGCAAAATGGGTTCCATTTCTTCAAGAATATACATTTGTTCATAAACATAAATTTGGTGTCGAGAATACAGTAGCAGATGCCCTAAGTAGAATATGTACCTTATTAAATACCATGAGTGTTAATGTTACTAGATTTGAAAAGGTTAAAGATGATTATCCTAATTGTAATTATTTTTAACAAATTTTTGAATCTTTGAAATTTGATGTTTCAATTAATAGTCCTGGATATCAAATACGGATGGCTATCTCTTTCATGGCACACAACTATGTATCCCAGATTCATCACTTCAATATTTTCTTATTGAGAAAATTCATTTAGTAGGTGTGACTGGTCATTTCGATCATGATAAGATTATAGCCATGATGGAGGATAGGTCCTTTTGGCTTAGTCTTAAGAAAGATGTTGCTCATATCATTGCCCAATGTCATACTTTCCAAATAGCAAAAAGTGGAAAACAAAATTATGGTCTATGCATTCCACTCCCAATTCCCCACAAACTATGGAAAGATCTTAATATGGACTTCTTCTTAGGATTACCTTGCACTGTACAACATTTTGACTCTGTCTTAGTAGTTGTTGACCAATTTTCTAAAATGGCACACTTCTTTCCATGTTATAAGACATTAGATGCATCACATATAGTGACTATTTTCGTGAGATAGTTTCTTACATGGACTTCCTAAACATCCGATCATGATGTAAGATTTATGAGCTATTTTTGGAAAACTTAATGGAAAAAATCTTGGCACAAAACTCTTATTTTCTACATCTTACCCTCAAATAGATGGACAAACTAAAGTTGTTAATAAAAGCTTAGGAAATTCACTTAGGTGTTTAGTGATCGATCATACTACTAGTTGGGACCTAGTTCTTCTTACTGCATAGTTTTCTTAAAATTGTTCAATTAATAGGTCAATCGGTATGAGTCATTTTCATATTGTAACTAGTTATGATCCAAGAAAACCAACAGGACTTGTTAAATTTCTTGTAACATATAGGTTTAGTGCATTTGCATCTTCATTTGCATAAAGCATGCATGATCTACATCATGAAATTCAAAAAAAAAAACTTACTCTGAGTTATGATAAATATAAAGCTAATGTTGATGCACATAGACGATATATAAAATTTAATGAGGGAGATTTGGTTCTTGTTAAAGAGAGTGATTCAACTAGAACTCTTAAGAAATTAACTCTCAAGAGATCTAGTCCTTATAAAGTTGTAAGGAAGATAAATGATAATGCTTATGAAATAGATCTTCCAATGAATACTAGAATTTCTCCATTATTCAATGTATCAAATTTAACATTATGCCATGAGCAAGCCACTGATAATACTATTCCCTCTACAAATAGTACTAACATGCAGGTTAATACTTCATCACCAAATCCTTTACCATCTCACGCTTAAGATCACATTGTCCAGATCAAATTTTAGAAGACCATATTATCATCACATCTGATGGAGGCACTCAAAGGTTTCCTGTTCGTTGGAAAAGTCTTTCTCTACTTGAAAATTCATGGCTTACATCTGATGAGTTACATCAACTGGACTCACAATTATTACAAGAGTACCTAGATTTTCATTCTCTAGAGGAGAATCCTTTAAAGTCGAGTGATGCGGGCATCACTTTTATATAATTTAAGTTATGTATTATTTTATATTTTGTATATGTCTTGAGCTTATATGTATTGGGCTATTCTTATGTCATGGCCCATGAGTTATTGTAGTAGGTATGACATTTTGGGTAGGTATGGAATGAGTGGTAGGTTTGATAATGGTGGTAGGTTTGGTAGTATGTGATGGTAGGCGTAGTTACGATGGTGCTAAGTTTGATTTTGGTGTTAGGTTTGAGTATTATTAACTCTCTTGAAATCTTATAAGTAGGGAGGCTCTTGTAATGCTTAGCACTTAGATTTGGAATAAAAGTTATCTTCTTAAATTTCTTTTACTATTCTTTTGTGTGCTTTCCTCCTGAGTGATGGACTACTTGAGTGTGTCAATTGATAACCATTAGAGAAGGACTTCTAAGGAAGAAACGTGATCTCCACAATGATGAACTATTTATAGAGGGCAACTTTAATTTATCCCTGCTTCTTTGCTGGTTATTTTAAATCCACTATAGGTTAGATCATTAATAACTTTTCAATTATTTCTTTACATTTATAAGATTCAGATCTCTAGTGTGGTTAATATAACTTTAATCAAAATCTTTTTAACTTCACCAAATTCATAATATTATGAATGTGCTCAATAATCTGCATTTATTATTATTCTTTTGTGATGATTTAAGAATTATCGTGTAATAAACATCATATCATAAAGGCACTCTTGTCTTACATCACATCTCTTTTCAAAATTAATTAAATCAAATGAAGTTTCATTTATGTTGAGCTTGCATGTGTTGATTTAATTTATTATATGTTATTATCACTACTAAATCCAAATATGTTTTGAAAGCTTATAAATGAAAAATAACATATGTTGTGATGTTAGTTATAAATACATAGGAGATGTATGTGATTATATCTTAAATGTATGAATTAAAGTCTCTTTCCTTTATTCACATGTTGATTTACATATGCATGAATTTAATGGGTCTATAGCTTGGACATCCCAGAAATACAAGGCTTTAAGTAGCCCCAAGGAGGTTATTTGATTACCTCACTTCCCTGGTTTAAACAACAGCACGTACTCGTTTGATTTTATTCTTATGTATCTTTAACATAAGAATTTAGATAGAGCTTTAAATCATGTACCTAAATAACTCCATCAAAAGAAATACAATCTTTGCATGGTTTTCATTCCCTTATTTATGTATACATCCATATGTATTTGAGAATAGAAAATATTTAATCTGGACATCCAGGGAATATGAAGCTTTAATTATCTCACGTTCCTGATTGACAATATCAAGCACTAGCTTATGTCTCTTATATATGTTTGTGTGTATTTAATTATGAAATTAGAACCCTATTTCTTTTATCAAAGATACATGCATTCGTAATTCGCTAAGTGATTGAATTAGTTGGTCATGAGATTTGGAGCTTTTCTTTCTCATATTCATGCATAAAAATTTACATATGTTTAAATGCAAATGGGTATATAGTTTGTACATCTCAGGAATACGAAGCTTTAGTTAAAGGAGGTCATTTGATTACCTCACGGTTAAAAATGACATGTACTTATTTAATTTTATCCCTATGTATTTTTGTATAAGAATTTAAATAGAGCTTTAAACTAATATGATTAAATAATTCAATCACACAAAATGATATAAACTTCACATATACATACATTCATCATATAAGTGTTAAAACATGTTGCATGCATAGATACATTTAGGATTAAATGATACATATTACATGTGGTGGAAAAGAATGATTTAAAATGTGTCATGTGATAGTAATTTAATTAGATTAATTTTAAGATGTCTTTCATATTGGATAGAATTATTTAAATTGAATCTAAACTTAGGATTAATTTAAAATGTGTAATAAGCCATTCAATACATAGAACTAAATTAAATTAATATGTTTTAGAAAGTGACTTAAGGTAGGGATGAAAGAGGACAATCCACTTTCTTCTTTTTATAACACTTAGTTGCTAAGTGTAATCGAATTAAATAAACAAAATACAAATTAAAAATCTCATATTAATTAAATAACTTCAAGTGAAATCAAGCCTTCATGTTAAATTAAATCTTTCTACACATAGAAAACTACAACTCTAATGTAGTAAGATTTACACAATTTTAACACACAATTAGAATTAAGTCACCACTTTTGCTTTATGTTAGGATGGTGCAAGGTGATGTATATTTTATTTTTGATAATTATTTTAGATTGATGTTGGGGTGTATGCTTAGTAAGGATGGTCAATATTAGCCTAATTATATTTTTTAAAGGGGATTATGCTTAAGGGGTTTTCTTACAAATAAATATAAATACTCTCTTTGTAGATTGCTTAAACACCTAAGCATACTCTCTTACAAATAAATATAAATACTCACTTATTTATTTATAAATTATAATTATTCTTTAATATTCTGGGTTATATAAGGCTAGAGCTTGGCTACCCATCTTTTCTTTTCGAGTTGTATGGCAGTCGATCGCACCAACCTATTATTCTTTTATAGTAGCTATAAAATTGATTGATATTATGTTAAGTTTTCGCATTAGAAATGTCATGCTTTTCATACTTTCTTAAATGATTAATGCTTTAATGTGTGACATGGATGCGATTAGGCTCTTAGGAAAAAATAAATTTTCTACCCAACTACAACTCATAAGTAAAGTTTTAAATAATTCATAACCTCACCATAAAGCCTAGGCATTAAATAAGATAATTAAAAGATTTAACAACCCCTTAGCTGAATGGTTGAATGCCTCACAACATGCATATCATATTATTTCATTCTTGAATATACGAGATTTCCATCCTTGCAAGATAGGGGAATGCTTAACATGTGAGAGCATCCCTTGTGGTGAAAAACACCCATTTCTCACTAATTTAGAAAACAATCTTATTCTATCATGCATATAAGCATCAAAATCCTAAAGCCTTTGTCAAAATGAAGTGTCAAAATTGGAATAAAACTATAAAAGATTTTTGCATTAGATTAAGCCATTACTCATACCACTCATGCTCTAGTCTCATAGGAGTGGGTTTAAGGACTTTTAGTCTCTTTCCAAATTAATAATAGCTCAACTATCTTGTAAATTCATAAGACTTGCCTACATAGATTTAAAGGATAGGAGGAGTTAGTTGGTGACCACTCCAGGCAGTTGTAAGCTCAGCAGTCAGGCGGTTTATCTTCTCTTATGGAGGTAAACCTCATGCCCATCTTTGCTTAGATTTAGGTCACGCTTTAGCTTATGCTAATGCTCCATAGATTTAGGATCTGAGATAGCTATTTCCTTCGGGCTACAAGCATAAATCATCACCTCTTAGGCATGTCCACAATCTTGTATTGTTAGGTTATAAGCCTTAGTAATCTAATAAAATTTCAACTCAAATAAAATAATTCTCTTCAACTTCAAATGTATAAAGCCCAACTATAAGATAAATTATAATGTTCACTAGGATTCCTAGTATCATGAACATTCCCTACTCATTTCCTTTGGATTCTAAAAATAAGTCTCTCCATTTAAACTTTCCCAATTGATTTTCTAAACATAACCAATCCTTTGATAATCTAGCTTTAAAATCTTTGGAGATAATAATTGCCTACTTTAATCGAGAGTATTCCTGAGAATTCAACTTTCTTAGGATATAATTAACTATGGAGGCTTACCTCCATAGGGAACTTTAGAACCCATTTTAATATAAACCCTACTTTATTCATCCATATAAAGCAAAGGGAAATTTTTTGGTATATTTGAAGACTCATAATGTCGTACGAGTCTTTATTAAGTGATTAGGTCCATTGAAGGGTGATGCATCTATCTTTCGAGATAGTACATCATACATCAATGTCATATCTGATCACTTCAATAAGTACCCGCTATGATTTGCGTGGTTCACCTCACTCCTCATACACATCCAAAAATAAACACCGCAACCACTAGTAGAAATTATATTAGTAGTGGGATCCAGAATCTCTTCCAAAGGGGGAGAAAAAGCCTAGTTTAGTCATTAATCGACTGAGGTAGGTCTGATCCAATGAATTAGCATTAGGTGGGATGGAGGAGGCTAGAATGATTCTCTTGTGTTGAAGATGTAATAGTACCAATAGAAATGTTAGATGAGCTTTAAGAGGTTATCAAGGTGATCTACTATGACTCCCTAGTAGGCCTTTTAGCAAGATTTAGAGGCAAGAGGCATCTCATGAGAGAATTAAGAACATTTGGAACATGCCTTAGTTTTCAATCAGATAATCTCCTCCGACCATTCAAGTTAAGTGAGACCGAACTCAACAATGGCAAAGAGAAGGTGATCTAAACAAAAATCTGGAAAAGCTGATCCTTTATTTGGATGTAGTGAGATTGTCTATAGTAAGCATAATGCCCACCATGCTAGCTACCTTAGAGAATTCTAAATCATTCTAGCAACATAATGGGAAATTCAGCAATTTAATCTAGAGAGGAATGTCAGATATATGTTCCTTAGATGGTCTGAAATCTCATGAACATTTTTGCAAAATGAAAGGTCTGACGTTGAGAAATCAAGGGCCATGATCCCAAACTAAATCAAAATCTTCTTGGCATGAGAACTTAAAAGAAAGAAATCCCCTTCTAAGGATAACAGATCTATACTATCTTTGAATCTCCACTTCTTGTTGATAGCCGAGAGGAGAGAACCATAGAATGGGCATTTCCCAATGGCATGACCTACCAAAGAGAGATCCCAATCCTTTTGACCTTCTTTAAGCTCATTTTCAAAAGCACACTTCATCAGAGATAGGAGGCACATAAAAGAGAGAGAGAGAGAGAGAGAGAGAGAGAGAGAGAGAGAGAGACCGATCAACTTTTTCATTCTGAGAAATCGAGATCTTTCAGAAAGACATAGTGGAAGTCTGAGTCTGAGTGAAGCACCCAAAATAAAGCTAGGGGTAAAGAAAGAAAGAAGCGAGAAGTTAGAAGAATAAGCTTGATCAACCGTAATAGAAAGAAGGAAGAGGGGGGGAGGAAAGAGGAGAGGTCAAGGAACAAGAACGCAACCCACAACACGGGAGATCAAACCAGATGCCGCCCAAGGGAGAGAATGTGGGCTCAAAAAATTCGCCACCAACCTCTTAATTAAGAGAGTGGATTAAAGTGTCGGTGAAATTTTCAAAAGGTAGATCAAATAGTAAATATGACACTACCTAGAGATTTTGCCCTCATTTTGTGAGAACTTTAGATCTGGTTCCAGGTTTCATAAGTACAAGCACCTATAGTTAATTACCCCTCCCAATGCTAATAGAGAACTTTTAATTAAGCTAGTCATTATATCGCTAAATGTGTAGCGTATAGTAGCAGCGTGTGGAGTTTTGAAATTTAGGTTTATGAAATTCATCCTTATTTAACTTAAATCGGATGGTTGGGGGAATGATGATGCACTCGATCAAAATCTCATGATTTCGTCATCTCGGGTTGTTGTTGTCTTTAGTCTACTTAGTCAGAGGAAGTAGTAGACCCAACCTAACAGAAGGATCCTTGTCGTGACCATGCATCGTTTGGAGACCTCAGACCCAAGGTAGTGTTTGTCTAAGAAGATAAGCTTAAATCCACCTTAGCTCATAGAGGACTTTTTGCCCCCATCAAGTGCACTCTGTAATTCACAACTCAGGTTACAGAGCCATTGGGGAGCATACGGGCCATGATCGTAATATAATGGTGTCATTTGGCAGCAACCATCCTATCAGAGGACTCTGGTCATAGCTCCATCATATGTGGAGCATACTAACCAAACCACATGATCAGAGGACACGGGCCACATCCTTACTAACATGAGATTGATTGAGAGTGAATATAGAAATACACTTGACTTGACAATGACTCCTTTGTGAGCTAGAGTTTTTTAAATTTATCACCTTCAACAAATAATTACGGAAGGTGGATGGATTTAATTTTGCTTTAATTTTTTTTAGGTTGATGACTTTCATTTAGTTATTTATATTAAGATTCTTTTATAATTTTTTGTTGTATTTGCATGAAAATTGAATTTATCTGGTTTGATATTGAATCTTGAATATAACTTGATGGTAATATCCCTTCGGTTGAAATCTCTATTCAACACAAAATCATGTCATAAATCTGCTTGATCATTTAGTTTATCATTTCAAATTCTATCGACTATATTAATTTAACAATAGAGGATCAAATCTAGATTTATACTTTGAGAATTTTGAATTTGAGATTATTGAATATAAATAGCTTGGATATTTTGAAAATAATGACCCTTCCGATTGATATTTACAATCAACTTAATCATCATTGGGGAAGATGTATTATTTTGCTATTCCTGATGCTGTCGACTCTATTAATTCAATAATAAAGGATTAGATCTTCTTTCATATGATAAAATTAATTTCTTAAATATTTTACTAAGTTGAAATTCTTATAATATTATTATTGTATTTTTAAGTTTTGTTAACCTGGACCCGGTCCTAAGACTCAATCAGAAATCAACTCGTGACATCCTGCTTTAAGCATTCAACATAGTGTAATGTACGTGGTTTAAGAATATAAATAATTTTTATTTATGAATTATGAGATTAATTTTGTATTTTTATTTAATCTAAACTTAGCCTATGTAGCCTTTTCATATATTAAAATTTACCTCTAAATCCCTTATATTGAGCACATCGACATTTTTTAGCTTAGATAATTTCATCTAATTAATGAAATTATTGATTTTGAAAGTTATAATTAGAATAAAAATTTCTAATTATTTGATTGAAGGAAGCTCTATAATTCATGCAGAAATTAGTTTAGTATCACCTTCTATTTACTAGCATTAATGTGGTGCATTTCCTATGGCGATTATGCAAATTGGGTGCCCAATTAAACTTTTTTCTTCTTGCCTTAGAAGAAAGATTCCACATTAGATGCAAATGATAAATGTCATTTCAAATTTTGACTTTATATAGGAGGTGAAGTTCTTATGTATATGATTTAAATATGCTTGTGGGCGGCAATTTTTATCTTTATATAATTTAAATACGCCTGTGGGCGGTGATTTTCATCTTTAAATGATTTAAATATGTCTGTGGGTGGTGATCTTCATCTTTATATAATTTAAATATTATTCAATAGATCTCTCTCTTCACTATAAATATACATATTATTTTAGTTCATTTCATTCCAATTCATTCAGTTCATTTGAGTATTCTGAGGGTCTTAGTGCGAGGAGGCTCTTTAGTGTCCGGAAGAGAATCTCAAGTCCTTTTTGAGACTCCACGCAAGTTCTTCTTTATATTTTGACAACTTTATTTTGACAGAAATCTTAAGTTTTCTAACCCTGAGTTTAGTTATAGTTTAGTCTTAAGTTTAAGTTCACTTATGAATTAAATTTTTTAGCTCATTTTGCATTTTAAGAGTGTTCTTAATTAGTCTTTGTTCAAGTTCCACATAAGCCGATTAACTTGATTTAGACTCGAATCAAGCTCAATTAAATTTAATTGGTGTGATCCCAAGCTACATTTAAGTCATGCATAAGCCCTGTTTGAGTCCAATCAATTCAATTTAAGTCTTTTATAAGTGTGTAATTCTGACAAAATTTTGATAGAATTTCGGCAGTATCCCGACGTTGTCTCCATGTAGGAGGCTACTTCGTATTCGGGCGCCCACCATGAAAGAAATGAATGATATAAATCACGACTTAAAACTTTATCTTCCCCACTGCGCCAAGAAAGGTGTGTATGAGGTCTTCAAATACCTGCACAAAAGAGATACAAATTTTCACGTCGTGCCAAGAAAAGATCGTACAGGTACTTTTTTTTTTGGAAGAATTGAGGACATAGCCCAATTTTAATTCCAAAATGGTAAAGTGGTTACATGTAACAAAAAACAAAATGGAAGACTAATAACATTCACAAGGAGAAAGCAAGATCCATACACGTAGGTATGGCAGATGAAATCAGATAATCAAAAGGGTCCTAAGTTCAGAGAAAACACACGGGACTCAGACCAACCAGTGCCAATTATTTCAGGCGCCCAAAAATTATCATAGGGGATAACAGAACAAAAGAGGGAGACCTGTGATTTCCTTCACAGCCATCCAGTGGATAATAAACTCTTAGAGGGACATGATTCTTGGTCATAAAGAGAAATGGAGAGATGTAGTCAGCTAGTAGGCTGAATTTTATAGTGCAGGAATCAGGATTAATAAGGGTTGCTGTTGCATACAAATTAGGATGTAAGGTGGTTGGCAGGAGAGGAGATCGGAGAGGTTGAGGGCTATGTTGTTGGAGGGTCTGCAGAAAATGACAGAGATGGCATGTTGCGGGTGTGAGGTTGAGGCGAAAAATAAAATAAAATGATATATGGATGGAGAGTTTCGGCTAGCTAAAGGGAAAATGGAAAAGTGGAGATGAGGATAGCTGCCATAGCTCTTTCTATTCTTACTTGAAGATTAGGAATGGAGGGATTGAGTGCATGGAACAGGGAGAGAGGACGGGTATAGCTGCTGGATAAGATGGAGGGGGGGCTGCTGGGAATGCTCGGTTTAATGAGAAGGTTAGAGGCCGAGATCTTGTGCAAATAAGGAGTCAGATCGGAGGGTGAACCGTGAGGGAGGATCAGGTAAGGGGCTTCAGCCGAAGCTTGTGTGGATCACCAGGAGGACGGGAAGGAGCTTCTTGGAGAAGAGTTATGGCTTATGAACTATAGAAGGAAGAACGAGAGAGAGAGAGAGAGCCTTCAGTTTTGGAAGACAGAGCTAAGGAGGAGATCAGGCAGAAGGGGCTTCGGTTAGAGAGAAGATCGAGATGAGAAAGAGGACGTCGCGAGGTATACTTTTCCAAAACGAGAATTCTGAGGCTTCTCTGATGAGCAGATGTGAGGAAAAAAAAGCTAGGGAACGAAATAGTCCGAAAAAAGCTATCCTCGTTTCAGCTTATTTCCCCTTCTCAAAAAAAAATTACTATTTTAAAATCTAAACAACCCAGGTGAAGAGACATAGGGTAAAGCTGACATGGCCATTAATTACTTGATGAATGAGACGGTGGGATACGAAAAAAAATTAGAATGACGGCATGGCATTAATTACCTGTCGGAGCACATATATTTTACTTTATAATATATATCTATTTTATTTATTTTATTATACATAAACAGCTGTTCTTTCTTCCTTTTCTTTGCCGGTGCTCTTCCCTAATTTCTGTAAGTTACTTTCTCTTCCACGTGACCTGCTTGGCGGGGTCCTCTCCTTTTCTCCTCTCTACCCTAGTTTTCATTTATGGATTAGAGGGTCGGTTTGCATAAATTTTCCTCTTCTCCCTTCCTTTATTCTCTCAGTCTTTGAAGCCCTCCCCCCCCCCCCCCCCACCCCTCTAATCTTCCTTCTCTACCTATGGGTGTCCATAAATCAAATCTTCCCCGTTCTTGCAATTGGAAAGACCTACTGGTCTCCCAAAATGAGAAGAGTAAATCTGTTGCTCTGTCCTACTTTCCTCCCTCTTCGGATGAGATCTGTTTTTCTGAAAGTGAGCTAATGGAAGGGCAAAAGGACTGGTCTTTATCCTTAGTTGGCTATCTGATGGTGACCCTTTTATGGATCCCTATTGCTTTCAAGGAAATGGCAATTTAAAGGAGGGTTGGATTTGCTATCTTTAGAAGGGGATTTTTTCTTATTCAAGTTTGCTTGTCAGGAAAACTTTGACATGGTTTGGGATCATGGGCCTGTTTCCTCAATGGGCGACCTTTTATCTTTCAAAAATGGACTTGGAATTTTCGTCCTACCAAAGACCACATTACGGATATTCCCCTCTGGATTAAATTTTCGAATCTCCCTCTTTGCTGTTGGAATGAGGTTGGCTTTTCGAAAGTTACTAGTTCGGTGGGTATCCCTCTAGCTGTGGATAACTTAACTGCATCCAAGTCCAGAATCACCTTTACTAGAGTGTGTGTGCAAGTGAGTCCTTCATCCCCTCTTCCAGATTCTGTCTCCCTTAACTTGAATGGGAAAAAGTTTCAACAGGAGATAATTTACGACTGGAGACCGAAAGCTTGCCCTCACTGCTCCACTTTTTCTCATGAATTAGAGACTTGCCCCCTGAATCCGGAGATAAGATATGTTTCTAGAGGAAGAAGTCGTAGTCGTGCTCCTCATCAACCTAATAAAACTAAAGCTTCTGCAATTCCTCTTGCTGCCGAGCCTATCTTACCTACCGGCCTCACCACCTCCACTCAACCCTTTCTCCAAAATGCCTTCATTACAGAACAGGCTCCTAATAAAAATTCATCTATAAATGATCTGAACTCCTTGCCAATCTCCTCTCCTTCTCAAGATGAAACTAATATTCCTACATCCTCTACCAATATATCATGAATTGTGATACAATGCCTCAATCTGAAAACCAACTCCCTCTCACCATTGGTGTCCTTACCAGATCCTCAGCTGCCTCCCCTACACGCTCTCAGTCTCAAAACACTACTCCAAGACCCCGAGCAAAGGTTCTCAAGAATCAGTAACAAGTCTTCCTTGAGCGATAAAGCTACGCCCAAGAGGAAGGGTAAATGACACCTTTTCTTCTTATGATAATAAATCCTAATATCGTTGTTGGAATATTAGGGGACTTCTTGCCGAGGGCAGACTTCATGACTGCAGAAGAATTATCAAGGAATTTAAGCTTGATTTATTCTATCTTTTGGAAACTAAACTATCTTCCTCTCACTTTCTAAGAGCTTACCATCCAACAAACTTCAGTTATTTTTTCCAGAGGAGTCTTCAGACAATTTTGATTACTTTCCTGGAGGTAGAATCTGGATCAAATGGAATGCTTTATCTATTTCTTACAAGACCCTCTTTTTTGGATGCTGTTCAATTCCTTGGTGTAGTTAATAGCCCAAGCTCTCATCTTTGTTACTTTGGTCTATGGTCATAACAACCCCCTAGACAGAAGATCTCTATGGAGTTCTCTTAGTACTAGCTAGCTTCAATTAACTCTCCCTGGATTATTAAGTGAGATTTCAACTATGTTTTATCCTACAAAGAAAAACTTGGAGGTAATCCTACCCCATGAATAGATTGCAAGATTTGTCTTCTAGATAAGGCTATTGAGCTCCCAAGTTCGCTTATTTTACATGGTCCAATTACAGTCAAAATCCCATTTTACTAAGATTGATCGGGTCCTTTGCAATGACTTATGGCTTCATACTTTTCCTTCTTCATATTACAATGTTTCCACTCCCCTCTCTTCTGACCATTCTCCTTTACTTACTTACATCAACAAAACCTCTCTTGGTGCATCAAGATTTTGCTTTAGAAACTATTGGACCTCCCAATCGAGATTCTTAGAGATTATAAACTCTGCTTGGAATACTTATGCTCAAGGTGATCCACTATTTTGTTCCAGAAAAAACTTCATATCACCAAATTTTTACTCAAAAAACAAGTGTGGTCATCCTCTTACCTTCAGATTCAGATCTCATCAACCAAAGGATAAGAAGATATTCTTTTTTGGACTTGAGAAGGATCCCTTAAATGAGCTCCTTTTGAAGGAATCCATTGAGATTAAGAATAAGTATGCCTCACTCATTAAAGATGAATATTTGTGGGCTACTCAAAGCTAAGGCTCATTGGCTTTCTTCTTCATCGATGACGATATCAAATTCCTCTCTTTATAAAGGAAAGGCATAGTGCTAATCTTATAAGAAGTCTCCAAGTGGATAATGAAATTATCTATGAGCCTCTATTCTTTGAAATTTGCAGGTTTTATTCTAACCTTTTTAACTGCAGGAGTTCCTTAGCTCCAATCTACCTACTGGTATTTGTCTTTCTCCCATGCAAGCTGCTTCTTTGGAGATGGAAGTTTCTGATTTGGAAATAATAGATGCTTTACATAGTTTTGAAGACAATAAATCTCCTGGACCTGATGGTTTTAATGCTAAATTTTTTAAGGAATTTTGGGAAATTATAGGAAAGCAATTTCTCCTTGTTGTGCATTACTTCTTCAAAATTGGAAAATTGTCTTCTTCCTTTAAGCATACTCTCATTACTTTGATCCCAAAGATTAAGCATGCTAATGTCATCTGATTATAGACCTATCTCCTTTGCAATATCTTCTATAAGGTGATAGCTAAAGTAATTGCAAAGCTTAAGAAGGTCCTCCCTATGATTATCCACATGGCAATCGGCCTTTATCAAAGGTAGAGATATCTCGACAAGATATTGCACTCGCAGAGCTTAGTCTTGATTTTTGAAAACTCCTTTCTCTTGCAGATTGACTTGCGTAAAGCATTTGATTTGATACACCGTCCTGCCCTCCTCCATAGGCTAGTTCAGAAAGGCTTTCCCCCTCGTTTTATTAAGTGGATCGAAGCTTGCATATGTGATGTTCCTTTTTCGGTTGTTCTCAATGGTAGTGTAAAGGGCTACTTCAACTCCTCCAATGGCCTTAGACAAGGATGTCCCCTCTCACCTTTTCTTTTGTCATATACCATGGACTCCTTTTTTTCTTACTTGAAGATCAGGTGAGGCAGAATATTTTTTCTCCTTTTGTTGATGGGAACTTTGCTATCTCTCACTTGCTATTTGCAGATGATCTTCTAATTACTGGTCAGGCTAACTATGCATCTATAAAATCCCTAAAAGGTACTCTGAATTCCTTGGCAGATTACATTAGTCTTGAGGTCAACTTGGAGAAATCCATCATTTGTTTTTCTAAGAATTGCTATTTTGTTGTAGATTCTTTGAATATTAATGTTGGTCTTTTCCTTTTAAATACACAGGTATTCCGCCTAGCCCTCTTAAAGCTCATCACTTTGCTCCTCTACTTGATAAGTTGCATCTATGGTTGGCGGTGGAAATAAACTTCTATCTCTAGGGGGTAGACATCAACTCCTTCGTGCAACTGTTAACAATTATTTAACCTACTGGTTAAGATCAACTTCTATGCCTAAATGTATATTAAAGAAGGTTTCTTCGATTATGGCTAATTTTTTTTACCACAATGGAGAAACCAAGAAAATTCAGCTTATCTCCTGGGCTAAAACTACACTTCCTAGAGATAGGGGAGGAGTGGGCCTTCTTTCTATTTCCAATCTCAATACTTTGAGCAAGGTAAAATGCATCTGGAGAGTCCTGAGAAATTCTTCCCAATTTGCTAGTTGGTGCAAAAATAAATATATATCCTTATGGTATAAGTATGAATCTCGAATGTCACCTCTTTGGAGAGAACTTAAGTTGCTTTCTACTCAGTTTCGGCAGAATTTTTCTCTCATTGGGGATGGAAAATCTCTTCATTCACTTTACTATGATCCTTGGTGTAATGGGCTATCCTTATTTGAGATTATGGGTAATGATTGCTTTTCTGTTTTCGGGCTTCCTGCTCATGCTAGATTGAGTTCCTTATTCCATAATGGGATTGTCGTTGCTTCTTTGGGACAACACACTTAGTTGCCTGCTATAACTAAGACTATTTCTGAAATCTCTGGTAGACTGGAATCTGAGGTGGTGCTTTGGAAGGATTCTAACAAACTTTCCTCTATGCATATTATCCAATGCATATTTGAACATCTCCCTAAGGTTAATTGGTTTAATGATATTTGGTTTAAAGGATATGCTCTCAATTATGCTATCTATTGTTGGACTCTCCTCAATGGTGAAAACTTGATCGGTTCCATGCTCGCTTAGGTCCTATACGCTATCTTTGCAAAGATCTTGAAATCTCACTCTCATCTTTTTTTTGAATGTCACGTGTCCTTGAATTTGAGGACTCTCCTCCCTATTGGCAACTTCTTACTTATGCAAACTAAATTACCTAAAGTGTTATTAGCAACTTGGAAGACAGTTATGGCTAGATTATGCTACCTCATCTGTGACGGTGTACACTATATGAGAGAAAGGCAGCGGTTCCATGATCGGCTAGAAATTCTATTATCGGATGGGTAATCAAATTAGAACTAAAGTGGCTTTTAAATTAAGGAGATGGATATTTAAAGATCATTGGCTCGGACACACTTAGTTTATTCTTGAAATGGAGAAATATGGAACTCTAAGGCCTCGGGTTCTTTCACTCATCTTCCTTTTCTTTTCTCTTTCTTTTCTTGATCTTGGGGCCTTACTGTTTCGGTGTTACGATGAAGACCATACTCACTGAAGGCTGAATTGTAACGAGGTTCCTTTGTGATTTTTCTTTTGGTTATCTCAGGTTCCTCTCAAGGCCTCTTGAAGGAATCCTTGGATGGCATATTCAGCAAGTGATTCATCGTTTTAGTCCTTGTATCCAATGGGATATTTTTGTGATCTGAGTCCTTGTATTCTGTCTTTCCCCTCTCTGTTTTCTAGTTTTTTTTCCATTTTCTTTGTTCCTTCGTCTCTATATTGTTTTATTTGGGATGTTCTGTTTTTCTGAGCTGCTTGCGACCTTCTTGGTTAGACTTTTCTGTCCAGATCTTTTGTAATTGTATTTTTAACTACTTTGGAATGAAATTGGGTTAACACCCTCACCTTTTCCAAAAAAAAAAAAAAAAAGTTAGAATGACGGCATAGCATTAATTACCTGTCCGAGCACATATATTTTACTTTATAATATATATCTATTTTATTTATTTTCATTATGTATAAAAAGTAAATATTATAATTGCTTTATCTCCTTTACTCAACATATATTTATCTTTTTGTAGGATGCTAAAATATATTTCTCTCTCTTTTTTTTAAAATTTTTTAACAAAACAACATATTACATATTATATATATATATATATATATATATATATATATATAACTTTGATCTCAAAAAAAAAAAATTCAGCCCCCACCTCATTTTTTATGTTATAATTAATCATTTTTATAGCTCGTTAGAAAGTGTACCATATTCCAACTATATCAATAATTTTCATATCACATAATCGATATTATACTTATCGTTTAAGCCTATTGAATTGAATTTATGTTGTCGCCCTACGAGAACAGATTTTTTTTTCTCATTTCATTTTGCAATGAAGTTTTGTATTTCCTCATTTTCCGAGTTCAAATTTTTTATATCATCATTTTATGCTGAATTTGCATTATTTTATTCGTGCAATATTTCGAATGATTTCGACCACAATTGAGGTATTTTGAGTTTGCTTCACATGGTATTGTCTTTTGTTATATATCAATCTTATAATATTCGCTCATTTCAATTTATGGGATAGATACGGAGGTCAACAGGAAAGAGAGTAAAACCCTAGAGACCATAATCTGCTAGCAATTTTTTTCTATCCAAGATCAAAATTTTTCATTAACATCATGAATTCTCATTAAAAGAATTGTTTGATTTTTTTTTGTTGGAAGAGTTTCATGAGTTATTGATGGGATGTATGTAATAGCCCAAAATTTTAACTATAGAGATAGTCTTTTTGACCTAATGGCCTCACTATTTTGTCATATCATTTTTTTGGATCACTTTTTTCAAAATGCTCTTATGCAAGCACATCAAAGTTTGAATTTTTGATAAAATTTCAATCATAATACTAAAAGACATCTGGAGTTATGTGTTTATAGTATTATATTTGAGATAATAGATTTTTGAGTGCTATATAAGTATCACATTTTATATGTGAAATAGAAAAATAGTTAAATTTTGAATATTTTATATTTAGATCCTCCAATATATATATATATATATATATATATATATATATATATATATATATATATATATATATATATATATATATATATATTTATCTAATCAAATGATTATAAGATGTCATTTTAACTTTTAAATTTTGAGGTTAATGCGTCTCCTCTTGTCAATCTTAGGAAGCAACTGTAGTAATTAAAAAAAAATAGAGATAGAACTATTGTAAAAAGTATTATTATATAAATCAATATAATAGATATTATAATTTATTTCTTTAAAAAAATAAATTTTAAATTTTTTTTTTATAGTCATCGATATTCTGCTATGTCAAATTTGAAAATATAATTTATTCGTCTCAGAATTTTTAATATACGTCAGAACATCATTTTCATATATCACTATAATGTATTTTAACACTGCACGGCACCGATCCCTCCCCCTATAGGCAATTTTTTTAAAATAGGTACGGTTAAAACCGAAATTAGCTAATTGAGTATTGATAAAAAAAAAAATTAAGTCAGCGATTGCGGCTCCCTTCGGAGGCAACGTGGCGTGATGGCGTGCGTGAAGAAAAATGGTCGGTGCCCGGCTCCTCTATGTGGCATGAGAGGCGACGATGATCTTGAACCGTGCCCACTAATTGGGCGACTGCCATTTTAGGGCCGATCAGATCGACCAGGCCTCGGTTTTCCTCGATTTCTTCCTCGAACTCCTCTCATTTCGTAGGAGCCCGTAGAAGTCAGGTACCAGAACGCAGATCCTCGCCCTCTCGAACTTCTCGGCCCGGCATGGGTCTCACCGCGCATTGTGTTTTTTTTTACCGTTTCACGACTTCTTCTAGGTATTTTCTATTGCTATCTACTCGATCTCGTTGCGCACTAAGTCGAGAGAACATGTTAAAGATTTCAACATATAGCATAAGTTTAAGTTCCACATTCATGCCATTGTTTGGGGAGTTGATATTATTCTTATTTTATAATGCTTACGAACACAAATATCAAATATGCTTCTTTGTCTCTACCATTTTGAAATGTCATTTTCTACATTTGGATTTCTTATTTCTTTTTGCATTTCAGTTTTGTTAGGTGATGTTGCATGCTTTATGATAAGAAACTTATTCTACTAAAATTATCCTACTAAAATTATCCTACTAAAGTTTCTAGTATAATATAAAACTATGATAAAAGAAAAGCGCTTTAAAAGAAAATAGTAATGGTGTTATGAATGATATTATTGGTGTTTTAATGTTGTTCCTAATTTTTTTGAATGGTGTCAATGTAATGTAAGTTGTAGTGATAAGCTTGTAGTGAAATTATTGTTGAAGTATTTTGGAGAGTAATCAAGTTTCAGCTACTATTATTTGTATTATTCCTGAAAATTTGCAAGTGGATGATTTTTTTGTTTTAGTTTCAGATTATAAGGAGATTCTTGCTGAAAATCTAGAAAATGGTTCTGTTATTTTTCCTAATAAAATATTTAAAAGAAAATCTTGTTATATCTTCTTTGAATTTGGGCAAGCATGATTGTATGGAGCTTCTTGATAATGTGCGCGAAAGTATTTTTTTGCTTAATAAATTAGTTTCTACCCTTCTTTAACTATTTTTTTATGGTACTTCCTTAGTGATAATTAGCGTTTAATAGACAAGAGGATTTGTCTTCTTATCAAATGGGATCTTCTCCTAAATCTACTTGTAATGATGAGAAAACTTTTTTGATGATGAATCAATGGATAATGAGACCGTTTTCAAACTATTTTTGTGAAAATGAAAATTATAGTTTTAAAATTATCTACCAAATCTACGTAGTAATCCTTTTTTTAACTAAGTAGTTCATTTTATTAATAATTTATTTGTAATTTATAAGATTGTTGATACTTCTCATGTAGTGAATTATTCTTCAAAAAAAGCACTTGTCTATGTGGATTTCCACTCATTATCTTAAGATTAATTTCCGCTTTTATTTATTTGTTGATCCATTATTTATCATAATTTGCGGTATGTAGCGGTAATTGTAAACAATAATCTTCTACTTTTTTTGACGATCGATGGAGCAGCCATTCGGCGTGATAGGCGTTAGGAGGCCGACCCACCATTGCGGCACCGGGGTTCATCTAGTATTGCCTCCTGCATTAGGCGTCGAACCCCCGATCTTTCTGAATTTGTTATTTCGAGAATGTATTCGCTACCTTTTATTTGGGACACTATTACATTTTCTTTTGAAGCACCGTGCCGGCATCACATTTGCTTATCTTTGAAGGGTGGCCCATTACATGCGATTCATCGGCTAGATCATTTGGGCTGCCGTGAGTCGTACGCTTCATCCATTTGGATCATCGGTTGCTTACCGAGAGTCTTTATGTAAGTTATGTATAGGAAATATTTTTTAAAGTGATAATAACATTCCTGCATGGCGGACCATATCGCAGCGCGATTGTGATTTGGTCTATGATGGCGTCACCACTGCGATGATTCATGATTGAGGTGATATCGAAGTGGCGTGTGATGGCGACATACGGTCATGCGCGAGGTGTCGCCTCGCGATGATGGCCGGTCCCCCGTCCGGATGGGTCTTCTTACGTGCAGCTGGTTCTTCGTGCGATCGGGCTTGCATATCGATCCGGAGTCACCATCGGTATGCGATATACCACTATATTCACATCGGATGATATGCATAGTCAGGATGTTGTTCAGAGAACTACGTGATCGCATCTGGTCTTGACGGTACACACAGTGGTGCAATCACGTCTTAGACCGGAGGAAGATGTCTCACGTGGGGCTTAGGAAAGTTGCATTTGCCTTCGATTCATTACAAGCGACATAGTCATGTACATGTTAACCTTTGTGACATAATAAATGTTTATAAGTTTTGTTTCTAAATTTTTTTTTATGTACATAGCAGTTAATGTATTTACTTAAAATACTCATCGTTGGTCTTTGATTATGATATCACGGTTATTGATTTATTAGCTATTTAAGTCAACAATCCAAATAAGTCAATTATAAATATTTCTTTAATATCTTACGGCATATAGAATAGCCAAAGATTAAAGTATTGCGACTATTAAAGTCCTTTGTTGATATTCTTCCAAAGATTGTTTCACTTAGGAATAGTACCCCATGAGGTATGAAGAAGAAAGATGGCAAAAATAGAAAATGTTTAACCAAAGTCTAAACTTTAACTGTGTTTAATTCTAGAAATTCAGAGATAATCCTCAAAGAAAGTTTTTTTGTGAGATTACACCTCAAAGATATCAATATAATGAAACGACTTTTTTACCCTCCTTGTAGTTACGGATACCATAATGAAATGAAGTAGCGGCCGATGCAGCGGCAGCCGGTTTAAGCGGCAGCGGTCATAAGCGGTATATTGCGATTAGCTGGTGATCGCCGGTTTGATGATTCTTGGCGATGCTAAGCGATGCGGTCAGCTTGATCGCGAAACCATCATGATGCTTATGAAAATCGGTCCGTTTGACCTTTGGCCTGCAGAAAACATCATCTCTTTGGAGTATTCATCAATGAACCGAGGTGCATTTGTGCTTAAGAGTTGGTTTTGGATAATGATTTAAGTATATAAGAACAAAAATAGTTAGTATTTTTGTATCATATCAAATTCTTTTCATACAACATTTTAGAAGCCTTGCAAGCATATTCCATCTCGAAGTTGGCACATTTAATTCCCAATTTGAGCACATAAACATACAATTCATTTCACAAATGGACAATAAACAAATGTTCATTATCGTAGTTGCGATTAACTTGTACATGACTATGAAGTTGGTTATCAAACCAAAAAAATAAAATGTAGTACGACATTGTCCTAAAACCAACACCATATTACTACTGTCACAGTGATCTTGCCCACATATGTCGCGACGTAGCATCAGGTGGCCCTCTACCATATTACTGACGAAAAGAATCTCAAATAAATTAGTGTCAATATTGTAAAATCTTGAAAGGGAAAAACAAGCATTGTCTATTGGAAATATATCGGTATTGTCGATGTTATGGGGCACGATGACCTGTAGTGACGGATATTTTGCATATGCTACAAGTTACGCTACTTGAACTGCGTTTTCATCCATTGTGTTTACGAATCTATTCGTGGTATGACGACCTTACGAAAGTTAGGTGCATAATCCAAGCTCTTCAAGGATGGCCATGTCAGCGATCACGTAGAGTATGAAATTCATTTATGTATGTCGACTCTGATGCGAGTGTATCTTGTGACACCGTGAGGTGGTTTAACCATCCCAATCCCAATGACAATGACATGTGGGCATGGACAATGATATATGATTGTTCTACCACAATTACAAACACAGGCCATTATCTAATAAATCAACTCACGAGCGATGTGGACTATCAAAACACGCATCTCATGTGGGTTTATATTAACGAGTTGAAATGCCTACCTCCCTTCATGTATAAGTGTGGAGAACCTCTGGGTATAAATAGACAAGTTTACTTCCTCTTGCTGAGTAGCAGTGGATAATCGTTTCATGAACAAAGCTACTAAGTTATAGTAGATAGCAGTGATTAAACCCTGAATTGGTAAACCACGTGCCGCTTGATGCAGTTAAAGCACTCGGATGCATTCGTTGTCATTGTCATCATACCACCATGCACCGTTACCGTGACCATTTCTGAGGTCACGCTCTACAATTGTATGCTTCTTCTTCACATTTTTAATGTCAGCATCAAATGGTTGAATTGCCAGACATCATCGGTGTTACGCCATGTACATCTTTTGGCACTCAACTCGGCAATTCAGCCATACATTTTAAAATTCCACGCAAATGCTAAGGAACAATCCATTATGCCGATGATCTGCTATTATAATCCGCGTCTTGCAATAAAATGTACCATCAGCCAAATAGGTCACAAACTCCATCCCATTGAAGGTCAAAGCCCAAAAAATGTCTCCAGCGTTGCATCTTAGGTCAATTCTGTGTAGCGGTAAAAGTAGAAAGCGATTGCATATAAAGGAGGTCACAGGGACTCTTCCCATTCTAGAATATTGCTTTTATTGCCTTGCATCCCATGCTTTCATATATGAAACTTTAACATTAAATTTTGACTCCATCCTACACATAATCTCTCAGGTTTCAAATCAATCATGCGATCACGGGTTTGATGTAGTATCTTATGAAACTACTGCGATGATGGCCGGATGAACTTGCATTGACACATATGATTTTCACCAACTTTTGATATTCTCCAAGCACCCCTAATCGTCTGCGATGCTACAATGTATAGCGTAATTCTGAGGATTGTATATCGTCTTTGCGCACATACAGTGTAGTTCTTACGGTTAGAGGTAGCTGAGAATTGTACATTATTTACTATGGACCACCGATAGCAAATTGCAAACTCGTTTACTTGCAAAACACATACCTTGGAATGTCATTTGGAATTTCAATTTCATCATTTAGGGCAGTTTAGGATGATGGCGTCAAAGTAAACATCGTTGTCCCCTGCGTAGTTTTACACATGGACACTGGTTTGTGGACAACATTTGACTCTCACTCGCATTGCGAAATGAGTGATTTCTCGGTGAGTATGGTATATATTCTCGAGTACTGCTTCTAACTGAGCGGTCATCATCACTAATACCACCTTTCCTTCACTACTTGATTACTCATAGTATACTCATCTCTCCATTGCGCACTCGGGCATACGGTTCATCGAGCGGTGGCAAATCATCGCCACATACTTAAAGTTCAGCAACTAATTATCATATTAATTGTTACAAGTTTAATCGATAAATTATGCACGGGAATAAACTCATCGAGGCTGCGTTGTATCCGGATGTTCTTGTCGATGAAATCCTGCGTATAGCGGTATATCTACCGACCTTACTAGGATCGGTGATGTGGATGCAATATTAACATCTTCCACTTGACATACAACATCGGCGGAAGCTTAATCAGTGTAACTTCACATCATCGTCGAGATATGTGAGCTATAAATCCGCTACTCCTTTGGATAACGACTGTTAGTACTGTGGCACTCGGATCGATGTGCAAGCTTCATAATTCGTTGCTTCAATGCCGGTAAGGTCTTTGTGAACCTTAGTGGGCGATTTCCTCCCACATAACTTGGTGAATTGCTCTCGATACTCGGTTAGCCTCCATAGAAAAGTATTAGGAAACAAATTCTCTATTCATCTTGCACTAAAGTTGACTTCCTTGTTAAATGAGAGAGGAAGTAGTTAAGCGTCGTCGAATCTGGAAAAAATAAAAGTTTCTATTTAAGCGGTGGAAAAAAAAGCAATCTGGTGAGACCTACGCCGTGGCGGCCAAGAGTTCGAGAGGGCGGTGCTCTGTGGTCGGACTTGATTCGGCGTTCTGGCGGAGAGCGGAGTTGAGGAAGAAATCGAGGAAAGCGCTAGGCCGATCGGCCGATCGGTCCTAAAAGCGTCACCGATTAATTAGTGGGCGGTTCCGTCTGAAATTATCGCCCGGTAATTGGGCCTGGCGGTATTAATTCGCGGCCTCGCATACGTCGTCTTCGGCGTGGTAGCAATCGCCGATAATTGAAGCGACTGTACTATTCTTAAATTTTTTTTTATCAATACTCAATTAGCTAATTTCAGTTTTAACCGTACCTATTTTAAAAAAATTGCCTCCCCCTATATTGCATAAACCTCAGGCCTGAGGGCAAAACGCGTGCACCAACGGAATTAAGAAAAACAGAAGGAAATGGTCGATTTATACCGTAACGCCGATCAAGTCCAGTTTTACGCCTCGATTCGACCAAACTACCCACCTGAGCTCTTCCGCTTCGTCGCCTCCAAAGCTCCGAGCCGCCACCTCGCCTGGGACGTCGGCACGGGGAGCGGCCAAGCCGCCGCCTCTCTCTCCTCCCTCTTCGATTCCGTTGTCGCAACCGATTCGAGCCCAGAGCAGATCTCCCACGCGCCAACCAACCTCTCCAACGTCCGCTTCGTCGTCACACCGCCTTCGCTTAGCCTCTCCGATCTCCACCGTCTCGTCGCCCCACCTGGCTCCGTCGACCTCATAACCGTCGCCACCGCACTGCACTGGTTCGACATCCCGGCCTTCTTCACACAGGCACGCTCGGTTCTCCGCCGCCCTAGCGGAGTGTTAGCCGCGTGGTGCTACGACTACCGCCTAGTCGTCGACGGAGGTAGGGTGGACGAGATATATAGGCGGTTGGGCGAGACAATGTGGACTTACATTAGGAATTTGGATAAAGCTGCCGTCGAATTATTCTCTACATTTCTTAATATATTTGCATGTTTTATGGCTCTAATGAAAATGGAAATACCAATCATATTTTTTCTAACTTGGTTTTAGAAAAGTGGATCTTTCATCATTGTCAATGGCTATCTTGATGTTGACATGAGGTTTGTTAATATTTATCACATTTGATAAGGTTTTCACAAATATTATTGTTAAAAAAGTAGAGCTGTAAGTGAACTTAGCGTTTAATCATTTAGAGCTTATTAATCATGAAGTGATTAACCAACTCATTGACTATTTTTATAAATATTTAATTGCTAAATGAATAAGCTTAAATAACTTAATATTTGGTTCATTTATGTTCATGAATAATATTGTTTAAAGCTCTTGAATAAGCTCTTTAAGGAGTTCGATTACGACTCGATTAAGGCTTCCCTGTGAGCAATATTGTTCAATTTTATTTAGGCTTAATAAAGTTTAATTAAAACAAGTGATATCCCATCACAATATATGAGATCTTAGAAGCCTACAACTTGTATATTTTCTATATATTAAATAGTATTTGAAATATACATTACTTTGTTAATTTAAAATTGTGGTAAAAATATTTGCTTAGTAAACAATATTAATTTAGAGAATAATTATAATTATTAAATGTTATAAATTGTTTATAATCTTAATTATCATAGTAAATCATTTAACTTTACACATTATGAACAAAATTAGTATTTAATTAATATATCAATTATAAGTAGTTTAAACTTTAAAATATTTTAGAACATGTATAAATATTTTTACTATCATAAAAAAGTAATTATTTTACATTTGATATAGAGATAAAAATAATTAAATAATATTGAAAATGTAATTTAAAATTACGTTTTCATTGAAAACGTAATTTAGAATTGCCTTTTTATTAAAATTATTAAAAAGGCATGCCTATAAGGCTAAAGATCGACTTTAAAAATTAATCTAGTAGAACAAAATAAAAGAAATATTTTTAAGAAATCCCATAAAATTATGAATAAATAAATGAACATACATATTAAAACAAAAACTTCTAATAAAAGAAAGGAAAGTTCTTTGTTTGTTTGGTCTCAAAAATGCAAACACACAAAAGGTGATCACAAATCAATTTCCTCAAAGGTGAACCTATTAGAAGAAAAAATTGTGAGTAGGTAACTCTTAAAGCATCTAGATACATTTGTGTTAATAAGAATTTCTTCATCTTTTACCTTCACTTTGGCGCAACAAATAAATTTTCATGGGATATTCAAGCCTAACAAATTCTATAGATATTTTTCAATTATCATAATATTTTTGCTATTTAAAGAGGCTGAAAACACTTGAAAATTGAGATTTTAAGTGCCTTCTATTTTGAATGTATTTTTAAGAGAATAGAAAATCTTTTTTTTATTTCTCAAAATAAATTGTACTTTTATTACAAACCCATGTTGATAAGAAATGTCATAAACTTAAAAATCTAGAAGTACGTTTCACTGTTAACCGAGAAAGTTAGATAATCAAGTGACCTCCTTGGGGTTAGCTAAAGCCTCGTGTTCCCAAGATGTCCGAACTATATACTCATTAATATTCAAGTACATGTAAAACTACACATGAATTAAGAAAAAGAAGCTCTTATATCAAGCTATAAACACATGCAAAATTTATATATTATATATATATATATATATATAATATATATATATATATATATATATATATATATATATATATATATTATATATATATATATATATATATATATATATTATAACTACTAACACATAACCAATGTAATTAATTTATAAACTTTGAAAAGTAATTTGAATTTTGATAATACATATATATTATAAATTAACTTTATATAGAAGCTTTACATAAAGAAAACCATTTGATTTAATTTAACTTTGAAAAGATGCATGATTTGATGTGACATACAACATTTAACATGATTGAAAAAGAATAAATAAATATAAACATATGATTTCATTTAATCAAATTAATTCTTAAGGACAATCATATCAAATAAAGTCACTTAAAATAAACCAAAGTTTCTTTAATGTCATTTTAAATTTCATGTTTTGATTTGATTTGAGGATGTGAAAGAAGGTTTGTTGATCCTAACCCATTCTCATATAAGTTAATTGATTTAGTTTAATGAAATATAATTAGGTTGATTTTATGAGTTAATTAGGTTACAATATGCATTAAATCCATTAATTAACCATTCCCTGCTATAATTATCCAACTAATTATGAGCCAACATGATATGAAAATACATTGGAAATTAAATTAGCAATTTTTCTAAGAAATGAAAGGGGACTAATGCAATTGGCTCACAATTAATGATTAATTAGGTTAAGGGACTTAATTAAATACTCTTATAAGGGTTAACTATAATTTTCTTAGGATTTCCTTAGTTGTTGAACACCTAATGGTCTACCCAAGACCTCATTAAATGAGATTCCATGTGATTATAATTTTAATTTGATTAATTAAGCAGTTTGATTAATTGATTAAGCCTTGATTAATTTAATTAATAAAATAAACTTAGGGAAATAGAATAGGAAGGAGGCCCTAATCTTTTCCCATGAGTTCATTCACTATTAAGCAACAATTAACAACTTAATTAATTAATTTATTACTATTCATGGGATTAATTAGTTATTAATTAATTCAAAGGAGTAATTAGAGCTTAATTAGGTAATTTTCATAATTAATTAAGTAATAAATCCCAATAAAATTATGGGAGGTAGAGGACATCTCACTGAGTTAACATGCAAAGCTTGGGGTTAATTACTTAAGTAATTTAAAAGTGATTAAGTTAATTAATTTTGTAATTAAACCTTAATTGAGGTATAATTACTATTCAAAATTAATTAAGAATATTTTTAATAAATTCTCCTTTGAAATACCTTCAAAATGAATATTTATTTACATTTTTATGATTTTTTATGATTTGTTATAATTTTTCGAAATTCCAACTGATTTAAAATTTTTTTATAATTTTTATAAAATCTATTAATTTATTCTACTAAAATAGATTATTTGAGCTTCAAAATTAGATATCCCTCAATCCAGATATTTTTTTTGACTTGAAATTTTTATAGTAAGTGTAATTTAACTCTGATTTCAATCAATAAAAGTTTCAAGTCATTCTGATTTGTATTTTTGGTTTAATTAATGAAATTTTATTTTTTACTTAAACTTAAATTAAGCTCAAAATACCTAATGGAAATTAGAGATTTTAAGCTTTTTGGATTCCTCTCGACAAGACAAATTGGACGAGCCTTTATTTGCAATTTTTTTATTGAGTATTTTATTTTTGATGAATTTTTAAAGTTTTAGATAATTTAAATGATTTTTTAAAATTGGAAAAATCCCCATTTTCCTACTTAAACCAGTGAGCACCACACGACGTTGACTGGATCTCGCATTTCCATGCATAACTGCATGACTGGGCCTCACGGTTCTGCATGGCATGCGTCGCGGTGATGGCGGCGGGGCGGTGGGTGGAGGGAAATGGCGGGTTTTGATCGGACCATTCGATCACGGATCAGATGGTCTATATCAAATCCTGTGATTTGATGGACTAAATATGCACAGATATGCTTCTAATCACAGTCGTCCGTTCCTATTTAAGGGAGATTGAACGGCTGCTGTGCATCTTCCCTGAAAATAATGAAAGTGATAGAACCAAGGCTAAAAATCACGAAAAGAGATGGAATGGGGTCCATTCGGGCTCAATTTTATGACGATTATCATCAAAAAACTTCTATTTTCACATTAGGATCAAGTAAAATAAAAGATGCAAGGGATATCTAAGAGAAATTCCTAAAATTGAGCAAACATTATCACAAACAAAGGAACCTATGACCGGCTAAAGGATTTAAAAATTACCTCACTAGGGATGGTTTTCGGTGGTTGTGTTGATCCGAACACACTCCTAGATGCAAGATGAAGCCTTAGGATGAATCTAGACTCTTGCCTCCCCTTGGAATGTTGTATTCACCAATAGTCATTGCCTCCTTGCCAGAATCCTCGGTTTTGGTGTTCGTCTAGTCCAAAGGAAGTGGGGAAGGGGTCTTATTGTTTGGAGGAGCTCTTGGAGTGTGTGCAATGGCAGAATAATTTATTTTGAGGTCTCTCTTTCTTTGTGCTTATTGGTGGCCAAAAATCACCACTAATGGTGATGTTTGGCTCCTAATGGGTGTCCTATGGTTGGTGGTGGTTGGGAATGGAAGGGAATCATCCTAGGTAGCTTGGTTTGGTTGGCCAAAGCTTGGGAGGTGGCTGCTAAGAGGGATTAGTGGGTGTCCTATGAGTTTCAAATGCTCCAATAGGAGAGGTGAGGTGAATTCACCTCCCCATGAGTCATGGATAACCTAACCATCTCTTAGGTCAGGTTGGGCAATGTCTTAGGTGCCTAGGTGAACCATTAGGAGGGTGCCAAGTGTCCAAGAAATGAGTCAAAAGTGAGTTGGGGAAAATTTCAAGTCATTTAGAATTAATTAGGTTCAATTTGACCCATTTAGGTCAAACTGGGTCAACTGGGTTAAGTTGACCAATTGGTCAAATTGGGTCAAACTAAGGGATGAGTCAAGTTCATATGATCATTTGGGATGTGTTGGTGTCATTAGTTTGGTTTAATTTGATTTAGTTTTGATTTTGGTTCATTTGAATTCATTTGGGTCAAATGGGTCAAGTTAGGTTTGACTTGGGTTAATTTTGATTTGGCTTGATGATTGTAAGTTTCATTTATATTTAGAATGGTGATTGAAAGTATAATTGATTTATGATAAAATCAATTGAATTTGGGTTTTAGAATGAAGGAATTTGTCTCATGAGGTTAGTTCATATAGCTTAGGTTTGAATTTTGATTTAGTTTTGATCAATTGATTATAGATTTGATTTATATTTAGGAAGATAATTGAAGGGATAATTGATTCATGAGAAAATCAATTGAATTGGAAGTGATTTGGGTTAAGATTTGGCTAAGCTCATGAAGGTTAGTTCATAGAGCTAATAAAGGATTTTGATTTAATTTGATTTATTTTGATTTATTTTGATTTTATTTTGATCATTTGAATGTAGATTTGATTTATATTTAAGGAGATGATTGAAGATATAAATTTATTATAAGAAAAATAATTAATTTTAGTTTGGTTTGGATGGGACCTTGGCTAAGTTCATGAAGGTTGGTTCACATGACTTAGGAGGGGTTTCAAGTTTAGGTTTGATTCAATTTGGATCTTGATTTGGAATTGGGTTTTAGATTTCAATTATTTGGATTTTGATTTGGATTTTAATTTGGTATTTCAATTGAATTTGAGGTTTGGTTTTGAGAGGGTGATCATGGATTGGGTTTAGGCTAAAGGGTAGGTGGATTTTCCCTAAGTCCTAAGGCATAACCTAATCTTATGGTTAACCCTTTTAAGTCTCTAAGCTTAGGTTAAGTGTTCACCTAAGTGCTAGAAGTGTCTTATAACTAAGAAATTCTTGGTGTCTAGAAGACTCCTAAGTCTAAGATGAGGAGATTGAGAACTCACTCCAAAAGTGAAGTCAACACTATCATTTTGAGAAAGCTTAAAGGATGCCTTATTTAAGGAATTCATACTAGCATATTTGATCTAAGGGGTTGTTTAATTAGCTAAAATTGAAATATGATTTAAAGTGAAATGTAGTGTATTTGAAATACTTTTAGGTTGTTTGATTAAAAAAACTATATGTTGTTGTAGAGAGATCAATCACAGAATATGCGTGAAAAACTAGTTCGAGTGTTTCAGAGTATATACGGAACAAATGAAACTAAATTTAAAAAAAGCACACAGAAGACACTAGATTTAATGTACAAAACCCAAGAATGGGGAAAAAATAATAGAGTCACACCACCAAGAAATTCACTATGAAATAAAAAATTGAGAAGAATAGTACATATTACACTTTTCTAGAGTATCGTTACACTTTAGTCACTATAGGACACTTTTTTCATGCTCAAACATAAGCAAATTTTAGGAAAAGGTACAAAAACTAAAAAAAATTATCGAAATCAAATTTTAGGAAAAGGTACACTTTTTTCATACATCGCTATCCTCCAAGCTTTTCTACATGTGTTCAAGTGTCGCGGTATTGGTTTCTCTTCCATTTTATCTTCGATGCCATGATCCTAGCATTGCAACACTACAACACCGGGGCGCTGTCATCTCTGTCTTCATGTTAGAAAGCATCATTGCATTATCTTCCTATTGTCCATACTCTACCTCATTTATTTTTGAAGCCAAGATATCTTATTCTAGCGTTGAGGTACTACTCACCATAAAAATTCTTTGGGGCCTCTACCCCCTGATTGAGCAAGAGGATGCTACTCCATAGCACATCATCAAGCTTAACCAACTAGATGGACATGAGTAAGAGGTAAATTGAGCTCCAAAAAATAGCAATCTTTCACTTGAAGACTGATTGTAATTAGTCATGCTCCTCCTCCAGATATGCAACATCTATCATAATTTAAGCTATTGTGTGGCTTAGCCCTTCTTTAAGCTTCTTGAATGCCAATTGAAGCCAAGCAAGGCTTTAGATTTTTTTGAGTTACAACTTTGGTCAACATATTTGTAGAGTTTTCAATAGCGTGTATCTTCTCCAAAGATATTTACCCACCTTCTAGCAGTGTTTGTATGAAATGATACCTTAGCTATATGTACTTTGTCCTGGCATGAAAAGCAATATTCATGGCTTGATGAATGACACTCATATTATTACTATGAATTCTACCACTTTCTTAACCCTTAATGCTGCCAAAAAGATTTGTAGCAAAATCATCTCCTTACTAGCTTCAGTCATAGCTTACATACTCTACTTTTATGGTAACGAGTGCAACAATATTCTATAACCTGAAAATCCAACTCACCATTGTGTTTCCTAATGTGAAGATATATCATGTTATGCTTCTTCTCTTATATAAATCTCCTGCTAACTCTGAATCTACATAGCCTTGTAGTTCAGTCCTTCACCTCTAAAGCACAATGCCCTGTTGATCGGTCCTCTGCCACCCCGGGGGAGTGTTAGCCGCATGGTGCTATGGCGGCATGATCCTCGTCGACGGAGGGAGGGTGGACAAAATCAATCAACGACTGATAGAACTAACATGGTCATACGTCAAAAGGATATCAGGTTGATGGTTGAGGAGGGCTACATAAGGGTGGATGTTCCATTCGAAGCAATAGAGGGGATGGAAGAAGGGACAATGCCATTGAGGAGGTTTACGGTGGAGGGGGAGATGGGGGTGAAGGGATTGATTGCTCTCTTTTGGAGCAGGGTAGAGGAGGCTGAGTGGAGGAGGTGCTTTCGAAAGAGGTGGTGGATGAGCTGAAGAAGGCTTGGGGCGAGGATGGAAAAGAGGTCAAGAAAGTACTCGATTAGTCTTGGATTGGAAGGATGGTATCGAACTAGCATAACAACTTAGTTGGAGGTTCTTGGATAGTTAAGGAGTTGAGAAATTTAAGAAAATTTTCTTCTATTTTGTGGTGACCTCTTCATTTTCCAGTCCTCATAGTAGTTACTGGTTCCGTGCTCTTAGTTTGTTTTAGAGAATTTTAAAGCAGGAGAAGAATTCATCCATTTTTAGCTCACAATCAAAGTAATCATAAATATAGGGATTACCATCAAAACAACAACAAAAAAATCAAATCACCTTTAATATGAAAATTACCTTGGGTTATGGTTGATTTGTTTATGGAGGAATGAATAGTCTAATGATGGGGTAGAGCTCACTAGTGAATCTTGGAAACTTCTGCTCAATTTGGTTGGTGGGATCAATAAGGACACCAGATTCCAATTCACTACAATGATATCCCCATTGGAACATTTAGCATCAGGACCTCCACTTCCCTTTGTGACACCTAATCCATGGCGACCACCTCCCAAGCCTTGTCCCAAACTAAGCCACTAGGATGATTCACCATTCCCAACCACCCCAAGCCATGGGACACCAGAATGGGCAAAAATCACCATTAA